>BLSH010483974.1:766787-796937 GCA_018402905.1 Glandirana rugosa | reverse complement strand
TCTTCAAAGTGTGTGGGAAAAGCCTGTTTCAGCCGCATAGAGTCATATTAGTGCTCTAAAATCATCTTCAAAGTGTGTGGGAAAAGCCTGTTTCAGCCGCATAGAGCCATATTAGTGTTCTAAAATCATCTTCAAAGTGTGTGGGAAAAGCCTGTTTCAGCCGCATAGAGCCATGTTAGTGTTCTAAAATCATCTTCAAAGTGTATGGGAAAAGCCTATTGCAGGGGCATAGAGCCATATTACTGTTCTTCCAGCCACATAGAGCCATATTACTGTTCTTCCAGACGCATAGAGAGCCATATTAGTGTTCTAAATTTTAAAACAGGCTTTTCCCACACACTGTGAAGATGATTTTAGAACACTAATATGGCTCTATGCGGCTGAAACAGGCTTTTCCCACACACTGTGAAGATGATTTTAAAACACTAATATGGCTCTATGTGGCTGAAACAGGCTTTTCCCTTGTTCAATTATCTCATATGGGCCCTGCCATTGGGCCAGGAATTTGCTTTCGACCATAGGGATTAGTACCAACACCCTATCCCCTGGTGAAAAAGTATGGGTCTTGGCCTTGCGGTTGTATACCCTTTGCTGTGCTAACTGCGCTTGGGCCAAGTGTTCCTTGACGATTTCCATTACCTGTGCAATTCTATCTTGCATCAAGGCAACATTCTCAATCACACTCCAGTGGGGAGAACTCTCACTTTCCCAAGTTTCCTTGGTGATATCCAACAGCCCTCTTGGGTGTCACCCATAGAGTAACTCAAATGGCGAGAACCCGGTAGAGGATTGTGGTACTTCCCGAATAGCAAACATCAAGTAGGGTATTAAACAGTCCTAATCCTTTGCATCTCTATCCACCACATCAGTAGACCTTCATTCAGTTATATATTCACTTTTGTTTTCGTATCAATAGCTGATTTGGTCTCATCATAATGGTATTTTCTCCTTTTATTCCATAGTCCTTAGTTATATTCTCCTTTTAAATTTTATCACATTCCATCAATTCTCAGTTACATACTATTAATAAGGCTTTCAACCAACGATATTCAGCGTAACCCTTAAGCAGGAAATATAACATTGACCTTGTTCCATTCATATCCCCCATTCAACCCTTTCCTTCTTTCATTCCTCCCCTCCACAGTCTCATCCAACCTCTTTCTTGCTCCTGATCCTGTGTTATATAGTATTCTTTGGATGTTTTCTCTCTAACCAAGGTCCCCATATTTTACTGTATTCCTCTTCCTTTCTTCTCTTGATATAAACAAATTTCTCTTTTCTAATCATTACATCCATTTCTCTCGACCATTCTAACTGGGTTGGAGGGTTCTCTGATATCCATCTTTTCGCTATTAGTTTTCTAGCCACAAAGAGGCATCTAACTATCGCTATTTGATTTTTATTTGCAATTTTCCCATCTACACACACCACAGGAGCCAATTCCACTGTCGCCTCGAAAGTTTGATTTATACTTTTTACTATTTCTTCCCAATATCTACACAATTTGGGACATCTCCACATCATATGGATCAGATCACCTTCTCTATCCCCTCAACGGGGGCATTTCGCATCTTGCCTGCGACCAAATTGGTATAGCTTCTGTGGTGTGTAGTAGGTTCTGTGCAGTAGGAACAGATGTGAGATCCTCTGCGATGGGGACATTGAGACCTTTGGTCCCATCTCCAATATGTTTTCCCATTGTTATGTTTTTATCTCTCCCAGGTCTCTTCTCCAGCCCTTTTTACATCCAAGCTCTTCTTTCCCCCAAACCCATGCCCCACATATGTCTCCATATACTGCAGAAATCATTCCTTTAGACTGTTTTGCATCTATTACTTTTTGCAATTTTGCTAACTCACACCATCTCAGTGGATTTACTTTAAATTGTCTATCCAAAGCGTGTCTCAGTTGTAGGTATACATAGAAGGACTGTCTAGATACCCCTTATTCCTCCTTCAGTTCTTGAAATGACTTAAATGTCGTATTATTATATATCTGGACTAATCTTTTTATACCCTTCTTTTCCACTCCTTATTCTTTCCCACTTCTTCTACCTCTTGCAAGGATTGGTTGTTTCATATTGGCGAATATTTTGTAAACCCCTGATAACCCAGTATTTTCTTCACCGTTTTCCATATTTTAACCATTAGTACAAATGTAGGGCCATCACCTGCCAGAGAGCCTGCCTCCAGTGCTTCCAATATTGAGCCATTTGCTGATCCCATGCTCATCAGTTTCCCTTCTATATTCCCCTCTTCTTGCGTGCTACACCCTCTCAGGTGCACCAACTGTGCTGCTAGAAAATAGCACCAAGGCTGTGGTACTGCCAGTCCCCCTTCGTCTTTAGGTCGTTGCAATCTTTGTATTCCAATTCTACCTTGTTTCCCTTTCCATATGAACTCTCAAAACACTGTCTTAATCCTCTGGAACCAATATTTTGGAATCCAGATAGGCGAGGTTTGTAATATATACAATAACTGTGGTAACCACACCATTTTTAGTAGGTTACTTCTACCTGCAACCGTCAGGGGCAACTTATTCCATACTCTTTGTTTTTTTTTAAATGGTCTTATTAAATTCCCAAGGTTATCTTCTATGTAGTGACTGGGGTCCTTACTTATTTGCACTCCGAGTTATTTAATTTTATCCACCACTTTTAGCTCCGCATTCTCGAACCCCATAATTGGTCTTTCCATATCAACCGGTAGAAGATATGATTTCTCCCAGTTGATATCTAACGGAGATTTTCGCGAATGTCCCTAATGTTCTCATTACCGCCTGCAGAGAGGACTGTGTATCTCCCAGAAACCACAGCCTGTCATCTGCATACATTGCTAGTTTTTCCTCTCCTGATGTTCTCTGGAATCCCTTAATTTCTGCCGATGTCCTAATTGCTATATCTAATGGCTCTAATGCCAAGGCAAATAGTAATGGTGACAGTGGGCACCCCTGTCTCATTCCCCTGGTTAATTGAAAAGTCTCTGAGCACATATTATTGATCTTAACTTTCGCCCTTGGGTTTCCATACAGCACCTTCATCCAACCCACAAATCCTGCTCCAAAGCCAAACCTCTCCAGGACCTGCCACAGGTAGTACCACTCCAGACTATCAAAGGCTTTTATTACATCCAGAGCCAACAAGGCTCTTGATCCTTTATTACTTGTTGAAATTTGTAGATTTAAATGTTCTTCTAATATTAGTACTTATATTCCTCCCAGGCTTAAATTCTGATTGATCTTGATGTATATATTTTGTTATTACTGCTTTTAATCTCGCGGCTAGCACCCCTGCTAGTATCTTAACATCAGCTCCCAGTAATGATATCGGCCTATAAGACGACGGGTCAAGTGGATCTCTATCCTCTTTTGGTATCACTATAATGTTAGATTCCAGCATGGAATCTGGTAATTGGCCTCCTTCTCTTGCCATGTTAAACACTTTCTGAAGCACTGGAGCCAGGACATCTCCATATTCTTTATATATCTCTGCAGGTAATCCATCTGGTCCTGGAGATTTCTGATTTGCAGTTGTTTTGATTATTTCTTGTATCTCCTCTAAGGTTATCGGGCCCTCCAGGCTATCCCTATCTTCTTCGGAGAGACATGGGTCCTCCAACCCACGGAAGAAGTCCCACGTCTCTCCTTCCACCTCCTGAACCCATGTACTATACAGTTTCCCAAAACATTTTTTAAATTCTTCTCTAATTTCAGGCCTCTTTGTTACAATCCTGCCCTCCTCCGACCTAATAGCTGAGATCTTCCTTTTATCATTATTAGCCCTTGCCACCAGGGCCAGCAAATGCCCCACATTCTCTCCCTCGGCATAGAACTCTTGGTCTTGGAACATTTTTTTTTCCGCCTCCATTTACAATATTTGTTTATATTTTTGTTGTTCAGCTGTCCATCTCTCTAATTCTATCGGAAGAGGATTTGCTATATATTGTCTTTCCGCATCTGCCACTCTCTGCATTGCACTTCTCTCCCTTTCTTTCGCTAACCTTTTGCTTTGTGCCACCTTTTGTATTAATATTCCTCTCAGGAAGGTCTTGAGGGAGTCCCAGACTACTCCTATCGAAGCAGTTTCTTCATTTCTCTCAAGGTATTCCTTAAGTATAGGTTTAATTTCCTTAGGGTCTCCTATCAATCTCAACCATAGGGGATTTATCCTCCATTCCCTCTTCCCATGGCCCTCCTCCCGACCTATCGACACTATCATTGGTGAATGATCCGAAAGGCCTCTTGGCATGTATTTGAGCATTATGTTATTCCTTAATGCTATGATAATTCTAGAGAGAGTGCCATACGTCTTGGAATAACAGGAGTATTCCCGTTCTGTCGGGTTTCTCAGTCTCCAAATGTCCTTGAGCCCTATTTCCCCTAATATTTGATTCAGTTTACCCCTATGGGCCGAGGTTGTCCCCACCCTAACTGGGTATCTATCCATCTCACCTTTCATCACTGTGCTGAAATCTCCTACTATCAATACCGGAACATCTGGTTTATCTATAAGAAATGTTACTAGCTTATACAGTACTTCTTCTTTAAATGGAGGCGGAATATAAATATTCACCAATATAAACTCCTTATTTTCCAGAGTGCAATGTAGGAAGATATAGCACCCTTTCTCATCTATTACTGCCTTTCTGCAGGAGAACGCCACCCTTGACCCTATCAAGATACTTACTCCACGGGAGTAGGTGGAATAAACGGCATGAGTTGAAAACCACGGTGTTTCAAGTTTGCAGTTATCTCCCTGATTAGATGTGTCTCCTGCAGACATACTATTGTGGCATTATATGCTTTCATTAAGGAAAAGAGCGCAGTTCTTTTTTTCCCCATCTCACAACCCTCTAACATTCCAAGAGCAAATCTTCAGGTTTTCCGTTTCCATCCTTTAAATTAATATATAATACAAAATATCTGTGAAGCAACTCATATTCTATATTATTTTTACCTCTTCCCTTTAGTGTACTTCTCCGATAGTTCTGTGATTTTGTGTTATTATTCCAATATTTGATTTTATTTTCCCCTATTCTCAGTGACCTTCGCCTTCTATTACCCTTCTTTGATATCTTAATTTCCATTCTCCAGTCTCCACTCACTCCCCACACTCCCCACACACACACCCAACCCCCCCTCCCCCCTCTCCCCCACCCCCATAAGAGGATTACCCCTTACCCACTTCCCTCATACTTCTGACCCTCCTTGGGTCCACTCCTGGGGCCTCCATAGTGACCTACATACCTTCCTTCCAATACATCCCCCTTCCCCTCCCACCCCCCCCCCCCTTCCCACACATTGTGAAACTTCTTATGTGACAGAACTCTGTGGAAAAAAAAAAAACCCAAGTCTGTGACTATCCTCTCTTGCTTTCTTGTAGAATAGTTAAAGGGGGTTAGCTCTACTCCCTTCCTCCCCTATATCATGCTGCTCACAATCTTCCTTCATTTTCCCCCAGCCATACTGATGCTTCTGCGGGCGTATTGAAAAAATATGTTTCTCCTCCAGCTATTATCCGTAATCTTGCAGGGTATAACATAGCATATGTCACTTTAAGCTGCTGTAGCCTCTTTTTGATCTCTACATATCTAGCTCTCTTCTTTTTGACTTCTGGTGAGAAATCTGGATAAATTGAAATTTCCATTATATATTATATCTCTTTTCTCCCTTGCTTTGAATCCTATGCGCTCTTTCTATGGAAAAGAAAGGTGAAAAGGTATGTATCCTTTAGCCACCTCTCTGCAAATTCAATGGGGTTCACCCCCTCCCTCCGTTTGGGTAGTCCCACTATTCTCAAATTGGATCTTCGCATCCTATTTTCTGATTCCTCCATTCTGGCCATATAGGGGTTAATCTTATCCTCCAGCTCCTGGACTCTTTGCTTCCAGAGATTATGTTCATCCTCCATTTGGCTAATCCGATTCTCCAGGGCCTTAGTTTCTCCCGTGCCTTCTGGGCATCTTGTCTCAAATGGTTTATTTCTTCGCTCAGACCCTTCAATTGCTCTGTGACTCCTATCATAGACATTTTTCAGTCATTCACTGCTGCTAGGACTTCTCTCAGTGTCGGTTCACTGGCCCCCTGGCTCTCTGCTTCTTCTCTTATTGAAGCCGCTGTACCTTGATCCATTTTTGCTCCCATTCCCAGGCTTTTCCTTACTGCCCCATTGGACTGATTCTTTGTCTGTAGTACGTGGGGTTGTCCCCCTTTGCCTGGGGAATGTGCAAACTTTTCAAGTTTAGCCGCCGTCGCTTGACTCATTTTTTCCTTCCCCTTTTCTTTTCCCGGGGCCTGAACAGCTTCCTGTTGTATCCCGTCTTCTCCCTTTTTCTTCATCATTCCCTATATTTATTCAGTCAATATACTAGTAAGCCCAGCAGAGATATCAAATATCAAAGGAGTGAGAGGTATATCACGTATAATGCTCCAAAAGAGCTTCCTATAATCTGTTTATACAGCAAATCTATATAATTTTATTTACTGACAGAACGCTCAATCCTGATCCAATGAGTATAAGAGTGCAGCGGTGTATCACACCAGCTATTTAAGACAGCAATTCAAGGGTTACATCATGTTATCTGTACACATTTTTTAGCTACCGTTCAGTTTTTAGCAGACCCTGCTTAATCACCCAACTGTGTTTTGCCAGGATAGCCTAGTGGAGTTCCAGTGTATACTAAGCAATCTATGACTTGGTGTACTTAATGCAGCTCAGAGAAATAAAGTATTGGATCAATCTCACCCAATCCTCCGCTGGCTGAATTCCTCCTTTTTCCGACCGTATGGTTGGTTCACCTTATTGATTTTTCAGATGGACAGCGGTTCTGAGTGAAAGCGCCGCGCTCTCACCACGGCACTTTCCCGACTCAACTCCGCCGGCTGGCTGGCTTCCTGCTGGAGGGACCAGGTACGCGCTCTCACCGCACACACCGCTACCCCAGCGTCTACCTCCGGCTTCCTCCCTCCTCCTCCTCTGTATGCAATACCGCTGTCCACGCCATCCGATCCCGAGGTGTCTCCTGCGCTCCCTGCCCCTACCGTGCTTTCACCACGGCAGCTTCAGGTCAGGGCATCCAGCAGGCTTCCCCCTCCACAGTCTGCCCAGCGAGCTACAGCTCCAGGATCATCCCAAGAGAGAGCAGAGTGGCAGCCACCCCTGTCTCTCACATCCTCTTCCGGTCACGCCCCCATCCACCACCTTTTTTAACATATGTTTTAGGGTTTTGTTGAACCTTTCAACCAACCCATCTGTTTGAGGGTGATACACAGATGTACGCAATTGTGTCATTTTGAACAACTTGCACAACACTTTCATTACCCTGGAGATAAACTGTGTACCCTGGTCTGTAAACAATTCCTTGCAAATACCCACCCAGCTGAAGACGAGAAATAGCTCTTTGGCTATCATCCTGGCTGAGGTATTTCTAAGAGGGATCGCTTCGGTATATCGAGTGGCATAGTCTAATATGACCAAAATGTACTGATGCCCCCTAGCGGACGTCAGTATCGGGCCTACCAAATCCATTGCGATCCTCTCAAAGGGAACCTCAATGATGGGGAGAGGTACCAGTGGGTTACGGAAATGCGACAATGGTGCCCACTTCTGACACACAGGGCAGGAGGAGTAATAATTTTCTATTTCCTTCATGACCCCAGGCCAATAGAATCTCTGTAATACTCTCTCTGGTTTTCTCCACCCCCAAATGACCTCTCAGAATGTGCCCATGGGCTAATTCCAATACCAGCTTCCTATAGGGCTTGGGCACCACACGTTGCTCAATGGTTTCATCTGCTTTTTGAGCAACCTGATATAACAGATCACTTTCCACAATAAAGTATGGGTAACTGCAAGACTGATCTGGGTTCACTAATTCACCATCTATATTTACCACATTTTCCTGTGCTTTTATCAGGGTGGGGTCTTTTACCTGTGCTGTGGCAAAATTTTCCCTGTGAACCTCTAAATCAGAGAACTCAACAGACGGCATGTTTTCATCTGATGATATCGGTTCCTCCCCAGGTTCCCGAGTGTCTCCGGCCAACACCGACAAGGGAAAATCTGAAGAGGTCTCATCATTCTCAGAGTATACCTAGGATACCCCTTCCTGGTCTCTAGGGGCCTCCGTGGGGGTTTCAGGACAATCTCAGAGTTCCCAGAATTTTAGAAAATCCTTCCCTACAATGGCATCATCTGGTAAGTGAGGCACCAACCCCACTTGATGAGCTAGGTTACTTTTGGGGGTCTCAAAAACCACTTTAGTCACAGGATACTCTCTGGTGTCTCCATGTACACAAATAACAGCCACCTTGTTATTCCCAGAGACCTCTGTAGTAACTAAGTCAGCTCCCAATGTTACCAGACTACCTGAATCTTGCAACCTAACAACATTTTTACCATTAATATACATTTTGCATAAATGTTTTTCAGTTCCCCGAGTGGCCGTTCATGCAACTGTCGCAAACAGCAACTGACGTCTGTCTCTTAAATAGTCACATTCCATAGGTTCATCCACAACTGGGCAATTGACTGCAATATGTCCCTCTTGCCGGCAACAGTAACAAATAAACTTTTTTGCTGCTTCCTGTGACCTTGACTGCGGTCGCCATACATTATGCAAACTTCCCGCCCTCTCACTCTCTCCACCCTTACCCCTTGAAGTCATCTTACCCGCCGCTGGGGATGGTCTGGTCTTAGGGTGGAAAGTCCGTGAGTCCCTGGGAGAGGTGGTCAGGTTCTCTGTAGCCAAGTACCTCTCTACCAGATCCACAATCTTGTCGGCCGTTTCCGGGTTTCCATGGCTTACCCACTTTTGGATAGCAGTAGGTAGAGACCTTAGGAACCAATCCATAACAACACGTTCACACAATCTTTGGTGTGGTCAAATTCTCTGGCTGCAGCCACTTCCTGCCCAGGTGAATGAAATCATACATTTGCGACCTGGGGGGGGTTTCAAGTTGGAAAGTCCAGTTATGCACACGGACAACCAGGGTGACACCCACCTGTGCTAATATTTCTGTTTTTAGTACAAAATAGTGTTTTGCTTAGTCCAGCTCTAAGTCATAATATTCTTTCTGCAATACCCCATCTAATAGAGGAGCCACCAGTGCAGCCCACTGCTCCTTAGGCCACTTTTCTCTCTCAGTCGTCCTTTCAAATGTGGTTAAAAACACTTCAGAATCATCCTCCTCAGTCATTTTTGGCAGTAAACGGCTCACACAAAATGATGATGCATTAACTGAACCACTTGCCTCACTGGTCGGCAGATGCTGCTGCATTACTGTATTCATCCGCTGTTGTGGTCTCTGCTCTTGCCTCTGCAACAGGTAAGCAAACGATCCTCAGATTGCTACTGGGCTTGTTGCTGTGCTTCCAGAACCTGCTGGTGAGCTTGCTGCTGAGCTTCCAGACTCTGCTGGTGAGCTTGCTACTGCGCTTTCAGACTTCGCTGGTGAGCTTGCTGCTGGGCTTCCAGGCACTGCTGCACCTCTTCATTTGTAGGCTTTTGCTCCAGGTTCGCTTGTCGTAGACTAGCATTCGTTTGCTGTTGATTGGCATTTACTATGGCAAGCTGTCTCAGTTCCTCTTCCATGCTGGCCTAAAAAACTGCCCGTGTCCTCCACCAACTGTAAGGGGGTTAGCTCAGCAGCAGGTGTGTGTGACCCCCTGGAAGGGTTCACTACACAAAATAGGCACAGCGAGACAGCAGTTGCAGGTAAAAACAAAAAGGCAGTTTATTTACACTATATACAATCGTAGAAAAACAGCAAAACAAAAACAAACATCAAAATAAATCCTTGGCAACTTGGCCACTGACTACACACGTAAGTTTCCCTGTCTGTCAGCTAGGTACAGCCTTCTGATATACCTAGCCCCTATCTCTCTGGTATTATAAGGAGACACACAGGCTTGGCCTTACCACACAGGTTTTGGTGTCAAGCTCCCCAGTCTATTGACACAGAAACTGGTTCCAAGGTGGAGCAACTCCCCTAGGCCTTCTGGGAGCTTTTGTAGAGGCCTTAATGAGCCAGCTCAACTCAGTTGGCTCATTACCTCTACCCCTGCAAAACTCCCAGCACTTCCCCCTAGTGGTAGAAATCCGTGTAAATCTTAAACCTGGGACAAATGTACCTGCCATCCTGAACGCAACCAGGCGATTTTACCTGCCTGCTGTCACAATACTAAATAAATAAACAGCACACCTTTTTGGAGCTGAATAGAATTACCAGTCTTTATAGAAAATTATGCCAAAAGGTAATAACAATTTCAGGAAGATCAAGTGCATGGCCGTGCTCGAAGATCTGCGCTTGTGGAGCAATGCACAGAGTCAGGGCTGTGCCTGTGTCTGTACATGCACATTATTGTTAGTTAGCTTTTGGCACCCAATTACCTATTTAAGGCATAGCAATACTAAAGGAACTGCTAAGTGGTTGTCAGCTTCAGTGACCTGTGACCAGACCGGTATCCTGATCATCATATGCTTTGATGCAGCTTGCCTCTTTCCTCTGCTTAACTTTGATCTCCTTTTGTCAACTTTGGCATGTGCTCTGACCCTGTTATCTGCCTGCTGTTTTTATTTCCCAATGTGTTTGTAAGTGTTTACACCTAGGGTATTAAAGGGTTGACCGGGTTAGCTACTAGGCAGACTGATGAAGGTCTTTTCTCTGAAATGCATTCCCCAAGACTTCCTGCAACTTGAGACAAGCAGGAAGGAGACAGAGCTATGGTCTCCTGTGTGGAAGTGTCTCCTTCAGTTCGGTCTTTCGGTTGCCCTCTGTGCAACAGTGGTGGCCTGACATCCAGCAGCAGCACAGGCTTTGGACAGAACATTTCACTCAGTGATCCAGAGTGCTTCCTCTGGTGCTTGTGAGTGCAATACCTACTGTAATTGTTTTTATGTGTGCCTAATTCATTAACTGGTTCCCGACAGCCTAGGAGTATATTTACTACTGCACTGTGGCAGTGTAATCGCCATCTATAAACGGCAGGCTCGTGCTTGCACAGCTAGCGAGCGGGAGCACGCTGCTGCCGGCGCACTCTCGTGCCCGCCGCACTCTACAGGAGTGTGCCCATGGCTCGGGTGGACCTGATGTCTGCCATTGAGCTGCGATGACCTGGCAGAGAAATAGAACGGGGAACCGCCGATGTAAACACAGCGGTTCTCGCTTTATCAGTGGGCATTTAAAAGATCTACTGATCCCTTTTACTGGGATCAGTTAGATCTCTTATGCCCATGGTAGCCCAGCCCCCTCACAGTTTGAACACGACAAGGGAACACAGTTAACCCCTAGATCGCCCCCTGCAGGTTAACCCCTTCACTGCCAATGACATTTATACAGTAATTAGTGGATATTTAAATTTCTGATCGCTGTATAAATGTCATTGGTCCCAAAAAAGTGTCAAAAATATCCAACATGTCCACACCGGTATCAAAGTCCCAATAAAAAAGGCAGATTGCCGCCATTACCAGTAAAAAAAAAAATTGTAAAAACTCCAGAAATTAATTGTCATGGTTTGTAAATGCGGCAACTTTTGCGCAAACCAATCAATAAATGCCGATTGTGGGGGTTTTTTTTACCAAAAATATGAGGAAGAATATAAATCTGCCAAAACCAATAAATACATTTGTTCTTTTATATATATATTTTGGATTTGTATTTTAGCAAAAAATAAGAAATAATTTTTTTTTGCAAAATTGTCGCTCTTTTTTTGTTTATAGTGGTGATAAGAAATGACGCAGAGATGATCAAATACCACCAAAAGAAAGCTCTATTTGTGGGAAACCGACCGCGCAATTGTCAGTTAAAGTGACTCAGTGCCGAATCGCAAAAATGCTTTGGTCCTAACATGGGATATCCTTCCAGGGGTGAAGTGGTTAAAGTATTACTACACTATGAGGCTGCTACTTGTTCATGTTTTGTACCTCTTCTGCTCATCTGATATCAACCCAGCCTAGCTTCTAAACCTGTTCCTTCCTTCCAAATAGGTACCTAGTCTACCTGGTTGTTGCTGGCTTGGTGTGACTTCGGCTTTAACTCCTGGACCTGCAAGTTCCTGTGCGCCATTCTACACAAATTCCAGTTCTGCATCCACAGCATTTCAGCAGAATCCAGACTGTCATCTGACCACCCATGGTGTCAGGACCTACCACAGGCACCCTTGCCCATCATTGTCCTGCTACTGTACACCCTGTCACCAAGTCCAGATGGTAATGGACAGAAGGTGTAAGGAAAGCCTCCTCATCAGCTCAGCCTCTACCAGGTATGTGACAAACAACCAGAAACATGATCTTTAATTCCAATAATTTTTATTGTGTTCATTGAAAATAACTACAACTTGTACAGTGTTGTACATTTCAAGAAAAGTAGAAATATAACACAAATTTACAGTTTTCCAAAAGCATATAAAGGATTGAGCATTTGATACATATCACTCTCTTCAATACACCGAAAATACAGTTTAAGGCAGGTGTTAGATCTTTTGAGGACTGGGTGGTAGTAGGAGCCGCGAACAAACGCCACAATGGTCCCCTCTATGTGGAAGGATAGCCAGGGAGTTATTCTATGTCTGATTGCAAATATGGTGGTTATTAAAGTGATATTTTGGGAGGAATGAACCATCTCTTCCCACTGAGGCACCCCATGGGGATCAAACTGTGCCCGCAGTGGGAAATAGGCCCACCCTCTTTCGAAAAGGAAGTTTGATAGTAATACGTTAATTTGTTAGAATTGGATTTAGCGCGTGTGCCAATTTATTGGTAAATGTTGGCATTGGTAGCCTGTATTCGCGACCCCCACTCCCCCCCCAGTCCCCTTTTCCATTCCTTGGTGGATGAGTAATGAGGTAAGTCTATCAGAATCAAGAGGACTATTATATATATTGGTGGAGAGAAGGAAATGAATCTCTTCATGGCAATACGTTTGCTTTATCATACCATTCAGACCATGGGGCCCAGAGGTCGTGGGTTCGTGAGTATTTACCCTGGGAGGAAGCAAATGCCATTTCGTATTTGTAATGAGTGTGTGTTAGTTGAACTATTTCATTTATGGAGGGTGTCTGGATGGTTTTCCATTTCCTAACAATAGATAGTCTGGTTGCGAGTAGTATGTGAGTAACTACTATTCTGAAGTTGTAGTGTATTTCATCAATGCCTAAATTTAATAGAGCCAGCCCAGGAGATAGGTCTATTGATACCCCCACTATCATACTGATTATATGAAAGATCTTTGGCCATATCTTAGATAACCTTCTACAAGACCAGAGAATGTGATGTAGAGTTCCCGTTTCCCCACACTGCCTCCAGCACTGTGCAGAGGTCACGGGATATATTTTTGCAATGCGGAAAGGGGTAAGGTACCACCTCAGCATAATTTTGTGTGATAATTCCCTTAATCCTACGCACTTAGTGGCTGTAAGGCTGGATGCGATTGCTATTTGCCATTGTTCTATAGAGAAAGTGGAAGCTAATTCTTCTTCCCAAGCCAACATTGGAGACGTTTTGGTAAATGTTGTTTTGTCGTTGATTAGTGTGTAGAAGAGCGAAATACCTCCCTTGACATTACTCTCCGATTGCAGAAATATAGCTGCTTTACTTGGGACTGTACAATGTTTGTTGGTTAGTGTATGTAGAATAGAGGTCACCCGAAGATAAGTGTAGTATTCGGTATTCGCAAGTGAGTATTGTTTGAGCATCGGGAAGGGTTTTATGTTTCCATTTTGGTAGAGATCTGATATGGTAAGTATACCCCTTGCTGTCCAGTGAGCTAAGGAAAGTGCAGGGGATAGGTTAGCCATAGTTGTCAACAGTATTTGGAGGTCCCGAGTGGGGTTCTCTAAGTTTGTATGTGTAATAAAGTACTTCCAAGCGAGTATCGTAGCTCGGATTGTAGGGGAGAGAGAGCTAGGTGCAATGTTTACAGGGTTTTGTGTATGTAAGTAAGCTAATAGATCATGGTTGGGAGTTTCGAGTTTTTCTAATTCACTCCAGCTAGTATCCGGTGACTGTGTGAACCAATATTTGGCTTGCGATAGAATGGCGGCTATATAATAATCGTAGAGTACCACCTGTCCCAAACCTCCTGCTCTTCTTGTTTTGATTATTTTGCTAAAGGCACATCTGGCTTTCTTGCCTTGCCATAAGTAGCAGTTGAGGATTGATTGTAGGGTTTTAAAAAATGTTGCGGCACTGGTATAGTGGCCGTTCGGAAAAGGTATAAAATTTGGGGCAATATTTGCATTTTGAAAGCTGCCATTCTACCTGACCAAGACAGTTCATGTTTAGATATGGTAGACAGTTGGAATTTGAGTTTAGTTATCCAAGGAATATAGTTTGTGGTATATGTATCTTTGAGAGACTTTCTAAGTATAATTCCTAAATATGGTATACCTTCATCCTCCCAAGAGAAGGGGTATTGAGATTCCAGTGATCTTCTGACCATTGTTGGCACTCCAATGTCTAGTATATGAGACTTAGATTCATTAATTTTATAGTAAGAGATCCCATTAAACTTTTGTAGGGTGTCAGACTGCTGGGAGTGATTTCTCAGGTTGGGTCAATATTAAGATAACGTCATCTGCGAACAAGCTAATGACATGATCCTTTTGACCCACAGTGAGACCGTGTATTTAAGGATGCTGTCTGATGCATGAGGCCAATGGTTCCATGAGTAGGTTAAATATTAAGGGTGAAAGCGGGCATCCTTGCCTCGTGCCATTAGTGATTTTAAATGGTTGTGATAATGATCCTGAGGTATACACTCTGGCTGACGGGCATGTATATAAAGCTAGAATCGCAGATAGTAACTGTCCTGAAAACCCAAACTTCGTTAGTGTTGCTTTGAGGTATCCCCAGTGTATCCTATCAAACGCCTTCTCTGCATCCAAGGCTAGGAGCAGAGAAGGCGTTTTAAGTTTACCAGTTAAGTGTATGATATTCAAAAGTCTCCTGGTAGCGTCGGAGGATTGGCGGCCCTTAGTAAAGCCCGATTGATCCCTATCTATCAGTTCTGGTAGGATATTAGTTAACCTGATGGCGATTATTTTTGCGTATAATTTAACATCATTGTTTAACAATGAAATTGGACAATAGTTTTGTGCTCTATCTGGTGCTTTCCCTGGTTTTGGCAGTGTAATCACCAACGCTTCTAACATTTCCGAGGGAAAGGAGGAGGAGGCCGCGGCAGCCTGAAATACATTGCATAGGTGCGGACTCAGTTGGTTTTGAAATGCCTTATAATACTCACCCGTAAGGCCATCGGGACCTGGGGATTTATTGTTTGGTAATGTGTTCATGGTTTTAATAATTTCCGTAGTTGTAAAAGGAGCACTCAAAGTGTCACATTGTAGTTTTGTTAGGGTAGGGAGTTGAATTTGGTGAAGAAAATTGGTTATGTCCTGGGGCGTGGGTTGGGGTGTGTTTGCATCATCATGTAGGTTATAGAGAGAGCTGTAGTAGGAACTAAAGGCATTAGCTATGCTTTTCGGATCATAAAGTGGTGTATTGGAGTCAGGGTGTAGTAAGGAGGTTATTTTGGTTTTGGTACAGTGTCCTTGGAGTTTTTTTGCTAAAAGCTTTCCTGCTTTGTTATATGTAGAATAGTAGATCATTTTTAGTTTTTGGGTAGCTCGTTCTAATTGGTGTAGGAGTAGCTCTTTGAGCTCGTATCGTAGTTCAGATAATTTTTGGTGGTTACTGGGGAGAGGGGTTTTTTGTTGTCAGCTTCCAATTTAGCAATATTGGAAGTTATGGAACTAAACTGACGCTGTCTCCTCCTCCTCTCCCGTGCACCTAGTTGAATGCATACCCCCCTAATGAATGCCTTATGGGCATTCCATAAAACCATTGGGTTGTTTACAGATTCAGTGTTGTTATTAAAAAATTCTACAAGGTTTTCCACAATATGCGTCCTCGTCTGTGTGGTCTGGAGAAGTGAGGAATTCATCCTCCACACGAACGAGGAGTCCGAGGGAAATGAATCAGCCAATGTCAGTGGAATTGAGGCGCGGTCAGACCAGGTAATCACATTAATAGTGGATTTTAAGACCTTCTGTAGGAGCCACTGGTCTGATACAAAATAGTCTATGCGGGAGTATGTTCCATGGCTTGTTGAAAAAAAGGAGTAGTCCTTTTCACTGGCATGTTGGCATCTCCAAATGTCGTATAGGTTATGGGTTAGAAGAAAGTCTCTTAGTGTTGCAGGGTTTCTAGCTTTGGTTGCGGTTGAGTCCATTGTGGGATCAGCAATTATGTTGAGGTCACCACCAATGAGAAGAGAGCCCTTCTGGCATTTCTTTATTTTTCAGAGGAGGGAGTTAAGGTATAGTAGTTGGTGTTGGTTGGGAACATACGTATTTACCAATGTTGGTGGTGGTTGAATTGATATCGCATGACTAACATGATGAAGCGACCTTATGGGTCTACTATTGCTTCATGCAGTGTAAACGCCACCGTGTCTTTAATTGCGGTCATTACACCTCTTTTTTTTGCTGCCATGCATGAATAGAAGATATTTGGAAAGTTTTTGTTTGTGCATGAAAGAGGTTTCAGTTTATGGAAATGTGTCTCCTGTACGAAGAGAATGTCACTTTTATGGATTTCAGCCTCTTTCCATAATGAGGCCCTTTTAACGGGGTGATTCAAACCTTTCGCATTTATGGAAAGTAGCTTAATTCCCATTGTGAAGTGTAGGGTGTTGCTTAAGAATTACTCACTGTTAGTTGAAGTGAAAGTCAAATGTGTCTCTGGGGCGACCTCTGGAGTCCTGAAGTAGAAGCACTGGATGTGCTGTTTACCTTGTTCAGTGTAGAATTTCAGTGGAGGAAATATATACTGCTCAATCAAACAAAAAGAAAGATGAACAAGATCAGTTCAACTATAGGGATATGAACAATATAAAAGAAGGGTCTAGTAGACCAGTGTGCAGACTTGTCTGCTCAAGTTGAGAGGGGTAGTACAGATTTGTAAAGTTCCGGCTAACAGTCCTAGCATGGTACAGAACAGGCGGGGAACTTTAGATAATGTTGAATTTCAAAGAAATATTGACATAGCCCACATTCGTATCAATGTAGTGTAGTAAGACATAGAAATCTCTATCCTTCAGCTTGCTGCGATAGATTTTCCTGGGACCCCCTCGGAGTAGTTTGTCTCCAGGCTTTTGGGCTGGATGGCGGGGTACGTGTCGGGATAATATCCCAAGTTTTCAGCAGTTTTAGGCCTTTTTCCAAGGAGGTGATCATGTAGGAAGTGCCCTTCCATTCAATAGCAAGCTAGGTGGGAAATTTCCATTGATAAGGAATATTGTTATTCCGCAATGTTTTAGTGACTGTGTTCAGATCTCTCCATAACTGCATGGTGTATTGAGAGAAGTCCATAAACAATTGTAAGTTGTCATATGGTTCTGGCAGGCTCCGTAACTTGCGGGATGTTTGCATTATCTGCTCCTTGATGTGAAAGAAGTGTATCCTCAATATTACATCTCGTGGAACCTGATCTGGTATAAAGGATGGCTTAGGGAGACGGTGAATTCTGTCAATGATGAGGTCAGTAGGTGATAGGGTAGGCAGCATGGAGGAAAATAACTTCTCTGCATATGCCTTTAATGCTGAGTTACCCACTGATTCTGGTACTCCTCTGATTTTAATGTTGTTTCGTCTGCTTCTATCTTCTAAACTTGCTAATTTCTCTTTAACCCATAAGTGGTTGGAATCTTGAGCCTCATTAGCATCCACCAGATCATTGATCGTGTCAGCAAATTCCCCCATTTTAGTTTCTATGTGTGAGACTCTGTTTTCCACCGCTGCAATTTCGTTACCAAATTTTTGCATACATGACAACATATCAGCATGGATGGTGCTCCTTAGTGATACTAGCATGTCTTTTAGTGTTGTGTCAAGTACAGGTTGGTTGCTGGTGAGGAATGCTGTTATGGAGTCATGCAGTTCTCTGGTGTCATCATAAGAATCACAGAATGGACTCACCTCAGGTTGGTCACTTAACTTGAATCTGGCCTTTTCTGGGCTACCAGAGATAGGGCTGGAGGATTGCAGTGCCCCTTGTTTGCGGAGTTGCTGTGATCGATCCACGTTTCATTTGTCTTTCTCTGTGGGGAGCTGCATGTGCGGCGTGGAGAAGGAGCCGGCGCCATCTTGACTGTGTGCCTGATGCTGTTGGCCGAAGAAGGCCGTCAGCTTCTTTGGCTTGTGCGCATCCTTCCTCTTGCGGGACATATCTCTCTCTGCTCCCGGGGTTAGCTGTGAGTGGCAGGGAATGAAATCGCGGCTCTAGGAAGCCTCCATTGCTGGTGTCCCGCCGTTCTACTCCGGAGCTCTGTATTTAGTCGGCCATCTCCACCGGCTGCTAGCCACGCCCCCCAGAAACATGATCTTTAAAGGCGTATTAACAAGCGAAAAATAACACATTTCTGTAGATTGACCCCAATTTAGCCACTTCAGCCCCGGAAGGATTTCACACTTTAGGACCAGAGCCCTTTTTGCGATTCGGCGCTGCGTTGCTTTAACTGACAATTGCGCGGTCGTGCGACGTTGTACCCAAACTAAATTTGCGTCCTTTTTTTCCCACAAATAGAGCTTTCTTTTGGTGGTATTTGATCATCGCTGCGTCTTTTCTGATCGCCGCTATGAACAAAAGAAGAGCGACAATTTTGCAAAAAAAAAAAACGAAATTTCTTACTTTTTGCTAAAGTACAAATCCAAAAAAAAATATAAAAAAACATTTTTTTTATCGGTTTTGGCCGATTTATATTCTTCCTCATATTTGCAATAAAAAAATCGCAATCGGCGTTTATTGATTGGTTTGCGCAAAAGTGGTCGCGTTTACGGATGATGAGAATTCATTTTTGGGGTTTTTATTTTTTTTAAATTTTTTACAAGTAATGGCGGCGATCTGCGATTTTTAGCGGTACTGCGATATTGCGGCAGACATGTCGGACCATTTTGACACTTTTTTGGGACCATTGGTATTTATACAGCGATCAGTGCCATAAAAATGCACTGATTACTGTGTAAATGCCATTGGCAGTGAAGGGGTTAACCTGCAGGGGGCGCTTTAAGGGTTAACTGTGTTCCCTGGACGTGTTCTTACTATATGGGGGCTGCCCTAACAGGGGAAGGGAAGTGATCACAGCTTCCATGTAGAGGAAGGCTGTGATCACAACCCTTCCCCCTCTCACAGAACAGAGGTCCATGTTTACTTACACGGACCTCTGTTCTTTCAGTGCGGGGGAGCCATCGCGGGTAGCCGGCGGAGATCGAGTCCGCGGCACCCGCTCCCTGGCCCTCCCCGAACACAGTGAGCGTGCGGGCGCGCCTCCGGCGGTGCACGCGCGCTCACAGTGCGCGATCTTGCAGCCGCCATCGTATGACGGCGGTTTGCGATATCGAACCACTTTGTCGCCGTCAACCTGCGGTTGGCGGTCGGCAAGTTGTTAGAAACGGGACGTAATGCTTGAGATAAGGTCCCTAACACTTATCCAGCTTAATCAGGAGGACTGCCTTCATGTAATTAACACATAATGCAGTAGTAATACAGCACAGTAATATAAACATTATACATTATACAAAAGGTTTACAACCTTGGCGTGAATGAATTGATGTAGAAGGTAATAGTTCAGTGTTCAGGTAGAGACCTGATACATTTTCTATTTTTGTCCAACCAAAACATTTGAATATAGTTTTATTTATTCTTAAAGTGTTTTAGTAACACAGTCAGAAAAAAAAAGAAGAAAAATATTTACTTTTTGTAAAATATAGTAATTAGTTCAACAAAATGAATCATGAAGATTAGGACTTTGAACTCCCTGGTTCATTTTGCTGAGTGGGTTAGTTAATGATGTGCTTTTGGCTTATTTTTAAGATGCTTTACTGCTAAAAACTCACTTGCATGTAAATATGTTCAGTTTGCTATCATGTCATCTTTTTAAATAGTTCATTATTTCAGAATTAGATATTAAATTACAATATTCAGCAGCTCCCGATACTGAATAAGTTCCTTACTTTCATTTCATAAATTAATTGGCGAGTCTTGAAGTGGCCAAAATCCAACAAATAAAGAAAATGAACTTGCAAATAATTTTGTTCCTCACTAAATTAGGCTGTTCCCAATTACTTGGTGGGAAGCAGAAAATAGTATGACAGCATATTTAACTAGTTCTTGTGATAAGTTTAGATGGACATAAATTGATTTTCTTTAAACAGCAACTCCAGGCAACTATCCAAATTCATTAGTGGACTGTTAATATTAAGCAGAAGTGGGCAGTGTGTTAAAAGACCTGTTACAATTTACCTTTAAGTTGGACTTCAGGCAGGTATGAAAACACTAATTAGGCTAAATTAAACTAAGTTAAATGCCACAAACATGTAGTCATGTTCTGTGACAATCTCTTAAGCCGGCCATAGACAGTCCTAATCCTGCTGAACTGGCTGATATTTAAACCATGTATGGGCAGGCTGAATGCATCCAAGTTGATTGATTGATCAACTTGGGTACAACCAGCTTGCAGGATTTTACATGCAATTATTGCAAGCAGCTAACAATAATCAGTATGTCGTCCTGGTGGGGGGTGGTTAAGCCATCTTGGGCCGGCTTCCCCTGTCAACACTGTCTGTGAAACTTTCTTTCCTGCAATTTTGAAATTTGCTTCATCTATGGCCGGCCTTAGTCTTTTCTCTTTCTAACTGCAGATTGTGAGGGTCATTCTTTGTGTATCAATGTTGCTGTTTGATGATGACACCATTGACTGGCTGATATTGGTTCCTATATAGGTGATGATATAAGGAAATCCTTCAGTGAGCTAAAGAAACAAATAAGACCTAATGGGGAACAGGCTTAGATGCCTTTGAAACCTGAAAGGTAAAACGTTTTATAATAAGATTTTTTATGTGCTTATTTATTCTTCAGTTTGGTAAAATAGTTTAGGATCCAAAAGACCCAAAAAAACTGTTTATAATGGGGGTGAAGATCACTTACCTGTCCTCCACAGAGGGCAGATAGATGGAAAATAACCCCCCTTGTCAGCAATGTCTGGCCATTGTGGGTTTTGGGGAACACCTCTCAAAGCACCCTTTAAAGCACCCACAGGGCTGGCATGCTGGTATGAAGATGGCAAGGGACCACATGCTCACTATCCCTTTGCCTTGGGGATGCCAGCCAGTGTGCTTGGTGTGCTGGGGTAGTTTTATATGGTTTGTTAATACACATTAAATTGAAAGTGCTGAACCTGTAATAAAAGCACGTATTCAGGACTCTCCAAATGTAAGTAATGCATTTTCATTCAAATATACAAAGGTTTACATCTCAACCTAGCAAATGTTATTTTCAAATGTGTTCAGTGAATGTCAGGTGAATTTAAAATTAACCCATTTCTAAATAGAATGATTATTATATTAGACACCTATTCCCACACAAGAAGAAAAATTGACAAATGTCAGGGAATATATTTTTCAAAAGGCAAATGTTTAAAAAAATGTACGAAGAAATTTGCTTTATGAATAAAGTGCATGCCCAGTCAGATTTTGGAAGAATGTTGGGCAAACACACGGTAAATGTTCTTGTGAGTCTTTTATAAATATACCCTTTAGTGTGGAAGCAGGAGGATGACTAAAACCGAACTAGGGATAAGCTAAACTGCCATCGGTTCAAGCAGGATTCAGGAGCCTTCAGATGCTGACCCTGAACCCCATTTAAACCAATGGGAGTCAATCTGTCAAATTAAAAATGCCCATTTTATGGGCTAATAGGGAAAGGGCTGTCAAAAAAAAAGCATGGGGGTCAGGCACTGGAGAACATATAACGGTACTGCTCATCAAGTCACAGCTCCTTGTGCTCTCATCAGCTATACAAGGGAAGGGGCAGGGATAGTGGTGACATAACTGACCAAATATGACTTTGGCCACATAAGTAATGTGGCGGTAACCGCAATGGTTGTTAAAGACGCAGAAGGTGCTAGCGCCTGCAACTTCCTTAGGTGCTATTGACAACTGTCATATGCAGAAGCCATAGAAATACAGCTTCTATATATGATGCTCATCTCCGCTGTATGGGGAGGGGTGAACTGGCAAGAATCCAGGCCCAAATTGTCATCTCATTCCTAACAAGGACTGCCTGCTACATACACCTCAGCTGTAGCACTGCTTGCGGTAATGTCTCCCGGTGACACAGGGCCTGTCTTCCAGTGCTTCATAAATAGATTTAAATTGTATCTATGGGATTGCAACTTTTTCCTGTTTTGTTCTGTATAGAATGGAGAAAATTTAGAACTCACGGGTCAGGAGAACTCACTGACAGGTTTTACTGTAATCCAGTGCTATGTTAGAGAAATTCTGTTCCGAAGACAAACCTTTATAAAACAAGAAGTGAGGGAAAATCTATACAAGCCAAATAGACAACTATAAAACCATGACAGTGGTTCTGGCATACCCATACTTAACTTTAAAATAAGCATTATAATTCCTTGCTGCTGCTAGAGAGATTTCCACTCACATCCTGCCCTGGAGGGTCCTTTAAAGTGGTTCTAAAAGCAGAACATTTTTAACCTTAATGCAATATCTGCATTAAGGTAAAAAAATGTCCCTCACTCCCCTATATACTTACCTGAGTCCTATCTCGATCCAGCACTGTGCCCATCTGCAGTGGTGGTGGCCTCTATTTCTCACCGCACAGGAGGCAGTAGTGGGACCCATTGGCTCCTGCTGTTAGTAGTCAAATCCTGTGAGAAGGGAGGAAGTGGCGGCTTTGAGCTGTGCTGTGTGTGTGTCTATGGACTTTGTGAGATTAGCTCATGTGTATTACCTTTCCTGGGAAGAAGGCAGCTTAAAGACAAACTTTCTTAAAATCTGGCGGGTTGCCAGTTTTATTTGGTAAAAGGTTGCAAGACATAAGACAAACAAAATAGCAAAACAAAACCTTGCTGTCCGGGGCTAAACTACTACAGAGCAGGATACCTCTCTATACGATGTCGGGCTTGTCCCTAACACCTCCAAATAAGCAATTGCAAAACTTTTCTCTTGAAGTCCTTAGAGTAACTGACTCTCTAGGTGTAGCTCTCTCAGTCTAATTCTACCGAGTCGCAGGCCAGAGCGAGAGTGTGTTCTCTTCCTGGTCGTTTAAAGCAGCTGAAGGAGGAAATAAGTGGACCAGAAACTCTGGCTGGAACCAGCTTTGCCACGACGGCTGATAAAACCCGGGCCGCATTCTCTCTAGTCCATCCCAAGTGAACGCATGCGAAGCGACAGATATCGATCTACTATCTGGCCTTGCATAATGTCACCTATCCTCTCCCTCTGCTCAAGCCCCTGCGGCTGAGCAACTGCTCCAACCATACATTGGACTCGGGAAAGGCCATCCCCATTGTTCTGATGCTTTCCTGTCCTATGTTCCACTGTAAACTTGAATGGCTGTAGGGCCAGAACCACCTCGTCACTCAACTATTCTTCTCCTTACTGTCACACATCCACTTCAGTGGAGCATGTTCGGTGACTAGTCTAAATGGCCTCCCCAATAAATAATACTTTAGGGTCTCCAAGGCCCATTTAATCATGAGACATTCTTTATCGACGATGGCATAATTTTTCTAATGCCGGTTTAATTTCCGGCTCAGGTATACCACGGGTTCTCCTCCCCATCTCTGATTTGGGACAGTACAGCCCCTAGACCCACATCAGAGGCGTCGGTCTGCACCACAAATTCTTTGGTGAAGTCCGGGGTCACAAGCACTGGTTGTATACACAGGGCTTGCTTTAAACTCTGAAATGCCATCTCGGCTTCCGGGTTCCACTTCAACATAACTGACCCTCTGCCCCTTGTCAGGTCCGTCAGGGGAACGGCAATTGTGGCAAAGTCCGGTATGAAGCACCTATAGTACCCTATGATCCCCAGGAAGGGCTTCACCTGCTTTTTAGTTAGGGGTTGAGGCCACTTTTGGATTGCCTCTAGTTTGTTGGTCTGCGGTTTAACGAGTCCCTGACCAATAATAGTGGTATTTGGCCTCCTCCAGACCGATGGCACACTTTTTGGGGTTGGCTGTGAGACCTGTTTTCCTAAGGGAATCCACAACCGCTTGCACTTGGGGCAAATGGGATTCCCAATCAGGACTGTGGATGACCATATCATCCAAGTAGACATCTGCATAGGGGCGATGTGACTTCAACATTTTGTCCATCATCCTCTGGAATGATGCAGGAGCCCCATGCAGACCAAACAGCATTTGTTTGTTCTGGAAGGAGACCCCAGGAGTAGAAAAGGCCATTTTCTCCTTGGCTGACTCTGTTAGGGGTATCTGCCAGTAGCCCTTAGTTAAGTCCAGGGTTGTTACTGTATCGGGCCCCTCCCAAACGATCCACAACTTCATCAACCCGAGGCATCGTGTACACATCAAACTTGGACAAGCTATTCAGTCTTCTAAAGTCATTACAGAACCAGGATAGTGCCATTGGGCTTTGGGACCAACACTATGGGGCTCAACCAGTCACTGTGGGACTCCTCTATCTCATCTAACTCTTACATGTTCTGTATCTCCTTTGCCACTGCCTCGCTCCTAACCTCAGGTATTCTATAAGGCTTCACATTGACTCCAACACCTGGTTCTGTGATTATGTCATGTTGAATCACTGTGGTCAGTCCAGGCAAAGGGTCGAAAAAGTCTCTATTTTTGTTCACAAACTCTTTAATCACTTGTTGTTGGGCTAATGACAAGGATTCCATCAGGGGAATGTCCGGAGTCATTGGTATTCTATCTTTTTGAGGAGGTGGTACTGCCAACAAAGTCTCTTTGTCCTTCCACGGTTTTAAGAGGTTAGCATTATACATTTACCACACAATAAACTGCGCTAAAAGTCCAAAAAAGAGCTGCAGCAAAAAATACTAAACGTATAAAATCAATAAACAAACTACAAGCTGCGCTAGATGATACATTAAAACATTGAAGTTGCAAATAACAGAGTAGAAAGTCCAAACGGTGTAGTGTTCCTTCCACCATTAAATTAAATCCGTGCTGTTCCAAAGGATTATATTAGAACCACAAGTGCACTGGTAAGTACAGGAGAATCCACCACCAAGGAATGTAAGGGGGCTTACCAGAACACTATGTGTTCAGTTACAGGTGAATCCCCGACCTGGGATATGGAAACACCAAATTCTTCAGCTCAGGTCTATATGTTCCTCACATGGATATACCATCCGATTGATAGATCTCTAGGGGCTGAGAGTCTTTCCCGTTATGAACCACGTTCCCAGTGATCATCTCATATAAGGGTACGTCATGTGAGAAAAGAAGGGACTCATAGTGAAGTACCGCAAGAGTATTTTAATAAATATGAAGATTTGTACTCACAATTTTAAAACCAAAAGTGCACATATGCCGGCTGGCTCCCGAATCCCGGGAATAGATTCAAAGCAGTGGTGACGTCAGCGCGTCCTCCCACATTATAAATTTGTTTGGGCTTCCTTTTCCCCGGCTGGTAAACTTTGTAGTTTACTTCCCCTACACTTTCCTTAATCTCAAAGGGACCCTGCCATTTTGCGAGGAATTTACTTTCAACAGTGGGGACCAGCACCAGTACTCTATCCCCAGGGTTGAAAGTTCGGGTCTTAGCGCCCCAAATATAATCTTTTCTCTGAGCATCCTGGGCTCGCTCTATATGTTCTCGTACCAGGGGCAGGACTCCTACGATTCGATCCTGCATCAAGGAGATATGCTTGATGGCGCTCCTATCAGGGGTGACCTCTCCTTCCCATGTTTCTTTGGCGACATCAAACAGTCCCCAGGGATGTCTACCATACAAGAGTTTAATGGGGAGTACCCCGTAGACGCTTGCGGAACTTCTCGTATTGCAAACATGAGATACGGCAGCAACATATCCCAATCTCTCCCATCTTTCTCCACTACCTTTTTCAACATGCATTTGAGTGTTTTATTAAACCCCTCCACAAGCCCATCCATTTGGGAGTGGTAGACCGAGGTGCGGAGATGAGAGATTTTTTACAACATGCAAAATTCCTTGGTTACATGGGACATAAACAGGGTTCCCTGATCCGTAAAGACCTCTTTAGAGATCCCAACCTGACTAAACACCTGAACCAACTCCCTGGCAATAGTCTTAGCGGAGGTGTTCCACAAGGGTATAGCTTCAGGATAGCGGGTCACGTAATCTAGTATTACCAGGATGTGCTGGTATTCCCGGGCCGACTTTGCTACTGGTCCCACTAAATCCATACCAATTCTTTTGAACTGCACTTCAATTATGGGCAGTGGGACAAATGGACTACGAAAATGGGGCGAGGGTGCAGAGAGTTGACACTCAGGGCAGGATTCACAATACTCTCTGACATCTGCATGCAACCCGGGCCAGGAGAACCTCTTGGTAGTCTCTCCCTGGTCTTCTCTACACCCAGATGTCCCCCCATTATATGCCCATGGGCTAAGTTTAACACCATCCTGCGGTAGGGCTTGGGCACCACTAGCTGCTCTACCTCCTCCTCCCGGTGTTTCACCACCTGATACGACAAATGGTTCTTTAGAGTCATGTAGGGAAAAGACGCCCCCTAATTAGGTCCCACGGGTTCTCCATCTATCACCTTAACATTTTCTCTGGCTTTAATGAGGGTGACATTGCGTAGTTGCTCTGTACAGAAGCCTCTTCCTGGACCTCTAAATAAGGTACCACATTCTGTTCACTCTCACAGTCAGATTCATAGACATTTTCTGGGTCATTAGTCACCAGCTGGGAGCTATCTTCCGAGGCAAAATTGGCAGCAATATGGCCCAATACATGGCATCGGTAGCACTGTATGTGCTCAATACCTAGTCCTCTCAAGGGTCCCCAAGACCTTCCTGGCTTCTTTGGCCAGTCTTAATCTTCCTGACACCCTTGAGTGTTGGGACAGTCTTACCGGATCCACTGGGGGCTCTTTAACCTCTAGGCACACCGAAGTGGGGTGCAGATGGTTTTAACAAGTCCTCAGCCGCCGTGTATCTCTCCCTGAGGTCCACGAGTTAGTTGGCGGTATTGAACATCTGCAAGTGTGGTGACTTGACGGTGTGGTAGGTGGCTGATGCACCCGTTGACCCCTAGGCGTGCAAGTATCTCTGCCTTTAGAGTCTCATAGTCCTGGTTCCAAATCAAAATAGGCTTTTTGGGGTTCACCGGTCAATTATGGTGCTAATAGTCCCGCCCACTAATCTTTTGGCCATCTTTCATGAAAAGCGACCATTTCAAAAGTCGTGGGGTATGCCTCCACTTCATCCACAGGTGTCATCTTCTGCAGGTGGTAAGAAGCGCATACCAACTTTGGCTCCATTGCCATGGGAGGTGTGGACCCCTTCTTTAACTCCAGCAAGGCCTCCGCAAGCTGGTGGTTCAACTCCTGCTGAGCTGCGTTGGTCTGTGTGACCTGTTGGTTGGTCTCCCGCTGGGCCACAGTCGCTTGTAGTAGGGCCTTCATCATCTCCTCCATTGTGGAAAGTTGCCCGCTGAAATCCACCACGTGTGGGAGATTAGCTTGTGTCGATCACCTTTCCTGGGAAGAAGGCAGCTTAAAGGCAAACTTTCTTAAAATCTGGCGGGTTTTCCTGTTTTATTTGGTAAAAGGTTGCAAGACATAAAACAAACAAAATAGCAAAACAAAACCTTGCCACATGGTGCTAAACTACTACAGTGCAGGATACCTCTCTATATGATGTCAGGCTTGTCCCTGACACCTCCAAACAAACAAATGCAAACCTTTTCTCTTGCAGTCCTTAGAGCAACCGACTCTCAAGGTGTAGCTCTCTCAGTGTAATTCTACTGAGTCCCAGGCCAGAGCCAGAGTGTGTTCTCTTCCTGGTCGCTTAAAGCAGCTGAAGGAGAAATTGTATAACAAATGTATAATCAGTGGCAAAGCAGCGCTATAAAAGGAAATAAACTACTCAAAGTGAATTATAATATAGAACATGCATAGCCCATAGTACAGATCACATAAATGATGGGAAGCTTGTCTCATTTCAAGGAGCTGATAGTTGCTCAAGTCACAGCAAGACTGCAGATGTTATCGGAAGCTCGGTACGGGATTAGGAGCCATTGGGCTGTCAGTGGAGGAGAGGACACAGCACGGAGATACTAACAGAAGACCTGAAATGTGCTCTGTGACTAGCTTCTGGGGAAGAGGACTACCTTTGTCAGAGACCAATGTACTGCGTAGAGAGGCCCGTATACACTCAGGAATATCCCCAAGAACATCTGCACCCAAGGAAGAAAGCCAGTGTCTATCCTCCATAAAATTTCACAATCTTGTAGTTCTGTTCAAGCTACTGGGAGCTGCCATTGAGATTCTGACATATCAAAAACGCTGTTTTTGCCAGATACGAGAGTGTGTGGCCCTTAGCTGTGGTGAATGCATACCCTATGGGAGCGGAACTTCGTGACACATTGTTGCTGCTGTGTGTTCTTTTTCCATTATTTCACAGTGGGTTCACCTCTACTCCCCTGATTTCATCTCTTGAGATTTATGTGATCTGGACTATGAACTATGCATGTTCTATATGAGAATTCATTTTGAGTAGTTTATTTCCTCTTATAGCGCTGCCATGCCACTGATTATACATTTGTTATTGGTGTGGCATTAGATCTATGATGCCTCTAAATACAATTTTTCAGGGATCTTCAGGCCGGTCATGTGACCACTCCCCTACTGCAATGTACGGGTTAGAGCGGGAGGGGCTGAGCTCTCACTCTGACATCAGCTGGGGAGGTTACATAACCACTGTGCTGGCTACTCAGACCCTCCTACTGTAGGCCCTAAATCCGGTCGGGCCAGGAGTGACATGACCGGCATGAAGAGCTCTGAAAAATGGTATTTAGAAGCTTCCTATTCCATAAATATTTACACTGTGTGTTATGGCTGCATAAAAGCAGGTCTGGAGATGGCTCACAGACACAGGAGCTGACAGGCAGGGAGGGGAGGGGGGAAAGGATGGGGAGAGGAGAATAGAGCAGAGCTGCAGAAGATGGAGGCATATAAACTGTCCACAGTGTCAGGGCTCAGTAGCCATAATGAACCATGGTCAGATTACAGGGGGGAGGGCAGAACCAGGCAGAATCAGCCAGGTATTTTAGGCGATACAGGGGGCCAAGTTACACTGCACAAGCACTGTGCTGTATAACATAATTTAACCATTTAGCGATCGCCCAGAATTACTGCGGCAGTGCGGCTGCTCTGCGGTAGATCACGTACCTGGTGCCTGGTACGTGATCTGATAGTTCCGGGTTTGGGGAGAGCGGGAACCAATCAATGGGTCCAACGGATGCAATGTCCACCGGGACCTGCGGATTGTTCGTGAGAAAGGCAGAATGGCGGTTTGCAAAAAAAAAAAAGGCAGACTACCGTTCTGTGAGAGGGGAATGTGCTGATCTTGTGTTCCTGCTATGCAGGTCCACGGATCCTTACATTCCCCCAGTTAAAGCACACTCCCCACAGTTAGCAATCACTCCTAGGGAACACATTTAACCCTTTGATCACCCCTGATGTTAACCCCTTCCCTGCCAATGTCATTATTTCAGTAACAGTGCATTTTTTTTTAGCACTGATCACTGTATTAGTGTCACTGGTCCCCAAAAAGTGTCCACAGTGTCAAGTTAGGTATCCAATTTGTAATATTGCAGTCCTGCTATAAGTCCCTGACCGTCGCCATTACTAGTAAAAACTGTAAGTTTTACGCAAACTTACCAAAAATATGTAGCAGAATACATATTGGCCTTAACCACTTAAGGACCGGAAGGATTTCCAGCTTTAGGACCGGAGCCCTTTTTGCGATTCGGCGCTGCGTCGCTTTAACTGACAATTGCGCGGTCGTGCGGCGTTGTGCGTGCTGGCGCGTTAACAGTCAATTTCGCTGCGTCGCGGCTTAGCGTTTTTCCCGAGGCCAGGATTTCGACCTTTAGGAAGGCCAGGAATTCACCAATTCCGGTTATACATAAGACGATGTATAAAAACCATTCAAACGCATTTTGAATGTCAAAAATGATCATTACCGCTGCCAGTCCCTGAATATCGTCCTGACGTTATAATGTTTAACCTATGGATTGAACTGTGACACCTGTGAAAAACCCCTGGTCACTGTGATTATGTCACTAGTCACGATTTTTTTTTACGTGACAATGACTTT
>BLSH010483974.1:750967-765209 GCA_018402905.1 Glandirana rugosa | reverse complement strand
GGGGGTAAACCTTCCAGAGCTGAAATTGTTAAAGGAACAGAATCCATTTTTTTTTTAGGGTTACAAACAAGTCTATTGACTTCAACCTTGCTAGCTGAAACACTGTGTTAAAGTAATATAACACATTGCAGTGCAATATTAAAAAATTAAAGTATTACTAAACCCGAAGCCAAAAATGGATTTTATTGAAGCTTACCAATCATTAAATGTGGTGGCTGCATCAAATTTTTTTTCTTTTTGGCTTTTTCCCCTCTGTTTTCCCCCGGTGATCTGGCTAGTAACACACCTCCTATATTAGAGAGACATGACTCTAGAGGAATGAGCATAGGAAGTACAACAGACAGAAACATTGTCAGTTTGGGGGGTGGGGGGGGGGGTAGTGTTAAATGTATAGTATTAGCAGATTTAGAGACACTAACAAATTGAAGCCAAACTCCAGCTCACACTTTATAATTAGTTACAGCAAGCATTTTTTCCTTTTGGGATAAAGATTTTACATGAATAAATAAAAGCTGATCATTTTAACCCATGCCAGTGTTAAGTGTTTTTTCTCATGCATGTAAACTGATACATTCTACTGGAGAGCTTGAGCTTGTAGAAATAACAGACGTGCTGGCTGGCTAGGTAAAAATTGAAGAACACCTAAAAAAGAAAACTTATACAATCATCAAATCTTAGAAATGTTATGCTGCAATATAATAAATGTTTGCTTTTGGGATTAATCCTGCTTTAAATAGTTAAAGGACTTATGAATAAAAATATATTTAATGAAACAAAAGAATACTATACAGTTTTCACTTTGCCCATAATCAAAATCCAGCCCTGCATTTTTTTTATTTGGAAGAGGGTATTATAATCAAATCTGCTGTGCTGATGTACAGGTCTTCATCACTCACTGGAGTGCCTCTTCACTAGCTGACCTAGTGGGTGGGTGGGTGGGGACTAGAATTCTGTCTGACACAATGCAAGACATTTTGGGCATACCTTTCACCATTATATCATTTCCCTTATTTAAACTTAACATGAAGGTAGGATACGTCCAAATAATGCCAATGATGCAATGATTATGCACCACATAATGTATAATGCCCTATTCCACAAAATATACACTATATTACCAAAAGTATTGGGACACCTGCCTTTACACACACATGATATTTAATGGCATCCCAGTCCTAGTCCGTAGGGTTTAATATTGAGTTGACCCACCCTTTGCAGCTATAACAGCTTCAACTCTTCTGGGAAGGCTGTCCACAAGGTTTAGGAGTGTGTCTATGGGAATGTTTGACCATTCCTCCAGAAGCACATTTGTGAGGTCAGGCACTGATGTGGACAAGAAGGCCGTTATGGCTGCAAAGGGTGGCCCAACTCAATATTGAGCCTCATGAACTAAGACTGGGATGCCGTTAAAGGTCATGCGTGTGTAAAGGCAGGCATCCCAATACTTTTGGTAATATAGTGTATATAGTACATAATTCCTACTAGTTTCTACCTCCAGTGCTAAATACGGCACTGAAAAAACTCATGCTTAACCCATGAATATAACTCTGCATTTCACCTCCTAAACCTAACCTTTAACTGCAATTTTTTAAGCCCCAAGGCAAATCTGTCACACACATAGGCAATTCAATCTGAGGATATGATGAAAAAATACATGAGGTAAATTTCAGTGAAAACTGCAGAAATGGGGAAAATATCCAGGGATATAGACAGAGGAAATTAGATGTAAAGCTTCCTATAAATATACAACTTCCTTGCAAGTTGCAACCTCTGTAGCCTAAAGCTGGTGTTCATAATAAATGACCAACGGGGGGCTCCGGAGGGGTAAGGGAGAGTGTGGCCAAGCTCAACTTTTACATGAAAGTCACAATTTGCTCATTGTTCCTAACTTCCTTTACCTTTGGGTAAACCTATCTAATCTTAATCTAAACCCTTTCCCAGAGCTTGAGCCACAATGATACACACAATTCTAATAAATATAATTTTTTTCAAGGAAAATTAAAGTATTGCATTGATATTAGAGTAATAATATCAAAGTAATATCATCATAATAAAAAAGACTGCTTTGGCGCCTCTATTCGGGCGGCAGCGGGGCACTTTTAACCCCTAAGAAGGAGTTAAAAAGGGGTTAAAAGTGCAGACGAACGGCGTTTCCGGAGCGGTGTACAGCCGATTCGGAAGTGCTGCCCATGCATTTCAATGGGCAGGGGTGGTGGAGGGATGGTGTATCCATCACTCCCGCACCACCCTAAAGATGCTGCTTGCAGGAGTTTGTTTCCTCTCCTGCAAGTGCGCCGCCCCAGTGTGAAAGGGCACACTGAGTTTAATGGAGAGGTGCTTTACAGGTGCTCTTTTTAGCTAAATAACGCCTGTAAAGCGCTTCAGTGTGAAAGGGGTCTTAATGTAACTGGTCCCAGTTCCCTGTTGGCTTTATATTCATCATTACAGTGGCAAAAATGAAAGTACATTGTAACCTGCCTCCATTTATATGAAGTATTGTGTAATGTCTTTGTGAATTTCATAAATGGTCTTAATGGAAAAAAGGAAACTCTTTAAAAAAAGAAAGGGGTGATAAAAAAAAACATGTATTTACAACCAGAAGAATGCATGATGAAAAGTACAATAGAAAATATGGACTCTCCATTAGTAGAAAATGTTAAAAATGAATGCTCTATACCAGCTGGATTTAGGAAAAGAACGCATGCAGTTTTGTAGCTGATTGTTTGTGCAATGTGAAGTCTACATCGCAGTCTTTATTTTCTGAATGGTGTAATTGTGCCTTTGTGTTTCATCACTTTAAAACACAATATTATGTATCTAAAAATGAACAGAATGCAATGTATTTTGTGGTCTAATTGATAATATTAACTCACAATAAAAAGCAAGGCTGGCATATTAAAACTGTACTAAACATCCATTTCACATGTATTGCTGTTATGAATTATGAGGCAGCACATATTAAAAAAATACACATTTCAATGTATTGATCTACAATAAAAGAACTGTCATTGTTTATGCCTGAGGCTTAGACTTTATTCAAAGGGTTTTCATTTGCATTTGGTGAATGGAATTCTACATTGCAAGAGATGTTCAATGTTTTATTAATTCATAATTTATAATTCTGAGAAACATACGCAGTGCTAGTTATGGTTTCTAGAAGTCTGGGCTCTAATAAGTTTATTTTGTGCAAATTTAAGTCTCTTGTAAAATGAAATAAAATCTGGCTCAACGTCAGTTTACAACACAGATATTGTTTAAAGGTTCAATGATGTCAAAAGCATGGGTTCAGCTGGAGTTGAAGCTGTAGTGAAAGTTGTGACATATTTTCTAAATAAACATTTAAAACAGGGTGTACCTATCAGAGTATTCACAAAGCATTGTGCGTTTTCTGAAAAAATGGGGGGAAAAAGCAAGGCAGAAACTATTTGACTTCAGACTCTCTCTCTCTAATGAAATCTTGCATGACCATTCTGTAAAGAGCAGGCAGGACAAGGAAAGGAGAATGATAGGTTACCATTATGCCTGATTTACTTGTATGTATAAAAGTAAGCCTGAGCTGCTGAGCACAGTAAGAAAAAGGTTTTCTATGGAGTTGTAATAGAAATACAAACAATAGTCAATTTGACAATCCAATATAAGCTTACTTGAAAATACTCCTTTAATGTTGTGAGTGCTGCCTGTCTCCTGGCCATTTATCTCCTCAAACTTCAGGATTTCCTGCATGGTTTGCAGTGTCTCCTCTGCTGTTTACTTTATTTTCTAAGGACTACATAATCCATGGCACCTTGATGCCTGGAAGCTGTAATTCCTGTACTGCCTCCACCTCCTGAAACTCCTCCTCTCATTACTGCTGTAGTTCAGAAGACTGGCTCTGTGAAATGCCTGACTGTCAGTTACCTAGTTGGAGGCCAAAGTGCAGAGAGGGCTTCCCTTGCAGCTAGGTGCAGAGCACCCCCTGGAGGTGGAACAGGGGGCGCTCTGCTCGAAGAGGCAGGGGTTACCAGTAGTGCTGGCCAGGTGCGTGGTCACTCAGGATGGCTCTGCTGGAACCAGGACGGGCTGCTGGGCTGGAGTCACCTGGAGACACTGGAGCACACGTGGACAGAGCAGGAAGGACCGGAATCAGGATTAAGATCAAGCCGGGGGTTATACACAGGAAATCAAGCAAAGTCTATAGTCTTGCTTCAGGAGTGATCAGAAGAGGAGTCAAAGCCAGACCGAGGGTCAAACACAGGTTAGGAGCCGAGGTGCAGAGTAGTGAGACAAGCCAAGGGTCAAAGCCAGGAATCAGGATCAGGATGGTCAGGACAAGCCGTGTCAGTAGCCAAGGGTTGGATCAATCAGGAACAGGAATGCAAGGACAGCAGGAAGCTGAAGATAATCCAGCAACTCATGTCTCTTCTGCACGGGTTTAAATAGGGCATTGGGCGCCAACATCTGCGGCATTGTGTATGAACGAACGTGCGCGCGTGCGCACTAACATTCGGAGCCTTCCGTTCATTCTCGTTCTTCCGCGCATGCGTACTGGCACATTGCTACGTGCCAATGGAGAAAACCTTCGCTGCTGGATTGTTCTCTGACAGTGACACAGCAGAGCCTACTCAAAAGGTATAGTGAATATGTGTCTCAGAATTCAAGGAGGTAAATATTGGGGGATCTTTACAAAGTACGTTTACAAACTTCAAGATTGTTAAACCACTTGCCAGAGGGGTGCTGCGGCCCTCTGTCATTTGAACGAGGGCCGCACCACCCCTCCGTCATTTGACGGTGGGCGATTGGCAAGTGGTTAAACAATCTTGAAGTTTGTAAATGTACGAGGCTGCCCTAGGGGGCGCGCCACTCGTGGATGTGCCGTGTTGCCAGGACATGGCGCGACCCCGATCTGTGTAAAGAGCCGCAGCTCTTTAACCATGTGATCGGCTGTGACCAATCACAGCTGGTCACATGTAAACAAAGAAGTGCCGGTAATCAGCGCTCCTCACCTCACACTGACAGAGTGTGTGGCGAGGAGAGCTGATCAGCGGCATCTCCTCTCACAAAGGACGTCAGGGATGTAATCGGGGCACTGATCACCAGTGCCCTGATTACCATTGATCACCAGTGCCAGCAACCAATGCCCACCCCAGTGCCAGCAATATGTGCCCACCAGTGCCAGCAGTCAGTGCCCACAAGTGCCCACCAATGCCAGCAATCAGTGCCCACAAGTGCCATGCCCATTAATGATGCCAGTCAGTGCTGGCTATTAGTGCTGCCTATCAGTGCTGCCCATCAATGCCCATCAGTGTCACCCATCAATGCCCATCAGTGCCACCCATCAATGCCCATCAGTGTCCATCAGTGCTGCCTATTTGTGCCACCTATCTGTGCCCCCAGTGCCGCCTATCATTGACCATCAGTGCCACCTATCAGTGCCCACCAGTGCCATCCATCAGTACCCACCAGTGCCACCTATCAGTGCCCACCAGTGCCACCCATCAGTGCCACCTATCAATGCCCATAAGTGCAGCATATTAGTGCCTCCTCATCAGAGCTGCCTCAACAGTGCCCATAAGTGCCACCTCCTCAGGGCCCATCAGTGCTGCCTCATCAGTAAACATCAGTGAAGGAGAAAAATTACTTATTTACAAAATGTACTGCCAAAACCTTTTTTTTTTCAAAATTTTCTGTCTTTTTTTTTTTTTAGTAAAAAATAAAAAACCCAGCAGTGATTAAATACCCCCAAAAGAAAGCTCTATTTGTGTGAAGAATCCCCTGGATTCCACTTTAATGTGGCTACATAGGCGTGCATCTCCCAAGCATTGAGTTCTATTGTACAGGGTGGGCCATTTATATGGATACACCTTAATAAAATGGGAATGGTTGGTGATATTAACTTCCTGTTTGTGGCACATTAGTATATGTGAGGGGGGATACTTTTCAAGATGGGTGGTGACCATGTCGGCCATTTTGAATCCAACTTTTGTTTTTTCAATAGGAAGAGGGTCATGTGACACATCAAACTTATTGGGAATTTCACAAGAAAAACAATGGTGTGCTTGGTTTTAACGTAACTTTATTCTATTCAAAACGAACTGCATGGACCATCCTTACTAAATCTGTGCCTTGACACCCCAAGCCCTCTTTTTTGAATACTGGTTTCAAAAAAGTAAGTTGTATGCCCACATTAAGTATTTTCTGCTTTATAAGTTGCTTAAAATTATGGAGACTATTATGTCCGTTCTGAATGCTGAGCTAATTGGCAGTCAGTTTTGAGAAATTAAAATTGAATAAAAGCTATGCTTTATGGGGTATTTTGGCCTTCGTTGATCTTAGATGCTTATTTTCAACTGTGTGTCTGATTGTAGCTTGGACTGTGTGCATCCTCTGCAACCCCTTACTGCCAGACCCCAATCGGAGGTGAGGCCCTTGACGTTTGAATTGTGGTTGGATGCTCCCTTTGTGTGGGTGAGTATACCATTCGGGATACCCAGGGGGAGCTGGCCTTTGAATGGGATGGGAATACCCTGGATGCATGCCCCTATGGCACCAATGTCGAAAACCAAAAATTAAATTTCAAATTTTGAATGTTCACATGCCTGTATGTCAATGTACTAATTATGTGTATATATTTTCAGTGTAAAAAGAAACGATTGTGTATCGGTCAATCAATGTCCCCTGAAGAAGCCTGAGATAGGCGAAACATGTCGGGATTTTGACCTAATTTTTACATAATTGTTTGGAACGTGCATAAATATTGTAATGACACCACAGAGTATTGATTTTAGTATTGGTTGATTTCTTTTCCTTTCCCTTTTTTGTCAATATTGGCCTATTTGGCTTAATTTTATGTCTATGGTTGAAATAAAAATGTGATTTTATTCTTAGATATATACTGGTACAGATTTGTCTCTTTGCACTGGATAATCCCACAGGGGAACATTTCTCTTAACCCAATCTACCCAATTTAACTATTTGGGATGAGGTGCGTAGTTCTAATACATTAGGAGATAGTTTGGACAGGGGACAATATGCAATATATGGTTATATATATTTGACAATTGATCAGTCCTGGTGTAATGACTCATTTCTTGAGGCCCCTAAAATGCAAGGACAGTACAAATACCTCCCAAATTGCCCATTTTTTGGAAAGTAGACAGTCTGGGATATTAAGTAAGAGGTATGGTGAATTTTTTGAAGTTGTCATTTTTTTGTCACAACTTTTGGGAAAATGAAGAAATTAAATAAAATGTGTTTTTTTTCCACACACTTTTTTTTACATACTGTCAACAGAACAGTAAAGCATCATCATTTGACTGGTGTGGTGGAGTATCAGGGACACTGACTAGTGACAGTATGTAAAAAAAATATATCTTTTTTCAATGTTCTTTTTCTAATTTACGATTTTATTTACATACTATGACCAGAGCAGTACAGACGTGATCAGGATTTTTTTACACTATGATTGCTTGATCATTGATTGATCCCTATGATTCATAATCACTGTAATAAACAATCATATTCGTGAAAGGCATCCATTCATTCATTGTGTACTATTGTGAAATCTGTGATTGGCCACAGCTATGACATGGTACAGATGCACTGTGATTGGCCCTGTCTGTACCATGTGATCACTGTGACCAATCACAGAGTTATACACAATGAATGCCTGTGAGTGAAATCCAATCACAGTGATCATATGGTACCCGGGTTGGCCCTGTACAATGATCTATCATCTGCTGTGTCCAGTGGACACAGCAGATGACAGAACATTCTGCAGACTGGCCCCTAGGGCATGTGCGAGGCACGTGACTAGGAGGACATAATCACATCCACCCAAAACACAAAGCTCCCGGTCGGGAAAATTGAAAGAAAATCCCAAATTTTGGATTGTCCCCAGAAAAGTAATAGAGGGGAAATATTCCAATGGGGAATGGTTAAAAAATAGAATAATGAGCAGCACAGTGGCTAAACAGTTAGCTCGTCCACCTGGAAGCACTAGGGTCATCAATTTGAATCTCAGTCATGGCACTACATGTCTGAAGTTTGCATGTTCTCTGTGTTCATGTGTGGGTTTACTCCAGTTTCCTCTCACACTCCACATGCTGGTAGGTTACTTGGTTCCTGTCTATATTGGCCCTAGTAAATGTACAGTATTAATGTGAGTTAGGGACCTTAGATTGTAAGCTCTTTGAGGGCAGAGACGGATGTGAATGTGCAGTATATATGTAAAAGCACTGGCTAAATTGTCAGCTTTGTACAGTATAAGTACCTGTAATAAATACATGGGGATATTAGTTATGGTGAACTAGGGGGCCCTTAGGGATTCCTTTGGTTTGCAGTGATTTCTTTGCACTACCTGTTTTGGCTATGGGACAGGAAATGAAGGTAAATCTCCCCAATGGGACACAGATGGCAAATAGTTTTTTTTTTTTTACTTTCAACAATGTTTATTAAACTTTGCACATTTACACTGGATTACACCAGTATGGGCATTTGACATATACTGTGACATAGTCTGTGGTATCATTGCAGAGTGAGCGTTTGGTACAAATAAGGCAATACATAGCGTTATGCAACAAAAACAACCTTTCATGTCATTTATAGTCCCACTTTCTTATTTGTATATCTGACTTACAGCCAAGCATATATTTTAGACCGGTAACAAGATGAATGTGGGCATATCTCATCCGCATGTTTCTGCTATCTGCAACCAACGGTCCCAGATTTTTTTTTTTTTTTCCCAGATTTTATTGTATTTGGTTGTGCAACCTCTGTTAATGTATATCACCTTCTTATAAGGTAGCACATTGTTTACTAAAGCTAACCAATCTGTAAACCGTGTGGGCATCTGCCTCATCCAATTTCTTGCTATCACTTTCCTAGCTGTATACAGAGTCTCATGTAGAAAAAGTTTCATAAACTTATCCATGTCTGCATCTGTGTATAGGCCTAGAAGGCACTACTTTGATCAAGGGTCAATGGGGAGCCCATGGTGTCATGCAAAAAGTCCACTATCTGTTTCCAATATGCCTGCGTGTGTACACATGTCCATATAAGATGAAAAAAGGTACCTATCTCCCGGATACACATTACACAGAACATCGAACAACTCTCTTACATCCTAGCTTTCCTCAGCGGAGTGATATATGCCTGGTGGACAATGTACAGCTGAGTTAGCCTATCTGAAAGTTTGGGGGATACTGTCTTACAATTGTCTAGGGCTATTTCCCATTCCTCATCTTCAATTACACCTACCTCTCTCTCCCATTGACTTTTCATTTATAAGCTAGTTCTGTGGAACTTGGGGTAAGTAGTCTGTTATAGAAATCAGTGATCAATTTCCCAGGGTCAGTACCTTTAACAATATCTATGATGACATTGTGAATTTGCTGCACTAAAGGTAACTCTAATTGAGCTGTCAGGGCATGCCTAACTTGTAGGTATCGGAATAACATATGGTTGGGAAGGGCATATTCCTCCTGAAGTTCTGCAAAACTTTTTAGTACTCCTGCTTTTAAAAATTCAACGCACGGCAAATGGGACAATTCCGGAAATTTCAGGTTTTTCCAAACCGGAGTGTAGTCATTTATGTGTGGTATTCCCAATTTAGTGGATGCTATGTCCCAAATGCGTCTATAGTGAGACAAGATAGGCCCGGGGCATTGGCCCCTCCCGTCCGTCTCTGGATCCAACGCTATCACGAATATTGGGTCAGATGTCAATTTCCACCAGTGTGAGCATTGAAGTTCCAGAAATCTCATCCTGTCTGTTTTATCTATGTGATATAGTTGGGAAAGCTGGGCAGCTAAATAGTACAGATTGAAGTCAGGCATGGCTGTTCCTCTCAAATCTGTGGGGTTCCTAAGGGACCGCCAAGCCAGTTTGTGTCTTTCTTTTCCCCAAACAAACGGCTTGAGAAGTATTTCCAGGGTCTTAAAGTATCTGAGTGGGATATACACTGGGCAGTGCCATAGAATATATAGAATTTTGGGGAGAAGGAGCATTTTAATAAGATTTATACTTCCCATGACCCCCAATGGTAATCGTGACCACGTTTGGACTTTAATTTTAATTAAATTAAAGAGGGGTTCTACATTAAGATTTATGTAGTCGGCTGGGACTCTGGTCAACTGGACCCCTAGGTACTGCAATCTATCCGTCCTCTGGAGTGGGAGTTCTGTTTGTTCCTTGTCCGGGGGGAAATTATCTATGGGAAGGATGCTCGATTTTCCCCAATTAATCTTAAGACCCGAGAATGTGCCAAAGTGTTCTATTGTTTGTAAGGCTGTTTTAAGGAAGGTCCCGAGTCTGCCAAATAGAGCAGTGTATCGTCAGCGTACATACTAATCTTCTCTGTGAGTTTGCCCGCTTCAAGACCTTGAATCTGTTGATTGGCTCTGATAGCTATGGCCAGTGGCTCCACCGCTAGGGCATACAGTAGAGGAGATAAGGGGCACCCCTGTCTCCCTGTCTCATGCCACGTTGTAAGTTGAACCCCTCTGACACCCATCCATTGGCAATCACCTTCGCTACTGGTTCGTGGTAGAGCAACTGTACCCAGCATATGAATCTAGGGCCAAATCCAAAGCTTTCCAGGCAGCGCCAAAGGTATCTCCACTCCACAGAGTCAAAGGCTTTGGCGGTGTCTAGTGCTACTATCACCCTAGTACCCATGTTATCATGTGAGGCCTTCAAATTCATAAATAATCTCCGCAAGTTAAAGGACATATTACGACCCGGCATAAAACCAGCCTGATCTGTATGTATCAGAGATAATATGACTTGAATTAGTCTTAGGGCTAACACTTTCTCAAGAATTTTAATGTCCACCTGTAACAACGAGATTGGGCGGTATGACTCTGGGAATGTGGGATCTTTGCCCGGTTTTGGTATCAATACTATAAGGGCTTCCCTCATGGAGGATTGAATGCATTGTGTATCAAACAGGTGGTTGTAAAGCTGGAGCAATTTAGGAGTTAGGATCTCACTAAACTGAGAATAAAATTCAATGGGAATTCCGTCTGTACTTGGGGACTTGGACCTTGCAAAGCTAGCTATAGCGTCTATTATTTCATCAGCAGTCAGGGGTGCTTCAAGTAGTTCGAGTTGTGTAGCTGTCAATTGTGGTATAGCAATCCCTTCCAGGAACTGTGATATTTCTGTTTCTTCCCCTGGGGCTATGGAAGTGTATAGATCTTGAAATTCTTTAAAACTGTTGGCTATAGTGGGTGGATCCGTAATTAATGAACCTTGCTGATCCAACAGTGAGATGACAACTGGGGGCTTATCCTCATTATGAACCATAAACGCCAGGAGTTTACCTGCCCTCTCTCCCTGCTCAAACATTTTTTGTTTGGAGAAAAAAATTTTCCTCCTGGATTTCTCATAGATCAGCTCATTCACCACCCTGGTCCTTAATTTAAGCAGAGCCACTTGAGCTGGCGTTGGATCAGCAAGATACTGTTGCTCTGCCCCCGCCAGTTCTCCCATTGCCTGTTCCAATACCAAACCAGAGGAGTGCTTCATTCTATTCTTCTTCATTCTAATGTGAGAGCTTATTATCATTCTAACATGAAGTTTGAAAGTGTCCCATACCACTGCTGGGGAGGCTATTTGTGCATTTTCCTCAAAGAATACCTTCCATGCATTAAGGAGATCATCATTCTCGTGCAATAAGGAGAGCCAAAAAGGGTTTAGTCTCCATCTCCTGGGTGGTTTGGTGAGGTTGAACCGTAGGGTAACGTAATATGGGCTATGGTCAGATAAGAGTCTGGGACCAAATGAAGCCTCCTCCAGTCTGGTAGTCAATCGTGGAGACAGGAGGATATAATCTATGTGTGACATTGTGTTATGAGGTCGAAAAGCATGAATACGCCCGTCTGTCTTTATGCTTGTATCTCCACTAATCTATCAAATTAAATGTGACGATAAGTCTAGAAAACCTAGTGGGATGTGGACCATGTGTAGTTGCAGTTCCAACCTGCTGTCTGTCAAGGTGAGAGTCCATTGTGGCATTAAAGTCCCCGAACCATATTGTGCGTGCATTGTTATGACAAGTCATAAATTCAAATCCTTCCCATAGTACGGTTGCATTAAAGGGCGGGGGTATATATACAGCCAGTATCAAAAATGGTTCCCCATATATTTCTGCATGCAGAAAAACATACCGGCCCAAGGGGTCCAAGAACACTTCACAGATCACAAAATGGAGCGACTTAGCTACGAGGATAGAGACTCCTCTAGCGTGGGTCGTATATGTCGAATGGTATGCTCATCCCACCCATGGTCGCCTGAGAGCCATTTGGAGTCTGCCCTCCACGTGCGTTTCAACCAGTATTTTAACATCTGCTTGTTGTTTTTGTAGATATGACAAGATCGATGCTCTTTTAACCTTGTCTCTCATCCCTCTGACATTCCATGTGAGAAACTTTACATACATCTTAGTAAGTTACTTAGGGGCAAACTCCCCAAACCATAATAACGGATTATTCGAGAGGGTATCCAGAGCAAACGACAAGAAACAAGGTCGCAGAGATCGTCATTGCAGATTGCATGTATTGTGATGCACCATTGCTGAAAAATGTAATTCACTCTACCAAATTCATCTGTGTCATGTGTCTAAATATAAACAGATATTCCCCCCCCCCCCCGCTCCGCACCCACCCCAACTGATGCGAACGTAATCCCTAAACAAAACTTTAGAGTCCCCCATAAAGGATGCACCATCTGCCACATATAGCCAGGTTACCAGTGTCCGTCCGCTTTGGCGCCTGTTCTGAGTCTTACAGATGTGATGAGAAATGGGTTTATTTTTGGCTGAGGATTCCCAAGCCTGTCCCTGGTGGCAGTCATGATAAGTGCAGGTGTGGGCTCTAGAAACTTGGTGGGCGAAACTTCGATGAACTGACAACATTTTTGTTGGGGGCATTCAAGCTCCGAAGAAAGGATACTCAAAAAAAAAAAAAAAGAGAAATCAAAAAAAAGGAAAAATCCATAAACGGTAAACATTTCCATCCTTGGACTAAAGATACAAGGATATTCGGTATCCTGAGTGAAAAATGTTCATCCCCAGTGTATCTTCTGAAGGGGTATATCTCTCAAGCACTATAATATGTGTCTGTACTGAGTTAGCCTGAGTTCCTTTACACAGTCATATTATTGCGTTCACGGTTGCTCAGATTATCGTTTGAAGAATGTCAGTAACAATGGCGACGGTGCAACCAAAAAATATTTGATTAATCCCGGTGACGTTTGGGCACCTCATTATTGCCATCCCTGCATTCCAGCCACGATATCACTGTCTCCGGGTCCTCGAAGAAGAGGGCTCTGCCATCCCCCTCAACCCTAAGGCGTGCAGGAAAGAGCATGGAGTATTTGAGGTGCTTAATTCTCAAGCGGCGTTTGGCTTCAGCAAAGCATTGGCGTTGACGCTGTACTTCTGCTGAAAAATCAGGAAATACTACCACTTTCACATTGTCTAGGGGTATGTTGCCCTTTTCCCTTGCCAGGCGGAGTATAGCATCCCTGTCTTTATAGTTTAGGAATTTAGCTATGAAGGTTCTGGGGGGTGCTTCCTGAGGTGGAGGCCTAGCCAGCATGCGATGGGCCCTCTCCACCACCAAGGTGGAGGAGAAGGCCTCTCTGCCATATGTAGTGATTAGCAACTGTTCCAAAAAGGATGTCGGGTCCTTACCTTTCACACCTTCAGGAAGACCGATGAAACGGAGGTTGCACCTCCTCAGCCTGTTCTCCATATCGTCTTGCTTAGATAACAGTTGATTGATCTGCAATTGCATACGATCTGTGGAAGTCTGCAATGGCAGTATGGTGGTCTCCACCTCCCCCAACCAAGTTTCAGCGGCTCTCACCCTTTCTCGCAGTTTTTGGAAGTCTTGCCTGATCAGGGATATGTCAATCTTCACTTCCTCAATCTTGGTGGTCAGTGTAGTGGCGAGGGATGTCTGTAGGTTGGATATGGCCTCTAAAACTCTATCCGTGTCTCCTCCCGTCTCGTCTGGTGCCTCCAGCGCTCCGGCACCATCTTGTTCCGGAGGGTCTATCTCTTGTCGGTGGTACTTTTCCAGTTTTGCAAGCGCATCCGACTTGTGTTTCGGCGGAGACATAGTGCCTTGTTGTTGGGGGTCTCTCCTGCATTGACTAACAGTGTGTGGGTTCACTCAAGATCAAAAAAGCAGCGGGATTTCAGGATTAATAGCTGGAGCTCTGTTCATGTGCACCCTACTCCATGTTGCGTCAGGTCTCG
>BLSH010483974.1:739344-750957 GCA_018402905.1 Glandirana rugosa | reverse complement strand
CCCCCCCCCCCCCCCCCCGATGGCAAATAGTTTTACTTTAAAAACAAAGTTGTACACCCAGGACATGATATGAGTGTTGGATGGAAGAAAGATATCAAAAAGTCAGTATTAACGATCAGCTGCATACAGGGACTTAGAGCTTTAGATCTACTCCTGGTACATTGTGTGACTGTGCCCACATATAATGCTTAGTTACTTAGGTCTGCCATTTTCTATTTAACCCCCTAATTGAAAGTCTTTTCCAGTTTTAGGTCTTGATTCAGCATCTCAATTAGGTCTGCTGTGTTTTGTTTTTGTATTGTTGCATTGCATTATGTCCAGTAAGATTCAAGTGCTATTACCCTGACATTCTTCTATACAATGTTAAAGTTACAATTTTGTATTAATTGCTTCCTCTATAACAGCAAGCTCCACAGACCTTAAAGTGGATGTAAACCCTTACATATACCCAGTGAAGTGACTAGCCTCAGGTGATACACAGAGATGAAACAAATTATCCTATATACGTTGTACCTGTTTATCCCCATTATCCCTTTTCTACATTGGTTCAAAGTCCAGAATATAAAGCATGTCTGAGCTGTCAGACAAAAGGGGGCAGAGAACTGAAATTACACAGTGAGAGCTCTGACAGCACACAGGAAAAGAGCCAATCAGCTGAATATCCCTCATTTGTCACCTTTTTTATCTTTGTGTCAGGAAAATTTCTCAGAAGTGATTCATGCTGATAACAGAGGATTGAAGCAGCAGACAGATATGTCACTTAGTGATCTTAACTGAGGCAAGTACACACTCTAGAGCAATATTCTTTGTTCGTATTTCATGTCTAAGGTTTACAATCACTTTATGGAAAGCAGTCATACTCTATGGGTGGGGTGAGATTTAATAAATGATATGCAGAATTTTTACATTTAAACTCAGACACAAAGTTGCACCTTTTTACCAAAGAATTTGTCTCCATAAAACATTTCTGCAGACTTATTTACAAACACCCATGTGGTCCTTTGCAAACTTTACAGAATGTCATATGGAGGGCCAAAGATCACCAGCAAGCTGCTTGTAAAAGAAAAAAAAGTCTTTATTGGTCTCTTTAAACAGACAAGCACAAATAGTTTTTTTCAGCAAAAGTTAACCAATAGTTTACAGTCCTAATATAAAGAAAACCATTCAACACAGCTCACTGCCAGTCTCTCGGTTCCACACTGGGGTTTAGGGTTCCAACTCATTTGGTACAAGACAAGCCACAGGAGCTCAGCAAAGCCAGAGTCTGAGTCTCCAGAGAGTCCAGAGATACCTGCTACTTCCTTCCTGCTACTTTTCAAGGCTCCCTTGCATGTGGTTTACCCCTTCAGGACCAAAGTCCCTGAAATCAGCACTTGGAGGTTCTTTCCCACCCAAAGGCTCCCTGAACTGTATAATTCAGGGTCAAACAAGAATTTACCAGTCCTGAGAGCACTGGAATTCAGACCTCTCCTCTCCAAGTAAGCTACCCCATAACCCCTCATGGATGAGAAACCCTGCTTAATATCAATGTCTTTTGAGCTCTCCCTTAAAGGGTCCAAAACTCAAATAATAGGGGGACATAACTGCCATCCAGGACACACTCCTGGCATCCTGTGCAAGAGGCAGAAGGTTTATTTTTGAAGAGAAATGGCTTGCTCCATTTTATTTAATGTTTGTTTCTTATGGTGGTCATATGAACACATTTTTTTTTTGCAAGTTTATCAGATTTCTAAAGATGAGTTGTTTTTACTCTATATTTCTTTTCTTTTCATTTGTAGACTGTGTATATATGTATAGGCGTTTACAAATGCTTATGTAGTCTTCCCGAGCTTTGTGCATCTGTATTTTCTTCTTACGTCCTTTAAATTAATTTTCATTGGGGAAGAGTTTCCTTTTCTCCATGTGTGCCTCCATGAGTTTCTCCATGTGTGCCTTTCATTTTGGAAAAGACAACAATCATAAGTTTGGTTACTCTTTTTTTGAATACATCATTATCCCAAAGATTCACATACGTTTTCCACAGAGAAAATACAATTTTTCAGTGAAAACCACTTTATTTTAACTACAGCAAACGATAAATTGAATGTGTGTGTGTCAGGCCCCTGTCACACTACTGATCCTGTCCCTGGTGACAACTTGCCAGTGACAGAATCACTAGAGAGGGTAAAAGCAGAACCACTAATAACCACTATGTTCTCATTCTTTTGTTAGTTGCAAGACATTGCTTCATCACTTGTTGAAGATATTTCACAATATTTTCACCAAGGAAAGTGTGATGCCCTACTGTTTTCACCAGATGGGAGGCAATATTCTATAAACAGGTAAGTACTTTTTTGTCCTCTATATTGTACCTACAATTACCAACCATATGTGATTTTTTTTCCATGAGACACCACACCTGTAATCTTGTCTCATCAATTGGAACAATTACTTTGTTTTCAAGACATCATTATCCTATTGGGAGGTTATTCTATCAAGAACATTGATTGTTTAAGCCATTTGTTCAACAACAAAGTGACAATACACATTGTTGTGTGTGGTGTTTTTTTTTAACAGCCTTTTTAATGACTGCGGTCATGTGTGTGTTTAATCTTTTGAGATAGGAGAAGTTCTGACCATATCTACAGAGTCTTTCATGCAGAAATGCAGTCATTTCCATAGCTTCATAAACTTTTTTGCAACTGTAGAGCAATAATTTATTGAAATTGACAATGATGTATTTTGCAGATGAAAAAAAAACTTCCTTACAGAAATATTGGGTAGAATTCAGACTTTCTAAAGAAATGTCCTTGTTGTCATATTCTAAGAGTTGGACATATAAATTATAAAAATATACATTACTAAACATAGGAAATTTCACAGTGATTCAATAAAAAATGAGTGAAAAGAGCAGAAAAACCTTATTTTATTATAAATAAATAAATAGGAAATGCAATGGCCTGGACAGCTCTATACAATATTGATAGCTGCACTGTGCTCGGGTATTAACTTACTGTTTTTCTGCATATTGTATCAAAAATATAGTACTGTACTTTAGGCATACCCTGCCATTTTCTAAATCATCCATTGCCGAGACTGTCACTCACAAAAAAGTTACAAAACACCCATCACCCTGTTAGAAACATTTCTAGTCAACTCATAAATTCTAACATGCATTTCACCAAAAATCAGACAATGATAACATACTAGCATTTTATTTGTATAACAAGGACTTTGCTTTTTCTTTTGATTCATTTTTGTGTTTCTGATAATCTTATCAATAGGGAGGAGCTTTGAGTTTGGGTCAACCATGAGTTCGACACTTAAGTCATTCGCAGTCTGGAAAAATGCCATAGCAGTCAATTATCATTAGTAGTAAAACCAGTAATTCCTAGCTATTGAACTGTAGTCATGTTGCTTACAAGGATCAATAATGGGGTCTTTCTTATGTCTCATCCCTATAAAATTAAGTGTTTCCACTTACTTTTGTTAAGGGAGGGATATTTGCTATTAGACATCGCTATTGTGATATTAGGGGGAGTCTAGTTCACCAGCCAGCTATCTTGGTTAAAGCAGAGTCTTTTATTTCCAAAAACAGGCAAAACAAATTAACTTTCAGCATAAACAAAACAAAATAGTCTATCAACTTCTGGTATAAATTAAACCTTTGGCTCACCACCAACAATACCTTGTCCCACACCAGGGTTTCAAATTCCCACCTGATTTGGATTCCAGGTAAAAGGGGTCACATCAGCCCAGGCAGTATCTCAGTAGCTTGGCAGTCCATAACCCTCTCACAACTGTGTCCTATTCCACCTTTTTCTCTTCTAAGAGGGTTAACCTAGGAAAACCGTACCCAAAGTCAGGGATAGAGTTTGTTTTCCCACCCAAAACCAAAAATTAGTGGGAATCACTAAGTACTCCACTCAGTACTACTCTTCCCCCTCAAAGGAACAACAACCCAAACAATGGAGACAAATAACTCAAATCCATGACCCATCCCTGAAGCAGAAGCAGAGGAAGTAGCCATCATATTCCAATGGATGGCATTGGCCCATTAGTGAAGGTTAGTGCTATCCTCAGGGTTGGTCCACATAGCTCAGCAGTCTGTTCTTTTTTTTAACACATCTGTTGCCTACAGAACCATAGCAGCATGAAGCCTCTGACTACAGCTTACTCCTTCTAACTGGCACCAGGATAAGTCATGTTTGACAAGGATACCAACCAGCTGTCCAACCTTTAACAGGGAAAGTTCACAAGTGTGCCTTGCCTGGCACACATCCTGGCTTTCAGTGTGTATTGCAACAGGCAAGAAGAGTGCACGGCCAATTCAGGTGACCATACCCAGTGAGTGATCACCTGGCTGAAACGCAGTGGCTACACTATGCACTAGAACTTGATAGTTGCTGCCATACAGTGACTGCACCGGCAGAAGCTTGCAGTCAGTGAGTGCAAGTATGCTCATATAAAATGAGGGCAGGCTCTGGAGATCTAAGTTTTTTTTCTCTATGAGGAAGATGCAACAAGAGGCAGAAGAGAAGTATGAGGAGGATGTGTCAGGAAAGACAAAGCGCCCGTATCTCCGTGAAAAGAAGCGCACTGCACAGGCACGTGCACGAACGGACAGCTAATACAAACGTACATACACATGCACGCACACGTTCGCACACCCGATCGGTAGGTGCGCACTCACGCTCGTAATTGTACCTGGTGCCAAAAGGGGCTATTTAAACTGAACTGTGACATGGGATTAATGCAGTTTGGTCTACAGCGTTCCTGTGACCCCAGCCACCTGTTTCCCTGCTGATCCTGCTCCGGTGATTTCTTGGCTTTATTCTGACCCTGCTGCTATCTGCCTGCACTGACCCCGGTGATTCTTCTGCCTGCTCCTTAGTACCTCACTGCTAGCCCGTTGCCGACCCGGCTTGTGACCTGACCATTCTCCTGCCTGCTCCTCAGTTCCTGATCTGCCTGCCTGTTATCTCACCCGGCCTGAACTTGGACTTCTCTTCCAGTATCACCTGCCTACCTGAAGCCTGACTGGGTTGCCACCAGCTGCTCCTGGAGTTCCACCACTGCTCCATCAAGCTGCACCTCCAGCCCTGTCTGTGGCTATTGCATCAGTGTTCCTGTCAAGCACTCGTGCAATTCTGTACTCTCAAACTAACTGTCTTCCACATCAGGGGTTCCCGAGTTGGAATTGTAAGAGAGGCTGTCTTTAGAGAACGCAGCAAGTTCCATTCCATCTGTAATGCATGTGAACTATACTTTGCTTTGCAACCTCACACATTTTCACTTAAAGCAACCAAGGTGGGATCATAATCTCCCTTTTACAAGGGGAACCACAGTCTTGGGCTCATCGCCTCTTGGAACAGAAAGCTGCATCCCTGGGGGATCTGACGTTCTTTTTCCAAGCTATGTCACAGCTCTATGAAGATCCGCACCAGACAGCAACAGCAGAGGCGACCTTACATGCACTCCAGCAGAGCTGCAGAGCAGCAGAGGACTATGTTTCCGAATTCAGACGGTAGAGTTCTGATACCAACTGGAATGATGCTGCTTTGTGCTACCAATTCTGCCTGGGCCTTTCTGAACCACTTAAAGATGAACTGGCTCGGGTTGGAGTCCCTCAGTCCTTAGACGTCCTTATCAACCTATCGATCCAGATTGATCAGCGTCTGAGAGAACGAAGGTCTGAAAGATATGTGGGATCTTCTCGCCCCACTTGGATGTTGCCTCAAGTCCCCGGTTTCTCCAGTCCTGCTCCTCCAGCTGCTGCAGTTTCCTCACCTGACACCTCAGAACCCGTGCAATTGGGCCTACTCTGTTCATCTCTCTCTGCGGAGGAACGTCAGTGCCGACGGACAAACAACCTTTGCCTGTACTGCGGTGATCCTGAACACTATGTGAGGACCTGTCCAGCAAAGCTTCGTAGGTGTCTAACTGTTGCATCTCACCTTGTGCCAACTTGTTTCAGCAACCCTGCTCAGGTCTCCTTACTTATCTTGTTTCAGCTTCCAGGAGGGAACATCCAGGTCCCCGCCATTATTGATTCTGGGGCCTGCAGCTGTTTCATGGACTTGTCTTTCGCCACCAAGCATCAGATCCCATTACAGCCGAAGGAATGATTGTCCACCAGACTGATGGATCAACCGTCAAATCTGGACTGGTTACCCATGAAACAGCACCCCTGCCTGCCACCATAGCCAACAACCACTACAAACTCTTACGCCTCAATGCCATCGCATCCCCACTGTTTTCCATCATTCTGGGCATGCCCTAGTTGCAGGCGCACAACCCCCACATCAACTGGGCTATAGGGGAAATTTAGTTCCAGTCACCTTACTGTTCACAACACTGCCTGCAGAAGAATTTGAGTACCCCTTCTACTCTATTATGTCTGGTCACTGATCTGGAAGCCCGCCAATCTGTGCCAGCAGTATACCATGCCTTCCTGGACATTTTCAGCAAAAAAAGGGGCATAAACCCTTCCTCCACATCAACCTTATGATTACCCCATTGAGCTTCTTCCAGGAACTGAAGTCCCTTTCGGAAGAATCTTTCCTCTGTCCGAACTTGAACTGGGTGCTCTTAAAACTTATCTGCACGATAACTTAAAAAAGGTGTTCATTCGCCCCTCTGCTTCTCCGGCAGGCGCAGGCATTTTCTTTCTGGAAAAGAGAGACCATTCCTTACGGCCCTGCATTGATTACAGAGAACTGAACAAAATAACAGTTAAAAACCGTTATCCATTTCCACTGGTACCTGAGCTATTCCAGAGACTTGGGACAGCAGTCATCTTTGCCAAGCTGGATCTCCAAGGAGCTTACAATCTCGTTCGCATCCGAGAGGGAAAACTACTTTCCGCACTCGTTTTGGGCACTACAAGTATTTGGTGATGCCATTCGGACTCTGCAATGCACCTGCAACACTTTGTAAATGATATTTTCAGAGACTATCTAGATCTGTTTGTCATAATATACCTAGATGATATTTTGATCTTCTCCCCATCACTGGAAGAACACCGCTAACATGTCCAATGTGTCCTGGAACATTTGAGGCAACATGGACTCTATGCCAAGCCCGAAAAATGCATGTTTGAACAACAGAGCATCCAATTTTTGGGACTGATTATCTCTGTCAAAGGCATTAAGATGGACCTCCAGAAAGTCTCAGCCATCCTGGACTGGCCTACACCCATCAACAAAAAAGGAGTCCAATGTTTTGCTGGATTTGCCAACTTCTACCGGAAATGCATCAAGGGGTTTTCAGCCATCATCTCCCCTGTAACCCAGTTAACCAAACAGGGCATCCACTTTCACTGGTCCATGAAAGCACAGTCAGCCTTTGAAACTCTCAAGAACCTATTTACTTCCACACCCATTCTAAAACAACCCAATCCAGTTCTTCCATATGTTCTTGAAGTGGACGCATCAGACAGCAGTTGGGGCAGTGCTCTCTCTAAGACCTATTGAGACCACTCCCAATACCAAAAAGACCTTGGAAAATGATTTTGGTTGACTTCATTGTGGAATTACCCCCGTCAGAAGGATTTTCCACCATTTTTGTGGTGGTAGACAGGCTGACTAAGATGGCCCACTTTGTACCAATGAAAGGCACACCTTCTGCTCCTGAAACTGCTAATGCCTTCATCAAGGAAATCGTAAGGCTCCACAGGGTACCAACAAACATTGTTTCTGATGGAGGGGTGCAATTTACCTCCAGATTTGGAAAGCTTTGTGTGAGGCCTTGAAGATTGGGCTATCCTTCTCTTCAGCCCATCATCCGCAAACTAACGGCCAAACTGAGAGGACTAATCAAACCTTGGAGCAGTACCTGAGATGTTTCTCTTCCTTCTCCCAAGATGGCTGGGTTCCACTATTACCTCTGGCTGAATTTGCATATAACAACTCTGCACATTCTAACATCAAACAATCCCATCTTTCATGTCCAATTCCATACCCGAAAGTGCATTTCCAGCCGTACAGGAAACAGTGGATTTTTTCAACACCAACAACAAGCTGCTGCAGGAGATGATGTCAAAGTCTCAAGAATGCTACAAGTGAGTGTTCGACAAGAAGAGACGAGGGGAACTGGATTTGGAACCAGGAGAACAAGTCTGGTTGTCAATAGTGAACTTAAAGATGGCTTGTCCATCAAAGAAACTGGGGACCGGGTTCATATGGCCTTTTTCCTGTAAAGAAAAGAATTAACAGAGTGGCTTACGATTGGATTACCAGACTCATTACGTATCCATCCTGTTTTTCATGTATCTCTGTTGAAACCTGCAACTTCCAACCCCTTCACAGGACGAAGCACTGGGCCAACTGAACCTGTGATTATTGATGGTGAAGAAGAATTTGAAGTAGAAGCCATCCTGGACTGCAGGAAGAGGGTTAACCGGGTCCAGTATCTCATTGAATGGAAAGGGTATGGTCCTGAAAAGAGCTCATGGGAACCCAAAAATAATATCCATGCCAAAAGACTGGTTCAGGCATTCAAAAGATCCCACCTGTGAAGTCTTGCCTGGTTGGGCATCCAGGGGCTGCCTATTGAGGGGGGCAATGTCAGGAAAGACAAATGCCCGTATCTCCGTGAGAAGAAGCGCACCGCGCAGGCGTGTGCATAAACTGACAGCTAATACAAACGTACGCGTGCACGCACGCGCGATCGGGAGGTGCGCGCGCACACTCGTTATTGTGCCTGGCACCAAAAGGGGCTATTTAAACTGAACTGTGACATGGGATCAATGCCGTTTGGTCTACAGCGTTCCTGTGACCCCAGCCACCTGTTTCCCTGGTGAACCTGCTCTGCGATTACTTGGCTTGATTCTGACCCTGCTGCTGTCTGCCTACACTGACCCCAGCTTATCCCCGATGATTCTTCTGCCTGCTCATTGGTACCTCGCTGACAGCCCGTTGCCGACCTGGCTTGTGACCGGACCATTCTCCTGCCTGCTCCTCAGTTCCTGATCTGCCTGTCTGTTATCTGACCCGGCCTGAACTTGGACTTCTCTACCAGAATCACCTGCCTACCTGAAGTCTGACTGGGTTGCCACCAGCTGCTCCTGGAGTTCCACCACTGCTCCATCAAGCTGCACCTCCAGCCCTGTCTGTGGCTATTGCATCCGTGTTCCTGTCAAGCACTCATGACATTCTGTACTCTCAAACTACCTGTCTTCCACATCAGGCATTCCCGAGTCAGAATTGTAAAAGAGGCTGTCCTCTGCATAGCAGACTCCACCACCAGGTACGTGACAGGATGGTTGAGGTGTTGGTCCCTCCCAAACCTCATGACTTGTATGTGGGTGAGGAGAGATTGTTGAGGACACTTGATCTAAAAAAACATGAGGACTTAGAGTTCTCTGCTGCAGGCAATTTGTGGTGAATATGCTTATTCATGCAGAAGTGCCTGTGCAAGGATCCTAGGATTCTGACCCTGAAGTAGAGGGACCATTGCTGTTTGTGTGGATCCCCAATACAAGATGAAAATGGTAGATTTCATGCTTGGAAGAGGTGCTGTGGAAGAACTTTTTGGTTTCGGTTTCAGAGAAAGGCAGGATCCCCTTTCAAGGCCAACAAGCCTCCAATCCTTAGATTGCTGAAAGGCAGGTCAGCCGAGGTGTCAGATGCATCTTTGACATTTTTAAGAATTTTTTCAGGACACAGTCGACAGTGCTAGCTGCTGGCAACAGTCACAGGCAGCACCTAAACCATATGATTTCTTATAACCTTGGGCCCAGGATGAATAAGAACCCCATAGACTTGAGTGTCCACGCTTTACTGCTTGCCAGGTTTTTTTTCTTTTAACATGTACCAGTCCTGGATCAACAATGATCACAAAACCGTTACAGCTGATGTTATGCTGCTAACAACTACATTGTTGAACCTGGCCACCATAAATGATTATACTTTTCACACTGCTGACCTGCCGCTATTACCAACTCCTGCCTTCACTGCTGGTCTGCCACCATTACCATCTCCTGCCACCATTACCGTCTCCTTCCAACAGCCCGTCGGGGAGGGAGAGAGAGAGACAAAAGAAAAAATAAAGGGGGGAGGTGAAGAAGCTATGCTGGTGTGCATGTGTTAGCTTGAAGATCAGGAAGACATCAATCCCCAGAACAGTTTTCGAGCAGAGCCTTGCCCTCATCAGAATAGGCAAACGTTCCAGGATGACCATGTTTTTTTGTGTATTGCTCTCGCCTGTTTTGGGTGATTTTTTTTTTGAAAATGGACTTGAGTTCAAAATGCCACCTACTAAAGCTGCTTAAATACTGAGTATGGAGTCTGTACAATACTTATCTGGTTTTTTTAGGTGAAATAAAAAAATGTTTTTGGGATGAAAACCTTTGTGTTGTGTGTCATTTTCAAAAAACAGTCTACACAACTCATGTAGTGCTCTCTATGTGGTCTGTACAAAATTATTTCCTTTTATCTATGAAATACTGTATGTGGATTTAAACGTGGACTTTTGGGATAAAACTCTGCATGCTGTGTATCATTTTTAGAATGCAAACTACTCAATTTACTGCAATACTGTCTGTGGTGTCTATACAATATTTTTTCCCTTTTCCTGTAAAATATATACACCTGAATGTGGATTCTTGGGATGAAAACCTGCATGCTGTGCATGGACAAGGGATGAACTTCAGGTTCAGGTCAACCACGAGTTTGACCTGAACCCAAGCTGTTACAGTTGTTAAACATATTGCTACCACAGCTAAATGACAGCTTCCAACTTCCCACTAGCTTCTTTTAAATTGTAAACAATCCGGTGGGCATCCTTGGTAAGGGAATTCTGCATAAGGATATGTTATGGATAGGGAAAAACAAAAAACAAAAACTAAAATGGGGTAGGTCCCTCTGAAAATCTGTACCAGACCCTTATCCTAAAGAAGGATTTTAAGGGGGACTTCATGCAAAAAAGCAAACAAAAAAAGGCATGGGATCCCCTAAAATCCATACCAGACCTTTCTCTAGGCATGCAGCCTGGCTGTCCAGGAAAAAAAAAGGGGCAGCAAACAAGGGTCTCCACTTCCTGAATCCACATTCACAAGATTGGGAGGGTACAGGCCCCACTATTACTGACAAAACACCTTGCTCCCATATTGATGGGGACAAGGAACTCATCCCCACATTCATGACCCAGTAAATGTTGGCGTCTGCAGGGATAAATTTATCAGAATTTGGAAGCTTCCTTTAAAAAAGGGGTGCCCAGATTTTGCCCTTCCCCTACATAATACCCCTTGTTACTAAATAAAATGTGAAAAAAATAAACACACAGACAGCATTGAAAAAGTTATTTATTAAAAAATAAAAAAAAGTGTAAAATAAATCATTGTTCCCCATAATACATCCCCTTCCCGTTTTAGACCCGTGGGGAAAAAATTTCCTTCGAAGGTTTAAGACTATTTAAATAGGGACGTCTGCGGTTGTAAATGACCCAGTACTTACACCCCTACTCAAGGAACAGGGGTAGTTATACCCTCGTTCCACAAAACAGTCATTATCACCCCGGACATGGGAGGGTTAGAACACTTACACCTAAGTCCTTCACCTCTGGGAACAAACGACGGGGAAAAAAAAAGGACCTGTCGGTCCGACGTACGGATCTCTTTCCAGACCATACCTA
>BLSH010483974.1:717263-736782 GCA_018402905.1 Glandirana rugosa | reverse complement strand
GATTGTGGGAGTAATTTGAGATTTCACATACTGCTGCTTTGAGTGATCTGACTGCACTAGGTAGAGGCTTCTGCTTAGAGGGACAGATTATTGTTCAAAAATCATCTCCTAGTTCTACAGGGAGAGGTTTTAGCTGCAGCTGTAAGTGACACATTATTGTTCAAAAATCATCTCCTAGTTTATTTGATTTTAATTTATTCTCCCTATCCCCATTTTTTTGTAGGGCACTTGCCCTACTCTTACCCCCATTTTACTTCCTTTTGCAGCCCTCTAGCACTTGCCAGGACTTTGTTACAGCCATTTTTGTGCCTAAAAGTTTGGGTCCCCATTGACTTCAATGGGGTTCGGGGTCCGGGATAACGTTCGGGCAACGTTCGGTGCCGAACCCGGACTTTTTTCCAAAGTTCGTTCGGACCCTCCGAACCCGAACATCCAGGTGTTCGCTCAACTCTAGTGACAACATGCTTGTGCAATGTGTGTTGGCATGGCCACTTGTAGTCTCCATTAGTGAAGTGTATGACAGGCTGACAACGCAAGATCACAGTTGGGAGACAGAATGTTGTCAACTTATACCTGAAAGGGACTGTACTATTGAAAGCTGCAGATTAAAAATATTAAAAATAATTTTTGAATGTACATGAACATGCTAAAGACTATATGAGATTTTAATGATTGTGTGTACACATTCTTTAAAGGGACCCTTTTGCTTCTTGTTAAATAATGGGAATATCTTCAGCTCTGCAGGAGAGCAAAGTTTCAAAATACCATCGGCTCAAAAGGTGAGTAATCATCTTCTGTTGCATGGTATTTTCAGATTTAATGTATTGAGGAAGTGATACAAGTTCTAATCATCTCACATTATTAATATGCAAAATACTATGTAATGTTAGCAAATGTCAGTTTTCTCTTTCAAAATAACAATAACATTCCTGTAAATGAAATACATACTTGTAGAATTATTGTTGTTACAACAACCCCATTGTATACGCACAGCAGTGTACAGCTAAACTACATATTGTGGTTCTTTTAATTAAATATGTTTAATTCTCTACAAGCAAGGCTGTCTAACAATGCACTGAAAAACGAGGAACATTGCCAGAAGAGACAGTAGAAAAAAATGAGTAGGTTGGGCAATTCTGAACAAAGGAAGAACACTGTCAGCTCTTTCTGGTTTAAATTATAGCCAAGGCTTTATTTAAAATATTGCTAAACATTGTTTTAATCTCAATGCAATAACTAGCAGGGATGTGCTTTTTTGTTCTGCTCTGGGACATCACTGCAAATTCTGCTTCAACCCTTGCTGTAATGTTAATTACAACAATGACTACCCATTAAACAATGTCAGTATCTTCTCTATGCTCCATGATTATATTCCCTTCATTTGTTGCCAAGGCATGATTCACTCACTTTCTATAGGATGGTTAAGGGTATATTCTCTTCTTTCTTTTTAACATGACAAAATAATAGTAATAAGTACGTATGCACTTTTAATAGATACACAAGGAAAACATAAATGTTTTTACATGTAGAAGGTACAGATGTTGCTTGACAATGTGTAAAACAGCAAATATATTTAATATGTTCATTAAACAACACCAAAGAAAACAAGCACATGAAAATAGTGTGAACACTGGAAAATCCACATATTAGACAAGCTCTCATATTTAGAAATAACAGTTGCATATGTACAGTTCTTTGAAAAGACATGCATTTTTAATTCCCACATGTTTTTATCTTTTCACATTAAAGAACAGAATAAGCACATCAAAAATAATTCTAATACATCCTTGTTTCAGAAAATAGCCTTATAGGTTAACATTAAGATGATTAAACCAGGTAATGTTTGTTTTGCAGGAAATTCAGAAAACCCAACAGGAAGACTGCAAATCTTATAGTGCAATACCTTTTGTTAAAATAACAGTTGTGCGCACTGCCATGGGGGATATATACCAATGTACAACATTTTAAAGTGTGCGCTGTCCCTCTACAAAAATGGTGTGGGGTGCCATTTAAAATGTATATAAGGTCCTTATTCAGGCATGGAATGAAATGGGTGGCCAGGAAAGGGAGGGCAGCAGGTGTGAGGCCTCTCTCTAGGCCAGGCTACATGCTTTTTTGAATATTGAGAAGTTATCTTGAAAGTGGGGCTGCCAAGCCTCCTTGCAAAGTACTCAGACCAATGTGGTTTTATATGGTTCAGGAAGGGGTGCCACATGCCATTCCTTTTCTTTTAACCCAGGTTGGATGCCTGGGTAAAGGTCTGGTATTATTTAATTTTTTTTTGTAGTATAGATTTTTATTATTTTTCATAAATTAACAAAATAATAAGACAAGTAACAATGAAAGCAGAAAATGAGTATTACATAAGTAAAACAACAAAAAAGAAAATCAGATCATCAGGGTTGGGATCCTGTGATGTGTTGGGTCCAAATGGCCCAATTTTTGTCAAAGGATGAGCAAGACAATGAGTTAATAGCAATCAGAAGCTCAAAAGTGTAATTTCGTTGGACTAGTGTCTTGACCTCCGACACATTAATGGTCTTATTACCTTTCCAGTTCTGGAGCAGTAGTGTACGAGCGCTAATAGTATGTGGAATATAACAGACCTGAAGGTTGGGGGAAGGTTCTCTGCTCCAATGTGAAGTATTGAGAGCTCTGGGTTGGGTCTTGTTATGTATCCCATCATTGTGGGAATTAATTGGAAAATTTGGTTCCAAAAGCTTCTGAGGTTTGGGCATCCCCAGAAGACATGTAGAAGCTAACCATATTGTGCACAGTTGCACCAGCATTGAGGGGATGTGCCAGGGAAAATTAGTGCCAGTCTATTGGGGGTGTATTTCCATCGGTTGTATATTTTGAGAATCATTTCCCAGTGGCTAGTGCAATGAGAGGCTCTGGAGATACTTTTAAAGGCAAATTTCCATTGATCTGCTGTAAATGTAACTTTTAGATCCTGCTCCCATTTAACAAGAGTGGTGGTTTTGCAAAATATTTGTTTCTCTTGTATAAAGTTATAAAAGAACCCTATACCTTTGCTGGTCTGTGCTGTAGATGAGTAGAATTGCTATACTTTAGGAGGGAGTTTTATCTCAGGGATGGGATGTTTGCTCAAGAAGTGTAATATCCTTGTGCATGAGAAGTGTAGTTTCCTAGGTATGCCATATTCCGTTATTAACCGCTCAACACTTTTTGTGGTAGTTGTTGAGAAAGTCTTGTATTGAATTAATACCACAGCATTGGAATGGTTTAGTAGATAGCATGGGTATTTTGGCTTCTAGCAGATGCAGTGGCACGTGAAGACCCTCTACTAGTGTTTTGGGGCCTCCCTGACTGTTTAAGAATCTCCAAGCTTGAATGGAGACTTGGATAGAGGAGGAAAGATATTGAGTGATCCATGATTCCCATATGTCTCCTACTAGGAGTTCTTGTAGATTCTTTGTTGGGGCGAAGGATCTCTCCAGCTCCACCCACAGAGGTTCATTACCTGTATTGAACCACCATTTGAGCTGGTCTAGTCTGACAGCCCAATAATAGTCACAAATATCTGTTAATTCTCCTCCACCCACTTGTTTGTGGATGATAAGGTTGGAGCGGGAACATCTAGCTTTTTTCCCTCCCCCATATATTTCCACATTAGACTCAACAGTGTTTGAAGGTAGTGGGAGGGGATGGGGATAGGAAGGGCTCGTAACATGTATAGAATTTGGGGTAGAATTGTCATCTTGAATGATGCTATTTTCCCTAGCCAGAACAGTTCTTTTTATGATATTTCCCTTAATTGGTTTTTCTATCTTGACGATGAGTGGTTTGAGGTTCGCACTAGCTAAGGACGAAGTCTTGGCTGTTAATGTTATTCCTAAATATGAAATGCCACGATCATTCCATTTGTAGGGAAGTGTTTGGATCCGAACGTGTTCACACTGGTGATCGGCTTTTGGAAGGACCACTTGAAGTCACCTGGGCGTATGTATACTGACGTCTCCCACTAAGCGAGCTTGACCCCTGGGGGTCACCAACATCTGGTAAGTGAGGGGTGTCATCAGTGCCCAGCGGAGGGATTTCACTGAGGACTACCTTCCTATTTAATTTATTTACCCAATCCATGTATTCATCATGTTTCATGTGCAGCAGGTGTTGTTCTTTGTAAAGACACTATACCATATGTGAGGGGTCTCCCCACATGCTGGATTGCTATTTATTTCTGATGAGCGCGGTTATTTAATCTAGTTTACTATGGCTTAGGGTTTTATACCTATTACACCAGCGCGGGTAATTTTGGTTAACCGTTACTCCAAAAGTTATTATACAGATTTATTACATGTTGGCTGGATTCTGGTGGCATCCGAGGTCTGTCGCCCCTTCACAAATCCCATCTGGTCGCGTTTTATAAGGGAGGGATTTGGTTATACATTTGGATAGTAGCTTAGCGTACACTTTTATGTGAGTTTAGAAGGGAGATTGGCTTGAAGTTGGCCGGTGTGGTAGGTCTTTCCCTGGTTTGGGAAGTGTAACTATAAAGGCTCTCAGCATCTCAGAAGGGAGTGAGGAAGAGGTTGCAGCCTTGGGGAAAAGTTCTTGCATTAGTTCTAGGAGGTGTGCTTCAGAGAGGGAGGGTAGGTTTAGCCTCTGGAGGAACTGATGTATGTTTACTATGGTTGGTTGAGGTGTAGTGGCATCATTCTGTAGGTTGTACAGCTCCCCATAGTAGTCTGCGAACTGGTTAGCTATTGCTTGTGGATTGGTGATTTTATGGTGTAGGGTTGGGCGTAAAAGGTAAGCTATTTTTGATTTAGTACGTGCCTCCTTGATTCTATTGGCCAGGTATGCGATTTGTTAGCGTTTGCATAAAAGGCCAATCTTAAAGGTGTTGGTCATATTGTTGAGTAAGAGTTTCCCTCAGGTTTTCTCTGAGTTTGGATAGTGTGTTAGATAATGAATGATTAGGTCATGTTTTGTTGCGGGTTGCTAGGGTATGGATTTCTGCTAGTAGGGAGTTAAGTTTGACTGTATAGCGTTTCTTTTCTCTGGCTCCTAATTGTATGCGTATCCCTCTAATTTAGGCTTTATGGGCGTTCCATAGATTGTATGGGTCCTCTACCGAGTTTTTGTTTATGCTGAAGAAGTTTCTGAGATGCTAAGATATCGATTGATTAAGTTTGTGTTCCTGTATGAGTTAAGTGTTACATCGCCAGATGGGGAAAAGGGGGGGGCATCCTTTTCTACAATAGACAGTGTTATCGCAGCATGGTTTCACCATGTAATGTCTTGAATTTGGGTTGATGATATCAGTTGTAAGAGCCCCTTATCTACCAAAAGCATGTTTATTCTCAAGTAAGAACATTGTCTGGGGGAATAGAAGGTGTAGTCCCTCTTGTTGGCATGGAGACACCTCCCAGGCATCGAACAGTTCCTCAGTATGTAAAAGGTGATTTAGTGTTGCAGTTTTTCTGGGCTTATGGGATGTTGTGTCCAGTTTTGCGTCCACGATTAGATTGAAGTCCCCACAAATTATGAGATTTCCGTATTTCATATTGGCCATGCGTTTGAGTATTTTGCGCAGGAATCGGATTTGGTGGGAGTTTGGCGTATATACTGTTACCAAAGTGTAGGGTTTCGAATTAATGTCACCTGTAATAATGATGTAACGCACTCCTTCGTTGAGGTAGGTTTCTTTGAGATGGAATGACAGTGAGTTCCTTAGGGCTATCAGAACCCCTCTTCTTTTATGACCAGGGGTATTGGCTATAAAATATGCGGACATGGTAGCAGGGTGGTAGTTTAGAAGTTTGGAAATGAGTTTCCTGAATGCATAGGATGTCCACATTCTGTTTGTTGGCCTCTTTCCACATGGAGTGTCTCTTTGCAGGGTGATTAAGACCTCGCACATTCAGGGACAAGCATTTAATGGTCATCATGTTTTAAGGTAATGTATACGGGTGTATTACAGTACTCACTGTTTATGAGAGGTCTTGTTCCAGATGGAGAGGAATGTTTTGAAGCATCTGATGGAGGGTTCACATTTTGCTTGTATGCAGGAAAGTGGTGATGTATTTGCCAGTATACGCATGTATTGGGAGTAGAGCACTTCTGTGTGTAACAAGTACAAGGTGAAAAAAAACAACAGAAAAATGTCAATAACAAAAGTACTAGTGCAACCATAAAAAAGATGGATCACTTGGTTGATCCGTGTGCAGACACTACTGCTAAATATATGGGGGGAATTCAAAATGACTCAATGGTCTTCCGAGGCCAGAGATAATTGACATGTATTGGCTAGGAACCTCTGTTCGCTTGCTTTTTGTGGTGGCACTTATGGGAAACCACCTGCCAATCCACCTGTAGGTTTTGTGGTTGCAGACTCATTGCAGGAGTAGGTGCTTGATCTGGAATGATTCCCCATTGGCGCAGGGCTGCCAATTCTTCTTCCAGTGAGGAGACAAGTGTGGCAGTTCCATTGTAGATAATAGACAGCGTTGCTGGGTATCTCCATTTATGTGGTACTTTGTGGTTTCTCAAGGCTTTTGTGATGGTCGCCAGGTTATAGCGTTTTTGTAGCGTGTGCCTGGAGAGGTCCGGAAGCAGCTGTATGTTCACATATGGTGATTGAACGCTTTCGGATCTGCGTGATGCAAACAAAATTTGCTCTTTCACGTGTTAAAAGTGCACCCGTAATAATATATCCCTGGCAGTGTCTGCAGGGAGGAATGAGGGTTTGGGCAGCCTGTGGATCCTGTCTATTAGGAGATCCTGTGCTGATAGAGATGACACCAGGACGGAGAAGAGGGCCTAGGCATAATGCTGTAGCTGTGTGGGAAGAAAGATTCTGGTACTCAGCGAATTTTAATATTTTTTCTTCTGGATCTGTCTTCTAAATCAGAGATTTTATCCCTCGGGCATGCTATTTCCTCATCTATCATCTATCATAGTGTTAAATGAAGTGGAATACTCTTCCATTTTTTGCTCTACATGGTCAACGTGACTGCCTATGGCCCGCACCTCTGCCTGGCATTTATTGAGGCCTGTCAGAATGTCTGTTTGCAGAGATGGCCTTAAGGACAGCAGCATGTATTTAAGCGTAGTGTCAGATATCAGTTGATCCAATGTAGGGAAGTTTGCTATGGGATCGTTTGTGGGGAGGGGGGCAGCATGATGGTTGATGCTAGGTCCACTTACTTTCATGTCCAGCTCTTGCTATGTTTGCCTTGGTGAGTCCATGCGCGGCTTCTGCTTTACCAGGCTTCTTCTAGAAGGAGTTGAGGCTCCTGAGGAGGGTCCGCTCTGTGTTGTGTTCCATTGGGAGGATTTTGACTGATCCTCTCTGCCTTTTGAGGAGTCCGCAGCGGCCAGTTTGCGGGGATGCTGTGGTTTTTGTTTCTCTGCATCCTAGATGGTTGTGGCGGCTGTTAGGAGGGTGGATGGCGGTGGATTGAGGCTTGGAGGCTCTGATTAATGCAGATTATCCCTGACAGCCAAGCAGAGCTCACAGCTTAAGCTGCCATCTTGGTACTCAGTCACCATGCACCCCGTATGATATTATTTTAAGGGAAACTCCCAGTTGGGCATGGGGTTCCCTCTAAATTCTTACAATAAAATTACTACCTTATCCAAGGATGAATTCTCTCTCTACTATGTACTACTTTCTCATTGTCATAGAGGGGCTGTATCTGTGGTCCCCTTATTGTTAAAGGACTTCTAGATTCCAATAAACCCCCTGCCTGTATGCCCCTACAACCTCTGGAGTGGGGTTGTAGAGAAGAGACCCATGTCTTCCCCAGCTTGGGATTTCCCTTTATGTTGAGTGAATTTGGCCTCTTATAGATCAGGAGGGGTTGGGCACACACCTTTTCCTTTTTTTAGATATTTATTATTTTTTTAAGGGTTAGGGGTTAAGTATAGGAGTTAATTATTTATTTACTTTTACTTAGTATTCATTTGTTGAATGTATTTATTATTTATTTATGATTATTTTTATTTATTTGTGCATTGATTTTACATGTATTTATTCACTTTTATTATTATTATTATTATTACTAGTAGTAGTAGTAGTAGTATTAACACCCTAGCCATAAATTAAAAAAAAACAGTAAATAACCCTTTGTCAGGAAGCTAGTTCAGCTAATACTAATTCTCATACAGCTAATGCAAATTCTTCTGCAGCCACTGCTCATTCCCGTACAGCTAATACTCATGCACGTATATCAGCACACAGATGAGCTCAAACTAATATCCAGTGTGCACTGACAGCTAGGCACCTCCTGACCACTGTGTTGTCTTACCCTGACCCTGCCTCGCCTTGTCTGTGTCCCTGACTGTGGCAGTCACCTGCTATCAAGCTACTGGCACCCATGCTTCTTTGAGCTTTCTACAGCCATCGTCACATTCATGGGTGCTCAGCCAGAGCCGGAAGGGAAGCCCTCCAACCAAGGTATATGACACCCTAACCCCTAATCCTAACCCTAACCCCAACTCCTAATCCTAACCCTAACCTACCCTTAACTGTAATCCCTTGCCTTAATGGAAAAAAATAATACATGAATAATAATTAAAAAAAGAAATAAAAGCTAAGGGAAAAGCTAAAAAAGCTGAAATACCTAGCAACAAATGATGCAACAGATGATAGTTTTCTCTATTAGCTAATAAAAAAATGCCAAAGCTCAAAGCAAGTCACGCATAAAAATGCGCCAAATTGCACAAAAAACAATGGAAAAATGCTCAAACACACCACGCTCTGACTTTCCCAGCGGTACTTCGTCTTAAAGTGCCCAACGGGGAACAACTCGCCTTTCACAAACCCTCAGAAGCAGAATTATTCCTACATTCACTCCGTGCTCCCACGCACCCAAATCCAACCAACGTATCACTCAACCACTGGACCAAAGGAACCCACAAAAGGATTCTCCCAAACGTCCAATATGCAGGGGCCATTTATATGTATACACCTTAATAAAATGGGAATGGTTGGTGATATTAACTTCCTGTTTGTGGCACATTAGTATATGTGAGGGGGGAAACTTTTCAAGATGGGTGGTGACCATGGCGGCCATTTTAAAGTCAGCCATTTTGAATCCAACTTTTGTTTTTTCAATAGGATGAGGGTCATGTGACACATCAAACTTATTGGGAATTTCAGGGAAAAACAATGGTGTGCTTGGTTTTAACGTAACTTTATTCTTTCATTAGTTATTTACAAGTTTCTGATCACTTATAAAATGTGTTCAATGTGCTGCCCATTGTGTTAGATTGTCAATGCAACCCTCTTCTCCCACTCTTCATACACTGATAGCAACACCACAGGAGAAATGCTAGCACAGGCTTCCAGTATCCGTAGTTTCAGGTGCTGCACATCTCGTATCTTCACAGCATATGGTTTTTTTATGGTTTTTATGGTCAGTAAAAACCAATACCGGGTGAGCTGCTCCTCCAAAGCCGACTTGATGGCCAGCAATTCCCTATCACGGACATCATAGTTCCAGCAAGATGGTGCACCACCACATTATGGGTGTCAGGTCCGAGCATTCCTAGATGAACAGTTTCATGGAAAGTGGATTGGTCATCATGGGCCAGTTGAATGGCCCCCAAGGTCTCCCGATCTGACCCCCTTAGACTTTTATCTTTGGGGTCATCTGAAGGCAATTGTCTATGCTGTGAAGATACGAGATGTGCAGCACCTGAAACTGCGGATACTGGAAGCCTGTGCTAGCATTTCTCCTGCGGTGTTGCTATCAGTGTGTGAAGAGTGGGAGAAGAGGGTTGCATTGACAATCCAACACAATGGGCAGCACATTGAACACATTTTATAAGTGGTCAGAAACTTGTAAATAACTCATGAAAGAATAAAGTTACATTAAGACCAAGCACACCATTGTTTTTCTTGTGAAATTCCCAATAAGTTTGATGTGTCACATGACCCTCTTCCTACTGAAAAAGTTGGATTCAAAATGGCCACCATGGTCACCACCCATCTTGGAAAGTTTCCCCCCTCACATATACTAATGTGCCACAAACAGGAACTTAATATCACCAACCATTCCCATTTTATTAAGGTGTATCCATATAAATGGCCCACCCTGTATTCCAACTCAACAAACCAGTTTGCCCAGCAGTGATTGCTCCCATCTCCGCCTAGCCAATTGCCCTATGGGCTCCACCCTACATGGGTAACTATATTCCTAACTCACCCCTTCCCTCAATGATTTCTGTCTCTACTTAATTTCAGTGTTCGGACCTCACATCTTTGGGATCCAGTTCACAGTACCTTAAATATATTGCTTGCTATGTTTTTCTAGGGCATTGACCTGTACTCATCTCTCTTTCCCCATGCGTTGACTGTATGTGAAGTCCTTCATCTCTCCTCCCCTCAATAGGAGCTGCTGGTGCACTTAAATACCCTGAGTGGGCCAAAATAGACAAACTACCTATTCGAGACACTGCGTTGCGAGATGACTCGTGCACCCATGCGGAAAAAAGAGAAGTTCTTGGATAGTCCTGTTTTATGTTTTTTGATTGATTTGTATGTCTACCACCCTTTCCCGCTACTACACCCACCTCACATCATATATTCTCATAATCTAGCACCAATACCCTCCAAATGCCATGCTACAACCTACTATGCCATACGAATGTCTCCTTCGCTCCAATTAGGCCCCAATGCTCATTCCCAGCTTTCACAGCCCCTAACTCCCAACCCCCCTCCATGAATATTGTCTCGTGGAATGCGAAAGAGCTCATGTCTCCCTTCAAAAGACTAAATATTTTACGCCATCTTAAAAGGCTCAAGGCAGATATCGCTCTCCTAAAAGAAACCCATCTCTCCTCTCCTGACTTTAATCGCATGCACAAGTTCTGGGTAGGCTCAGTAATAGGGTCTGAAGCCATTGGCCGCAAAGCCAACGTTCTCATCTTGTTTCACAAAAACCTTCCCAGCAAATTTATATCTGTAGACTCTGATAACCAGTGTAGAATGGTCACTGCTCGCATCCAATTTGCCTATAAAGAATACCTAATAATTAATGTTTATGTCCCTAACAGTACAGGGAAACAATTCTATTCTACATACTCCACCCTGTAGAGGACAGATCTTCCCCTAAGAGAAACAAACCGTCACAGACCGAACCCATAATAACACACTTTGCATCCACAATGAGCTCCCTGAATCTCACTGATATATGGAGTTTGCAGCACCCAGTAGACAAAGAGTTCACCTTTTTTTCTCATTCCCACAATACTCTTACAGGGATAGACTATATTTTCTTTACTGATTCATTGATACCTAAGGTGACGGAATCCGAAATTCATAACATAGCTTTCTCAGACCACGCTTCGGTCTCCATATCCCTACACCTTACCAACCAACGACAATCACCTAACATCTGGAGGTTCCTCGCCTTCCTCCAAAACAATGAGGATTTTAAATTAGTCATAGAAAACTCATGGCAGGAATTTAATTCCCCCCACAAAGATAACCCAAACTTATTTTGGGAAGCAAGCACTAGCCTATCTCCGGGGGGGCGAATCATCTCCTACACTGCTTCCTACAAAAAGCACACTCTGTCTCACTACAAAACAGCAAGCAACAAGCTCCAGGCAGCCCAACAGGCCCTATCTAACTCAAATAGCCTCGACAATATGACCGAATGGCTTTCAGCAAAGAAAGCCTTCGACTTCTGGTCGGATAAGTTGGAGCTAATGGAAAGAGCCCATTTTACGGCTACACTACATAAATTCAGTAATTAATCAGGCAAATTACTAGCCAGACTCTGCAGGGGCCCCCACACACCTACTCACATAACGTCTTTACGCGGCCCTACGGGAGTCCTCAAAACAAAACCAAAAGAAATCAGCCAGACAATGCTAGATTTTTATGCCTCAATTTATGCCCCAGATCCCATAAACAAGGCAGCAGTCAGTCATTCTTGGACCAGATCCATCTACCCCAAATTTCCCCTTACCAACTGGAGATGCTAAACTCAGCCATAACTACTCAGGAAATAATCAATGTTATTCACCACCTAACCCCCTCCAAGGCCCCAGACCCTGACGGGCTTACAGGGGAATTTTGTAAAATCTTACAGGATAAGATAATACCCTCTCTACAAGCCATATATTCCCAACTATGGAAAGGTGGCTCGTACCCCCCAACTGGAAAACAAGCAATTATTAAATTACTAGCTAAAAAAGGGAACGATCCAACTGAAACTGGATCCTACAGACTAATATCTCTATTAAACATTGGCGTAAAAATATTGTCAAAAATCATAGCCACGGGGCTAGCTATCATTATCCCACACATAATAAACTCAGCACAGTCAGGCTTTGTAAAAGGTATAACAGCTACCCTTAACATTAGAAAAGTACTGGCAGTGCTGGAAAAAGCGAAACACAACACGGGGGGCATGTTATCATCACCCTGGACGCAGAAAAAGCCTTTGACAAAGTCAGCTTTGAATGGTTATATATGGTTTTGTCGAGAATGAACTTCGAAGGCCTCTAAACACATCTGATCGAATCGATGTACTCAGCTTCTGCAGCCAGGCTGGTGTTGTGGTGGGTCTCCTCACCATAGAAGTTAAACTACACAAGGAAACGAGACAGGGATGCCCCCTATCGCCTATCCTATTTAACATCACTCTGGAACCCCTATCCAGATACATAAACTACATAGCCCCCCTTCACAGAATACAATTTAGAGATATCGAACTGCGCTTCTCCCTGTTTGCAAAATGATGTCCTCATCTTTACGCCCAACCCAGCTGCAGACATGACCACGATTAAGAACATTTTTGACAAATTCAGGTTATGCTCTGGCCTACGTATTAACTACCATAAAAGTGAGATCCTCCCAATAGGACCCTCCTCCAAGCCAATTCACCCTTTGCGGTAGCGCACTCACATATCACCTACCTAGGTGTTAAGATAGGCAAACTACTTTCCTCTCTCTACCACCTCAACTACCCTCCCCTTTTCACAAAACTCTCTCAAGAACTCAACAACTGAATGGATCTGCCTCTCTCGCTCATGGGGAGATGTCACCTAGTAAAAATGGTCAGCTTCGCCCGCCTATTATATCCTCTCCAGACTTTCCCAATTCACTTAAAACACAAAGATATCCAAACGATCAACAAAAACATCTCCAATTTCATCTGGCAAAAGAGGTGACCACGCATAGCTTTGTGTAAACTACATCTCCCCATGACCGAGGGAGGTGCTAGTCTCCCCAACATTGGGCTGTATAACATAGAGTGCCTCCTTAGATTTAGTATGGACTGGATCACACGGTCATCCCGCTACTCAAACCACAAACTTGAAGCAGCAATGTTCCACACAAATTCTCTAGTGGCCCTCCTGCACTTCAAATGGAAGAGCATTCCTCCGGACCTTCAACACAATCTCCTCCTTAGAGGCACGGCTATAGCATGGAGGGAACACAGAAAACAATTTAAACTATCACCGTCCATGTCAAAATACCTCCCACGGCTTGACGAGGTTCTCGTCCTTATGTAATGAGGCCTCTGGCCTCCCACGAGAGTTCAAATCTATAGTGGACAAATCCTCACCTTTTTTATTTCTGGCAATGCATCAGCTTCATCAGGACCTCCTGCCAGGAGAGCCATAAGAGATTCCAGGAAAGCAAACTAGACTACCTGATCCAAAAAGACAATTACAACATCTCAGACATTTATAAGCCACTCCTGCAACAAGCCACCCTCTCTACAGCCACTTCCTCTGTGGCCAACTGGAGCAAAGACTTTCCAGACACAGATCAAGTGAACAAGATCATGAGTGGATACAACAAAACTCTCAAGTTGACTCCCAACAAAGCATGGAGGCATAATGCTGTAGCTGTGTGGGAAGAAAGATTCTGGTACTCAGCGAATTTTAATATCTTTTCTTCTGGATCTGTCTTCTAAATCAGAGATTTTATCCCTCGGGCATGCTATTTCCTCATTTTGGGCAGTGTGAGCATCTATCATAGTGTTAAATGAAGTGGAATACTCTTCCATTTTTTGCTCTACATGGTCAACGTGACTGCCTATGGCCCGCACCTCTGCCTGGCATTTATTGAGGCCTGTTAGAATGTCTGTTTGCAGAGATGCCCTTAAGGACAGCAGCATGTATTTAAGCGTAGTGTCGGATATCAGTTGATCCAATGTAGGGAAGTTTGCTATGGGATCGTTTGTGGGGAGGGGGGCAGCATGATGGTTGATGCTAGGTCCACTTACTTTCATGTCCAGCTCTTGCTATGTTTGCCTTGGTGAGTCCATGCGCGGCTTCTGCTTTACCAGGCTTCTTCTAGAAGGAGTTGAGGCTCCTGAGGAGGGTCCGCTCTGTGTTGTGTTCCATTGGGAGGATTTTGACTGATCCTCTCTGCCTTTTGAGGAGTCCGCAGCTGCCAGTTTGCGGGGATGCTGTGGTTTTTGTTTCTCTGCATCCTAGATGGTTGTGGCGGCTGTTAGGAGGGTGGATGGCGGTGGATTGAGGCTTGGAGGCTCTGATTAATGCAGATTATCCCTGACGGCCGAGCAGAGCTCACAGCTTAAGCTGCCATCTTGGTACTCAGTCACCATGCCCCCCGTATTCACTTAAATCACAATGATATCCAAACGATCAACAAAAACATCTCCAATTTCATCTGGCAAAAGAGGTGACCACGCATAGCTTTGTCTAAACTACATCTCCCCATGACCGAGGGAGGTCCTAGTCTCCCCAACATTAGGCTGTATAACATAGAGTGCCTCCTTAGATTTAGTATGGACTGGATCACACGGTCATCCCGCTACTCAAACCACAAACTTGAAGCAGCAATGTTCCACACAAATTCTCTAGTGGCCCTCCTGCACTTCAAATGGAAGAGCATTCCTCCGGACCTTCAACACAATCTCCTCCTTAGAGGCACGGCTATAGCATGGAGGGAACACAGAAAACAATTTAAACTATCACCGTCCATGTCAAAATACCTCCCAATTAGGGGGAATATCAACTTTCCCGCAGGAATGGAACACACCATCTTCCTTCAATCGGAAGGCCACGGCTTGACAAGTTTCTCGTCCTTATGCAATGAGGCCTCTGGCCTCCCACGAGAGTTCAAATCTATAGTGGACAAATCCTCACCTTTTTTATTTCTGGCAATGCATCAGCTTCATCAGGACCTCCTGCCAGGAGAGCCATAAGAGATTCCAGGAAAGCAAACTAGACTACCTGATCCAAAAAGACAATTACAACATCTCAGACATTTATAAGCCACTCCTGCAACAAGCCACCCTCTCTACAGCCACTTCCTCTGTGGCCAACTGGAGCAAAGACTTTCCAGACACAGATCAAGTGAACAAGATCATGAGTGGATACAACAAAACTCTCAAGTTGACTCCCAACAAAACACGGAGAGAAACGCAACTCAAAATTGTGCATCGCGCCTTCACCCCCTTCATCTCAGATAAGTCTAAACCTCAATCGGCCACCTGCCAACTATACAACTGTCAAACACCCTCACTAGTCCATCGCTTCTTGTCTTGTACTTACATTGCAGCCTTCTGGGACCAAATCATATCCTACATCGGCAGTATCACCCTCCTTCAGCTCCCGAAAGATCCACCACTCCTAATCTTCGGCCATTGGGACAAACATCTTATCCAGTGGTCCCCCTCCACCAAACCCCAGGCTAAAGATTTGGTTCTGATCTGCCTCCTGGTGGCTCGCAGAGCCATTCTAAAAAACTGAACCTCCCCCACAAGCCCCTCAATACCACAAGTAAAACAAGAATTAATGGCGCTCCTCTATAAGGACAAGATAAACACTGACTTCGAGCACCCTCAGGCGGCAAAACACTTCCACCAGAGATGGCAAGCATTTATAGACGTCACCCTATCTCCAGCAGACATTGACAACCTTGGGAAATCTTTCACATACTTCACGGGACAACCGTCCCACTTCACCCAGGATGACATTGGTTCAGCATTACCCCTCTAGGGGTCACGCAATGTCCAAAAGACTCTTATCTTCAACAGGTGTCTATCTACACCCCAGCTACATCTTCTATACATTCTGCTTGGTGCTATATGTCAACCCAGTACACCTGGATACTGGTAGATTTAAGTTGGTAGTAGTATACTTCCCCCCTCCCCTCCACCCAGTACCCCATATTACAGCTAAAGAGATCCATCTGGTTGTTTTTCACGAAATGCTTTGCTTTTTTCATGACATCTCTGTATTGCACCACTGTATGTCAGTTTTCCTTATGTTAAAATGTTTAACTCAGACAAGGCGGGTTTACGTCTTGTCACGCTGGTGTATCTCTGTGATAACACTTTCAATAAAATCTATTGGAAAAAAGAAGTGTTAACTGTATGTCATCATACTGTGTGCGGGAAAGCAAATATAATGGAATATTTTATTTTTTAAACATTATTCTTTGTCCAGATCTTTTTATGTGTCTATGAAACACATGTCTATCTGTCACTCATGGGAGAGCAATTAAGGCATATTTTGTGGGTGCAAGGACTTTTATATACAGTATGTGTGCCTTATATACAGTATGAGCTTAGACTCTATTTTTTTAACAGAAAAGTTTTCTATTTATTTCGGACAATTACAGAAATAAACAACATAAAGAACTGTAAGGTACACAGTTCACAGTACAATTTACAGCTAGGTAACTAGTATTGTACATCAAAAGCATTTAAATCAGATTTGGTACATATCAACTTTGGGGGTCAAACAATTGATTCATTCAATTTCCTAGATACGTAGCAGAGTAGGAAGATAGAAAGGGAGGATACAGCAGAGCAGAGACTCTATTTAACCTATTACTTTTAAGTCAGCCCCTCTGGCAGGTGCGTTCTAGACCAGCATTTCTAAATCTTTTTAACATGGAGGAACCCACAAAATATATTTCTGGTCTTAGGGAATCCTTGTTAATAATTACTATGTCTCATGGAACATTATTGTAATGGCCAAAAGGAACAATGCTCCTTATATTTAGGGTCAGTGGGAAGAATTCCCCCTTACAGGTATCTAAAATGATAATTGGTGTCAGTAGTTATTCATCTGAGAGGCAGAAGTTGCTAATTGATCAAGAAACCCTCACATTCTCTGGAGGAACCACAGTGTTCCATGGAACCTTGGTTGAAAAAGTCTGTTCTAGAAAATCCCACATTCCTAAGGGTGTTTTTTCCTCATTTTGCCCTGGGGCCCCCATCTCTTGCAACCTAGCAACCACCCCCTCCCCCTTCCACGGATATGAACTTTTCTTGTCCACGGGAGGGGTAAGCAGCAATTCATAACTGTCCTTGAAGGTAATGTCAAAGACAATAATACAACTGAAAATGTTCTAGTGCAGCAATTCACGTATTCTCCTCAGTCCTCAGTTCAGGCTTTCTTTAATTGTGCCTGGGTTCACACTGCTGTGATCTCAGAGATTGAATGTGATTCGTACCCGCACTACAGGTGCTGATCACATGCGATTTCTGAACAATGCGAGTTCAGCCATACTGTTGTATGGCTGAACTTGCATTAGATTTGCATCAAAAAAGGTGCATGAGCCTTTTTTCTCCCGCACTGGAATCTGATTGCATGGGTGTTCTCACCCATGCAATCTGATTCATGTGCGAGTTCACAGTTTGCACTGCGATCTGTGAACAAATCTGGGGGTGTCATTAACTTTTTAATGACATCTGCAGCCGTTCACAGAAGGCAGTGTGAACTGCCTGCGGGAGAGGTGGGATGCGGGAACCGTCTCTGGAATCGCGCCGGTTCCCATAGCGCACAAGTGTGAACCAGGGCTAAGTATGCAACATAGTTCAAGGTTTTCATACAAGTTCAATTCATACATGGCCTTCTGCTGATTCTCTTAAAAGAATTAATAGTTTGGAAAAAAATATGTTTTATTGAAAATATAACATTGCTTTTCTTATAAATGTTGTACTGTCACCATATCATGTTACACTGAAAGAATACCCTTGTGTTAGGTGTATTTCATGAAACGTGCTGCCTTCTTCCGTGTCTGGACTCTAGAGGTAAGGTTTGGGTGCATCACTGCAAGGATTAGAGCATTTCGCAAATTGATCTGCTTTTGACGTGCAAAGAGAAAAAGTAGATACATTTTTATGATTAGCCATGTAATCAGTGTTTTAAACATTTTAGTGCAGTGTTTCCAAGTCATTTTGAAATATAATCAGAGGTAGTTTAATCTAATTTCTAAGGTGTTCAATGCAAATTCCAACTAGAGATGATGCTCCTTTGGATGTGTTCATCCCACACACTGCAGAGGTTATACAAATGTTTTGTGTAGCTGTGACCATAATATTATCTAATTTAAATAATAATTACAATGTAGAATTCTAAATAAATGTATTAAATCATATATATGTATATATCTATATATATCTATAGATATCTATATATATATTTATATATATATATATAGTTATATATATATTGTGACATTATGCAAGGCAAGGTGATCGATGGACGCAATGTGTAGCCTCGCATGAGTTCATTTGGAGTAGACTTAGGTGGAATCCGGTACGAGTTTTTTCAGCCACCTTGGCAGGGTTGGTTCCGGACCAGATATTGTGGTCCATTGGAGTCCACCATCAGGTGGTTTCAATAACCAGGAAGAGAGGAAAGTTTTGCTCTGGCCTGGGACTCAGGAGCAATCAGCCTGCGAGAGCTGACATATGGAAGTTTGCTTATGGACTGAGACAAAAGGTTTGCACTGTCTATGTTTTGTGGGTGTCTGGGAGACGCCCTACACCACTCAGTTGAGAAAACTGAAATGTTTAGTTAGTGCCTGGAAGGGGAGGATTTATTTTCTGTTTTGTTTATTTTGATTTCTACATGCAACCTTTTAAATAAACCTGGCTAGTCAAAATTGCCTTTTGGACTGCCTTTTTCCAGGGAAGGTGATCCCCATTGAGCTAACCCCCCACAATATGCAGTATCTCACAAAAATGAGTACACCCCCTCAAATTTTTGTAAATATTTTATTATATCTTTTCATGTGACAACAATGAAAAAATGACACTTTGCTACTATGTAAAGTAGTGAGTGTACAGCTTCTTTAACAGTGTTAATTTGCTTTCCCCTCAAAATAACTACACACAGCCATTAATGTCTAAACCACTGGCAACAAAAGTGAGTACACCCCTAAGTGAAAATGTCTAAATTGGTCCCAATTAGCAATTTTCCCTTCCCGGTATTATGTGACTCGTTAGTGTTACAAAGTCTCAGGTGCGAATGGGGTGCAGGTTTGTTTAATTTGGTATTATCACTCTCACTCTCTCATACTGGTCACCCTGAAACTGAGCTACAGCACGGTGGCCAAGACCATACAGGGGTTTAACAGGACAGTTTCCACTCAGAACAGGCCTCGAAATGGTCGGCCAAAGAAGTTGAGTACACATGTTCAGCATCATATCTAGAAGTTTTCTTTGGGAAATAGATGTATGAGTGCTGCCAGCATTGCTGGAGAGGTTAAAGGGGTGGGGGGGGGGGGGTCAGCCTGTCAGTGCTCAGACCTTACACC
>BLSH010483974.1:640608-671003 GCA_018402905.1 Glandirana rugosa | reverse complement strand
AGGTGTGATCAGGTGTGATCAATTTTCAATGATTGGCACCATAGTTTGTAGACTCTATAACTTTCACAAGGACCAAATAATATATACTTATTTGGGTTATTTTTACCAAAGATAGGTAGCAGTATACATTTTGGCCAAAATTTATGAAGAAAAATTACTAATTTGCTAATTTTTTTTACAGAAATAAAGAAAAAAGCATTTTTTCACAAAATTTTCAATCATTTTTTATTTACAGCACAAAAATTAAAAAACCCAGCGGTTAATAAATACCACCAAAAGAAAGCTCTATTTGTGTGAAAAAAAGGACGCAAATTTCATATGGGTACCGTGTTGCATGACTGAGTAATTGTCATTCAAAGTGTGATAGCGCTGAAAGCTGAAAAATGGCCTGGACAGGAAGGGGGTTTTCGTGCCAGGTACTGTTGTGGTTAAACTAGTTTATCAGTCTATTCATAACTGGTTTGCTTAGCAAATGCCTGCTAACAGAGCTCCGTAGCTTAAGCTAAAAGTTAGTAACAGAGCTGAACAAGTCATAGAAATTATTCATTTCCCCCTTCTATCTACTCCCTGACCTACCTCCTGTGTTTAATTAGGACTCTCTAAAACAAACCGCTTTGGGTGACGATGGTGTTCTGGGTGCGCCTAAAATTAAAATACTTATTTGTGAAAAAAATAAAATAAAAAGTACACAGTATGTAAATTTTACTTTAAAAACTCAGTAACTTTGAAAAAAAATAATAAAATAAACCTTACAGAAAACCTTCCTTTAAAAGTAATCTTTGTATAAATTTGCATTCATATAACGCTGAAGTTGCTTGGGCTTATAGATTACAAGCATTGTGAAAGTACATTGCAAATACAGCAAGAAAACAGTGTTTGTTTTCTGAAAGCTTGGCACTTCTACCTGGAATCTGAACAGCTTTCAACCTTTTAAAAAGCTTTCCATTGTTTATTTCCTCTTTTCCACTTTATTATTCATTTTTATTATTTATTCATATGACGCCAGTATAGTCCTTAACAATTTCCAATACGTGAACACATTAATGCAAGTGGCACACTTAGAACATTACCAGTGCTTAAGCATAAAAATCATTTAGTTTTTCTGCAGCCAAATAAGAAACTAATCAATTCAGAAATATGAACAGAATTAAGTTAGATGTTTTCCCATCCAGGGGAATAATTTAGAGATCTTTAAGTTCGAAATAGAAAATTATTGTGAATACTAATATAGTTATGTGTCTCCCTTGTGGATGTTTGCTATGTTGGCTGCTGTTATTTAATCTGGAGCAGTCATTTTTAACTCTGGCTGCCATGGCTGTGTATGATCAATGTCTATTATTGAAAGCATTTTTCTTGAGAAATGCATGAAGGGCACATTTCATGAGGTACAATGTATTTAATGTGATTTAAATAAGTTATATTTATATGGGCCTATTTTGCAGAATTCTACGTCTTTAGAGCTAGTTTACTTATAGAGGTAATTTCAACCTAACCCATGTGCAATAACGGTCGGTCTTTTATCATATTAAAAAACTTTTTGGAGTTCCTGTGTTTTCAACTGTCAGAAAATGTGTAGATGTAGAATCTTGAATATTTGTTTCAATGCGTGGTCTCAATTCCAAAGTATTTCAGGGATTAGGAGGTAAGTGTATAGATTTGGTTACGGATCAAAGCAGCACTGTAGTGCCCACTATAATTACTTCAAGGTACCTTCTGTATGATTACTCTATAACAACAAATTCCTGTTTTGATCAAATATCTCCAAGAGGTCAAAGTTATCTATAAAAATAACATGTTGTAATACTGTCCAACTGCTTGGCTGCAGTGAAGGGCAGACTTTGGAAACATAGTGTCAGTTATGAGTTATACATAATATTGGGCAGCATATACTGCCCATCTAGGGGAGGACTAGATTATGTGTGAAAGGCTAATTATAAGTGTAAGTTTAAAAGCTTGTGGGTTTTGATTGTGGTTTAATTTAAAGCCAATCTCTGGGTTTTGCTTATAGTATGACCCTAAGAGAAGAGAGAAGATGTGGAACTGGAGCATGAGATGACTGCAGATTTGAGTGAGTGAACAGTGGTATCTCAATTTTTTTTATGCCAGTGATTAGTTAGTTGGAGTGTAGTTAATGGGTGGTCATTGTAAGACAACAATAGGTAATGGGGATAGGGGATTGTGTGTGTATCCCAGTGCAGTTTATATGCACTTTCCGCCAAATCTTCTGTGTAAGCTTTAGGCTTCATGCACACAGGACGTTGAAAAAACATCCAAAAAACGTCAGTAGCTTATCAGTGATTTTTTCAGCTGTTATTAGCGTTATATTACCGGCGTTCTTTCGCATTTTTAAAGGGCCGGCATTTTTTTTTCCCTCAATTGATCTAAAATGTCCAAAAATGTTGGGGATCAACGTTTAGCTGCGTTTTTGAGCATTTGAACATTTTTACAGCTGAAAAACATCTCTCAGAACCCACTGGTCTTGGGGTTTTTTTACAGCTAAAAAACGTCACTGCTAAAAACAGTTGATAACAGCCTGTGTGTGCATGAACACATAGGATAACATGATGGAGGGTTTATTGACTGTATTGGAAAATGTCAGCAGCTAAAAACACCTGCTGTAAAACAGTCAAAAAACGTCATGTGTGCATGAGGCCTTAGATGTTAAAAACAAACATATTGTTACCTTGCTTCACTAATCTTTAAAAAATCCCACCCATTGTGTGTTCTTTTATTAGATTTTTTAAAATATCTCTTGCTGTGCCAGGCATGATTATTTATTGCATAAAAGGATTTTAGTTAATTACAAAACTGTCCTAATAATAAGTTAAGCAATGTTCTCCATGAAAGGATACATTGGTTAAATTATTTTTTTTTTTACACAAAGCTCTTCTTTAAAAAGAAAATATTCCCAAACGGGTCCTCTACTAACTACAGTGAAAAAAAACCTACTTTGGCTGCTATATATGGAAAAGATAGCCTTGAACTTCTCTAACACTCCTTCAACCCATAACTTTCACAAGAAGTGGGGTGCCTTTATGCATAAGTCACTCCCACCAGACGAATTGACCTCTTTTGATAAAACATCTTATATATACCATGAAGGACTACAATAATTCTATAGACGAGACATGTAGGCCAGCCTGTGACTTGGATGCCTTGGCTCATATATCCACACCTCCACATGGTGGGTACAACTAATATCAATGCTTATGTTTAGGTCATATGTGGTGAACTTGCTATGTATTAGTTATTGTATATCTAGTTTGGGCCGAGGTCCACCCATGCGGGGTCTTGCTCTAACCTCTCACAGGTGCCCATACTCATCGCACTGGCCACAGCAACCCAGCACGGGTTACTATGTGGGCCCAGTATGATCAAGAAACTGGCCATATCACCATACTGCACGCTATGCGTACCCCCGATCTACTAAGGATACCAATCCTATTCGTGACCCAACCCGATCTCGCCATTCTGTGCAGACAACGAGTACAAATATCACCACCCCCTATGCTAGTTTGAATGAAACATCTATCCTTTCTATCTCGATACCTTATCTCTCCTCCCCTATTCACCCTGGGAAATGCTGCAACCCCCTCCCCTTTCCCCACCTCCTCTTTTAAATACACCATATGAATCAGGAAAGTTGCCTAAGGTCAGGGTACAGTTTCTCTCTACAACCTTTATGTACCTACTACTGATAATGTATACAACGCTGGCCTTGATACATATGGTAACATCTGCTGTTCAGGTCTTGCTACTATATACACTGTATGTTTTTCTCTACAAATGCTTTCAAGACCTATGTGGTGTATCTATACACAAAATTTGTTTATTATTGCTATGCTGTACAATCTCAAAAATTCAATAAAAATCTATTAAAAAAAAAAAAGAAAATATTTGACACTATGGATTTTATTATGGTCAGTTGTAAGGCACATTTCTGCAAAAGTTTACCATTTACTATTTAATAGTAAAAAACTTGAAAAATACACCTAAAGTAGAAGTCCAGTCAACTATTATCTATGCTTAACCACTTCAATACTGGGCACTACACCCCCTTCCTGCACAGGCCACATTTTCAGCTTTTAGAGCTGTCACACTTTGAATGACAACTGCACACATGAAATGTTTATTTTTTTTCACACAAATAGAGCTCTCTTCCCAACCGCCTGCCGTCTTTTGATGGCGGCAGTATGGCTCTCCTTAGCGAAGCGCCATCACCTGATGGTGGGTGTGGGAGCGTGTGTTGTGGGCGCCTGCACGCGCCACCGAAGGCGTACTCACGCTCATTGTGTAGTGGGGGAGCCAGTGAGCGGATGGGGCAGACTCGATCTCCACCGGCCACCCGCGATTGCTCTCTGGCAGTGACAGAATGGGGATCCATGAGTATAAACAAATGGATCCCTGTTCTGACAGGGGAGAGGAGAGTGGTCGTATGTTCCCTGTATATGGGAGCAGTGATCACTGTTCTCCCCCACTCATCCCAGCCCACATAAAGTTAGAACACTGCGACGGGGAACAATTTTAACCCCTTGATCGCCCCTAGTGTTAACCCCTTCCCTGCCAGTGACATTTACACAGTAATCAGTGCATTTTCATAGCACTGATTACTATATAAATGCCAATGGTCCCAAAAAAGTGTCAAAAGTGTCCGACATGTCTGCCGCAATATCGCAGTCCCACTAAAAATCGCAGATCACTGCCATTACCAGGAAAAAAAATAAAAACCATAAAAACACCATAAATTAATTCTCATCGTTTGTAAATGCTATACCATTTGCGAAAACCAATCAATATACACTTATTGTGTTTTTTTTTTACAAAAAAATATGAAGAATACATATTGGCCCAAACTGATGAATAAATTCTTTTTTTATATATTTTTTTGGATATATATTATAGCAAAAAGTAAGAAATATAGTTTTTTTCCAAAATTGTCGCTGTTTGTTTGCTTATAGTGCAAAAAATGAAAAACGCAGAGGTGATAAAATACGATCAAAAGTAAGCTCCATTTGTGGGGAAAAAAGGACATTCATTTTGTTTGGGTACAACGTTGCATGACTGCGCAATTGTCAGTTAAAGCTGAATCGCAAAAAGTGCTCTGGTCAGGAAGGGGGTAAATCCTTCCAGGGCTGAAGTGGTTAATCATCTCTGGGTTTTTTAGTTTATGCTAAAAAAAAAATGAAAAGACTGAACATGTTGAGAACCCCCTCCCAAAGTTTCTGTTATAAACTTTTGCAAACAATCTTTCTTCATAAAAAAAAACATAAAAAAATGTATAATGCTACATTTCTTTGGCGAAAATAATCCAAGTCAGTGTATGTTATTTAGTCTGTAGTAAAGTTATAGAGCCCACAAATAATGGTATATAAAGTATATATATATATATATATATGAAAATCGATCAATCCTGATGTAATGACAGCTCATTTCTTGAGGCCTGAAAATGCCAGGAGAATACAAATATCCCCAAAATTATCTCTTTTTGGAAAGTAGACAGCCCATGGATTGCATGGTGAGTTTTTTGAAGTTGTATTTTTTGTCACTATTTTTTGGAAAGTGAAGAAATTAAAAAAAAAGATTTTTGTCCACAGTTTTTAAAAATATTTAACATACTGTCACCAGTGCAGTACAGCGTCATCATATGACTAGTGTGGCGGTGATTAGGGGCAATGACTGGTGGCAGTAGGTAGAAAAAAGAACAATATTTTTTCACAGAGATCAACACAATAGTACACAATAAATGGCATGAATCAATGCCATCATTGTGTACAATTGTCAAATGATCTGCTATGATTGGTCACATGGTACCAGCAGAGGGCCGGTACACTGATCTGTCATACACTGTTTTTGGTAGACACGGCGGGTGATAGATCATGCCGGAGCGCAGCCTGTGGGGCATGTGAGGTGCAATCATGTGAGGACGTCATATGATGACGCGTTGTCAAGGCGTGACTTCTTCAGTAAGGGCCACACCTTGATGACACGCATCTAAGGGGTGGAGCCTGCCTTCCAACATCACACCGCGGCCATCTTCAAGTTTGTACACTGGCTGTTTTAAGCTACCACGGTTTTATGTGCTCTGTTTGTAAGTGTATACATTCACTTTTGGGTTTTAATACATTTTCTAAGACAGAGAACACTAGATTTTTGTCTTCTCTCTTTACATATGTATACCCACTGAGAGGATCTGGGTATTTGGATCCAGAACTAAGTCTGCAGCCAAAGAGGAGTGCATATTCATTGTGAGACCACGCCAGTAACCTGCATTATCCCCGGTGGGGATTGCTGCAGTTTTGCCTCATATATGAGGTGAGCAGGTTGTGAAACTGGTAGAGGAGAGCACAAGCACTTTCTTTAGCATATTTTGCACAGCTTGGTATTCAACTTTTGGACTCACTTCAATCAATTATATAATAATTTGTCGGATGAACTGTTGATGCTATATGTTATCTTTTTTGGTGGAGATAAGCACTAGCACTTTCTTTTTTGCACTATCAATGAATTTATGTGTATTTATTGTGCACAGTTGATCTTTTTACGTGTAAGCATTTATAAATACTTTATTTATAGTATCACATATATTGATCTACCTAGAATGATGGTATACATATTCAATAGTAGCACAGCACTATTTATTGGTATATTATGATTTTATAAGTGGAGTGAAAGCACTTTTTGGTGTCAGCGGCTACTAGATTCATTTATTACTTGTCACTTGGCTATTGATGAATTCTTTATATATTTATATATAGTTTATTAGTAGTGGAGCATTACATATTGCCATATTATTTATTAGTGGAGTGAAAGCACTTTTTTGACAGCTATTTTAGTTGTTACTTTTTTCACATTTGCGCTGATTGATATACACATCTAAGTCATATGATGTCCATCACGGATAACAGGGCTCCTGCATAGCCATCATTTTACAATAGACTGGGTGGGAAACCTGCTTCCACCTCCATTCTAAGCACTATTTTAACACCCTTGTAAAGGAAAGATGTGTATACTTACCTATTATGAGATCATTCACATGATTGTCTCTCAGCGCTGGCTAGGGTATAGAGGAGGGCCACAAAAGATGGCCCATACTAAGCCTTTGGGTGAAGTCACCTTCCAGGCATTGCAACTCTTGTATGTGATCTCTCCTCTTCAATGAAGCCGGCCGCTGAGGAGATCATGTGACCAGACCAGAGTACCTTCAGAATAGATAAGTATAGACATCTTTCTTTTACAGGGTGATTTCTATAGAGCTTAGAATGGACGTAAGAGCAAGTTTAAGCTTAGTTAGTATTTTACTGGACCTCTACTTTAGGAGATCCTGCTTACATCTCCTTAATGACTGGCAAGAGCAGCAGCCTCAGAATGGATCTGTATAGATGGTTCAAGCCACAGCAGAAAGACCCAGCTACTGGCACCAGTTATAGGCAGCACCTAAACCTTATGATCACAGACTATATTGGTTCCAGGGCTAATATGAAATGTTTAAATATTGAAAGGACTGATATACTACTGGTTATCCAGGATAAGCAACTGTACAGAGCTTGCCCAATATGCTCTGGAGGTACTGGGCTACCCTGCTAGTATGATGTCTGAGAGGATCTTCAGTGCAGTAGGGGGACTTGTCACAAAGAAGTGCTTCTATCTGTCCCCACACATCTCCTACTGGATGACTTTTATAAAAAATAAATCAGACCTGGATTATGGAAGACCTAAAACACCTTCTCCAGATGCTGTAAATATCTTTTTTAATTGTATTTTCTGTCATTTCTGCCAGCATGTACACCCCATGACCCCCTCTCAACCTTCTCCTTCTTTCACTAGCAAAAAATATCCTGCTTTGTGTCTCCAAATTTGAGGTATATTCAATAAAATAATGTTTTTCTCTTACTAGGAATTGTATTTGTAGCTATGTCTCAGCTGTCATACCATAAATTATAATGCAGGAAAATTCCTGCCACATCTCTTTAAATGTGAGGTTATTCAATTTAAATGTGTGTTGTCCTTTCACTGGGAAATTTCTTTTTATTTTGCCTCAACTGTAAATCTATCATTTTTATTGTATGAAAATATTAGGACCTTTTGAGCCTACAGGTGTTTTGTCATGTCCCTTTTATTTTTCACCACTGCAATTTATAAAACTTCTCTTGTCTAGTCCAAATGACAATAAAATGGTAATGTTCCTTAGCTTTATGAAAAGTAAAAATTGTTATCACGTTCTGAGTGTGTTCATGGTTTAAAAGAGAATAAACCCCATAGCAAAACATCCACTTGTCCACTTTCAGGCAGAGGCTGCTGGTCACAGGGGTAATGTAAAAACAGTGGTGTCTGCGTGTGTGTCTATGCTGCCTATTATTAGGTCGAGTCAGAGGACTGTTAGGGGCCTGGAGGGGAGAAGGAAGGTGAACAGGCATCCAGGTGACTTATCAACTAGCTGACTTTTTACATAGGCAGGGTGAAGAGTTTGAAGACAACAGTTTTCCCAGTGACACGTTTTGCTGATAAAACTAACTAAAAAAAGGCATTTTTTAATGAATCAGAATGGGCTGCTGTATGTAAGCTACTTCCAAAAGTAAAAAAATAGTTCCACAGCCAAATATGCACTACTAGGCTTTACGGTAACATTGTGATGTTCAGTAACTTCACATACAGCTTTAGCACATTTCGCAATCCTAAAGGATTTGTGTATGCTTAATGTAGGCCTTGAAGCTGCATAGAAAGACCCTCTTCCTGCTGTAGTATTATTATTATTTTTCATTTACATAATACATATCTCATATGATAGTGCCTGTCTTCCTATACCCCTTATTCGATAATAGTTTGTTTAATAAGAATGAGTTGAATAATAAAATTTGATCCTCCCATAGTGTTCAGTGCATTTTAGGGAAAAGTTCAGATTTTCTGAATTGTATGGACATTTTCTGAACCTGACCGCAAATCCAACCAGGTCAGATTTGCTCAATCCTAGTTGGAAGGAGCTTCTGTAACCATCAGGATTCATGTAAACCTAGTTATACCCCATAAAAACACCACAAAACATCATAACTTCACCTATCTTTTTGATGTCCGTGCAGTTTGCAAAAGGGGTAAAATTTTGCAGAACTCTCCAGATTTTTACTAAAATGTGGGGAAATGCAAACTCTCATTTTTTTAATCCATAATCATCATTGTAATGACAAAATATAATATTTAGTATTTTTTATTTATTTCTTGTCCTGCCATCTTTTGACATTTATTAACCACTTAACGACGGCCTGCCATCGTTGATCGTCGCCATTACTAGTAAAAAAATTTAAATAATAAAAATGCCATAAATTTATCCTCTATTTTGTAGACTCTATAACTTTTGTGCAAATCAATCAATATACGCTTATTGGGATTTTTTTACCAAAAATATGTAGAAGAATACATATCAGCCTAAACTGGTGAAGAAATTTGTTTTTTTACAATTTTTTGGATATTTATTATAGCAAATAGTAAAAAAAATTGATTTTTTTTCAAAATTATTACTCTTTTTTTGTTTATAGCGCAAACAATAAAAACGGCAGAGGTGATCAAATACCACCAAAATAAAGCTCTATTTGTGGGAAAAAAAGGATGTCAATTTTGTTAGGGTACAGCATCGCACAACCGCGCAATTGTCAGTTAAAGCGACACAATGCCGTATAGCAAAAAATGGCCTGTTCAGAAAGTGGGTAAATCCTTCCAGTCCTTAAGTGGTTAATAAATCCGGAAATAATAGAAACAAGGCTGAACTTTAATTAGCACCACATCCCTGGGTGAATGGAAAATCAATTGATAGAGTCAAGAAAGAAAAATTGGGATTTTAACGGTGCTGGATGTTACCCTCCTCTGGAAAGTTATTACACAACCATAATATTAAGAATTTCAAATTTTATTGATACATATTAAAATGTCCCATCGCCCAAATAGGCTAGTAGACTAATAACGCACACATATGTTAAAAACAACACGCATTCCCCATTACAATGCTAGTAATCCCCATCACATATTGTATCGGGTCTCCGACCTAGATGGACAGGTGTCATACTGTGGTGGCTGAATGAGACCAACTGTGGATGGAGGGTGGGAGCACAAGTTGATGGGTAGTGCTAGGTCCTCCCAAACACATTTCACCCTATTTGGGCTTCTTCAGGGTAAATATGAAGAAGTTGGGGTGTGTGATCACTACAAAAATAAACAAAAAACAATCTCATAGTATATTGGAAAGATACACATATCATAACATAAACATATACATTACTCTTATCAATATTCCGTTGTATGTACCCCCATAACTGGTTTCTTGTTACCTTGTAAAGGGAGTGATGATGTGGCAGACCACCAAAGCAGAGAGCAAGGAGCAAACAACAGCGCCGAGCCCTGTGCAAACTCTGGGGAAAATCTCATAGGTACGTGTTTTCAGCCCTGAGGCCAAAGACGTCAGACAGATATACATAAAAGGAGTCACTGGTCAGAGCGATGCAACCGGAGATAGCAAGAGGGAGGGTCAAAAAACGTGCGTGCGTCACTGATGGCGCGCCAGCATGTAGCGTCCAAGGTGAATCGCCCGCCTTTCAACTGAAAACACAAAGACAGACAACCAGACATAGAGTCACTTAACAGAATCATGTCAGAGTAAAGGGTAGGTGTGTGGTGTGGCGCTGTTCTTAGTGTAGGAAATAAAAGAAAACTAAGGCTGCTGACCCCACTCCTAACCAGAAAATTCCGCTACCAAATAGTGAGTATGGAAATTGTGTGGGAGTTGGCGCTGCCTGGTGAGAGTCTCTAGTACTCTTTGTGAAGAAATATAAAGTGCTAATGTGCAAGAAAGTGCCTCCAAATGCAATTAAGTATGTGATTGCGTAATAATAGATCAATATTAAGATAGTAAATCAAGAAAAAAATATATACAAATATATATATAAAACGCGATACCAAAATATATGTGAGACAATCCAATAATAAATCTTTGGTGCTGTTTAAAAAAGCTCAAGCTTGAGGACATATGACTGTATTGAGACACGGCTGCACTTATACTAATATGTATCTCTAAGTTCATGTATTTAAGGCACGTCACTTTCTAGCGGTTGTGTACCTACATCAATTATTCTAAACAGATCCTTTATTGTTGGGGTACCAGATGAATTTTGGTATATTGATCTGAAACCTTATTTGAGATTAAGCACATTTGCACCTATACTTAAGCATATATATCTAATCGTTCTAAGTTTACAGTTATTTATTTTTTAAACAGCACCAAAGATTTATTATTGGATTGTCTCACATATATTTTGGTATCACGTTTTATATATATATATTTTTTTTTTAACTCGATTTACTATCTTAATATTGATCTATTATTACGCAATCACATACTTAATTGCATTTGGAGGCACTTTTTTGCACATTAGCACTTTATATTTCTTCACAAAGAGTACTAGAGACTCTCACCAGGCAGCGCCAACTTCCACACAATTTCCATACTCACTATTTGGTACTATTTGGATACTCACTAACAGAATCATGTACCCTGACAATACGTATCGGAGCGAGACTACTGAAGTAAGGGCAAACTGTATTCAAATGGTACCTTGCTAGGTTGCTGCTCAATATAAAGCCCTTTCAAGACCGCATAAGTTGCATCCAGCGCCAAAGCAAACTTTCAGACTGTCAACGGCCCCTAAAGCAAAGTCAAAAAAGGCTTATAGTAAATATCTCCCCTTATTGTTTACCTCAATCAAATAGAGCAGGGCTAAACAGGGGTATAGCACTAAACCTTAACTGCATAGCCAGGTAACCAATGCACCAAGTGGATCAAAACCTTACCTTTTTTTGGGGGAAACACAACATTCACCGCAGAGTGCCCAAAACCGCGTCACATGCACTGTAAGCCTGGTGCCGTCTGTCCGTAGCAGTGGCACTGCTTTGGCCTCAATTAGGACCAAAATTGGCGCCAAAAATGCAGAAGTCGGACGCCCATATGACGCGTCATTGCTGTGCGTCATGCACGTGGGATGTGCTAGAGAGCACGCGCCGGCCATCCTGTCAATCCAAAGACCCAGATGTCGACTACTGGTTAATAAATTCACCAATGGAAACTGGGGGAAGGTGGGTAAAGGGGGTATACTTAGAAAAATTAAAAATGGTCTGTTGGGTAAATACCGTAACTGTTTATTTATATACAGGCTTTTAGGCATGGGCAAACAGTTCGGCCCGTTCGCCGAACAACCGAATTATCGGGTAATTCGACCATTTGTTCGGCTCACCGAACGACCACAATGCACTGCGTCTCCACACAGTGCATTGAAAGCCCTGATTGGCTGAAGCAGTGAAAGCTTCAGGGCACAGGGCACAGAGCACTGTCAGAGCCATGATTGGACACTGTCATGATGACTCTATCCAATCATGGCTTATTGCTCTTAGTCCAGCCCCACAATATAAAAGTATTCTTTCAATAGTGGCCATTTTCAATGGGATTTCGGCATGGAGAGAGATAGAGTAGGGCTCTTAGTGTGCTATAGTGTGCTATTGTGATTCTATTGTCAGTGTAGAATATTAGTTTAGTGTCAGTCTAGGGATAGTGTGAGTGTAGCAACGACCATCATTCATCTTTGCATTAGTGTGCAGCTTCAGTAGGGACAGTTCAGATAGTGTCAGTGTAGTGTAGCGATGAGTCATTCATCTTTACATTAGTGTATATCTAGAGTAGGGACAGTTCAGATAGTGTGATTGTAGTGTATTGACCACTATTCATCTTTACATTAGTGTGCCTGTAGGGACAGTTCAGATAGTGTCAGTGTAGTGTAGTGACAAGTCATTCATCCTTACATTATTGTATATCTAGAGTAGGGAAAGTTCAGATAGGGTGATTGTAGTGTATTGACCACTATTCATCTTTACATTAGTGTGCATGTAGGGACAGTTCAGATAGTGTCAGTGTTGTGACCGTTTAACACCATATATTTCATTGTGTTACTGCACGTTTAATGCCATATAGTTCTGTGCATTACTGCAAGTTTAGCACCATATAGTTCTGTGCGTTACTGCAAGTTTAACGCTATATAGTTCTGTGCATTACTGCAAGTTTAACGCCATATATTTCTGTGCGTTACTGCAAGTTTAAAGCTATATAGTTGTGTGCGTTACTGCAAGTTTAACGTCATATATTTAATTGCGTTAGTACACATTAAACGTAGTACATTTCTGTGCGTTACTGCATATTTGACGCAGTATATTACATTTTAATATAGTGTATCCGTGGAGTGTGTCTGTGTAGTGAGTACTCAAATTAAAGTGCACCAAACAGCACTTTCCATTGATTAAAGTGCATCCACATACACATTTCCACATGTTTATTACATTTTGTTAATAAGCACTGCCCCCTCACTCCCAAGAATGTGTGGGAGGACAACAAGGAGAGGCATACGTTCCCATGGCACTGTAAGGGGGTCAGCAGCATATGTGTCCACAGGCAAAGGTGGACATGGTCAGTCCTCAGGCAGGGCATCATTTCCTCTGTTTAGTGATGTTGCCCATGCTATCCACAACAGCATGCAGGGGAGATGGGGGACTGGCTTACTAAACCGCTCTCATCCTCCTCATCCTCCGTCATGCCAGCAGAGACTAGTGTGCAGCCCCCGGAGTGGCTAAACCTGCCTCATTGTCCACATCTATTCCTGCCATAGCCCCAACATCAGCCATGGAGGAGTCAGCTGAATTATTTGAACACTACGTCAGCCACTTGCTCCTTGACAATGCACAGCCATTACTCGATTCAGATGTTGGTTCTGTGGTTGAGGAAGGCAGGAACATGAGCCCACAGAGAGGGGAGAACACTGGTACACAAATTGGCATTCATGTTCCTCCAGCTGCATTATATTGTCAAGTATGCTCTAGTGGTAATGAGGATGGAGGAGATGATGACGATGAGGTCACGGATGTGACTTGGGTGCCAGATAGAGCAGAGTAGGAAAGTGAGGTGAGGCACAACCCCAACGAGGCAGCCATCATGAAAGAGTAGAGAGCAGCCACCCTATTCCATCACATTGTAGAGCTGTTATCTCCCAGCCCACTTCCCACAGCTCAGCTATCTGGGCTTTTTTAAGTACATGTGCAACCGATCGCACTGTTGCTATTTGCAAACTTTGTCTCAAGCACATCAAAAGTGGCAAAAACACCAGCCATTTGGGTACTACATGGTTGACCTCTCACCACAATTTGCTGCCCTCCAATGCTCCTTGCTTTATAGACCAGTTATAGATGGAGGAAGCGGCTTACTTTATGCATGCTTGATTTTTGGTCAGGTAAACACACTGACACATTTGCAGCCATTGTGCTATGTGTTGGGTGTCCAGTGTGTCCCTGCACCTTTAAAGCGGAGTTACACCCTATTAAAATTCAGCAGCCGCAAAAAGTGTAGATGCTGACTTTTAATAATCGGACACTCACCTATCCCAGGGTCCAGCGATGCAGCCGTCCACAGCCTCCCTCTTCTCCCCCTCCCCTCTGTGGCGGCTGCATCACAAGTGTGGGTGCCCAGCTTTGGCTTCAAAGCCAGGCGCACACTGCGCATGTGCGAGTAGCACTGCACTTTGTGAATGGCCGGTGTATCTTCTGGGACCAGTGATGTGTCCCAGAAGATCGCCGGTTGGGGGGGAAGGGTAACTTCCTTCTTGCTCCCCAGCGCCAGGACAGGAAGTGCAGCTGGGACCCTGTCAAAACAGGATCCCCATCCCCCCCCCCAAAAAGTGGCATACAAATTGTTGCATGTCGGGGGGGTCACCTTCCCTTAAAGTGGAACTTCCACTTTTGGGTGGAACTCCGCTTTAAGGAGCATTGAGCCCCCTCCAGCCCATCTGCCTTCATCTATCTCATGTGCTCCCATAAGGCAGAGATAGGGACTAGAGGTCACAGGGAGCCTTGCTGGGACCCTCTAGCTTACGCATGCATTTGCAAATGTGTGTAACCAAACCCCTGTTTTTAAGGCATACTTTTAGACAAGTTAATTTGGCTGGTTTCAAGCTAGTTGGTAAGTGAGCTTGGTTTTTTCCTTGGATTTTTCCTTGCTTTTTGTTGTCATTGCTTCTTGCTATATAGACCAGTTATAGATGGAGGCAGTGGCATACTTTTTGCAACCTACCACCACTCAGCCTGTTGGCAAGAACACCTAAAAGCCACACAAAAGGGGCACAAATTTGTCCCTCCTCCTCCTTACTCATCCTCAGTCTGTCCCTGCTATACCTCATGACCTCTCAGGAGCCTCCACTGACAGGGATGATGGTATAGCAAAGGGTGTCCCAGTTTCTAGCAGCACACCACCAGCTGTAGACTATAGCTGTAAAATTTCTCTTCCCCATCTGCAGCAGAAAAAAACTACAGACCATGCCACCCACATGCCCAGCATCTAAATGCAAGCTTTTCAAAGCTGCTGGCTCTCCAACTTCTGCCTTTCTGCCTCGTGTATTCTGCCCCCTTTCGTGAACTGGCAGAATGTGCTGTTCCACAATGCCAGGTACCCAGTCGCTACTTCTTTTCACGTGAGGCCATTCCATCTCTCTACCATCATGTGGAAGGCAATGTTGTGGCATTGTTAGGCAAGGCAGTCAGCCGCAAGGTCCACTTTACTGCTGACACGTGGTCAAGCAAACATGGGCAGGGATGATATATTTTGTTCACAGCACACTGGGTAATACTAGTTGCAACTCGTAAGGATGCAGGACAGGGCTCAGTGCTGCAGCTTATTGTGCCCTCATGTCTCCTTACAGCTGGTGATGATGCGAGGCTTGTCAGCTCTACCTCAAGTACTCCCTAAGTATTCAAAGGGCTATTCAATGAGTCAGGCTAAAATGTGCCATGCAGTGCTTCAGCTGGTGTGCCTTGGGGACAGGAATGACACCGGAGCAGAGATTCTTGCAGCTCTGCAGGGACAGGCCCAGAGGTGGTTCACGCCACACTAGCTGGAGCCAGGAATGATGTTGTGCGATAATGGCACAAACCACCTGTCCACCCTTAGACAGGGAAAGATGACACATGTGCCATGCCTGGCACATATCCCTAATTTGGTAGTGCAGCATTTCCTAAAAAGGTACCTAAGGTTGGAAGATCTGCTAAAGCAGGCCAGAATATTCTTTAGCCATTTCAGGCCCTTGTACACTGCCAGGGCTTGGTTGGCTGAAATTCAGCAGGACTTCCACCTGCCCGTAAACCGCCTGATTTGTGACATACCTTCCAGGTGGAACTCAACTTTGGCAATGCTGCAGCAGCTGTACATGCAGCAGAGGGTCATCAATGAGTACCTGTGTGAGTATGGCACAACGACAGGCTCAGGCCGGCTAGCCTTTTTTTCCCTACGCCAATGCCTGCTGATAAAGGATGCATGCAGTGTACTGTCACCATTTGAGGAGATCACAAGGATGGTGAGCTGTGACAGTGCATGCATCAGTGACACAATCCCTGTTGTGTTTCTGCTGGAGCAGACTCTGCGTGGCAGTGTGGACAGTGCACTTGAGGTAGAGCAGTGGGAGGAAGAGGAGAACTTCCTTTCCTCTCAAGGCCCACTTTATGCAGACACCATTGTTCCTATGCTGCAGATCACACAAGAGAGAGAGGAGGAGGAGGATTGTGGCAGTTTTGGAGGCATTGAAGCAGAGGAAGACATATGTCAAATGGTAAGTGATGGCTTTCCATCCCCAGAACCCATGGGAGTAGTAAGTGGCTGAGAGGAGGAAGTTCCAGATACTGTTATCCTGAGTGACCCTGAGGAGTCTGCTTCTCATGCCTCGGCAAATTTGCGGTGCATGGGCTCCCTCATGCTTCAAAGCCTGTGAAAGGACCCAAGAATACATGGCATAAAGGATAAGGATCACTATTGGTTGGCAATACTCCTTGACCACTGTTATAAGGGGAAAGTCTCAGAACTCATCCCGTCCCCACAGAGAGTGCAGAAGATGAAATCTCTTGAGAAAACTTTAAAGAGAATTTTATCAAACATTTTCCCTTACTCTGGTAGGTTACAGTGTCATGGAAAACATAGTTTTGAGGCTTCTGTAGGTCAAGAGAGGAGTGGTGGAGAAGGTGGCCGCCTAAGTGATGCATTTCACAATTTTTTTAGTCCTCGCCACCCAGGGCTGTCAGTTTCCACATCCCATCGGCAGCGTCTGCATCACATGGTGGATGATTGTCTAGGGGCAAAAACAGAGATGCAGAGCTTTCCAGCTGATGATTCACTGGCTTACTGGGTCATGAGAATAGACCACTGGCCAGAACTTGCCCAGTATGCTATTGAGCTGCTGGGCTGCCCTGCATCCAGTGTGCTTTCTGAATGGGCATTTAGTGCTGCTGGAGGTTTTGTTACTGATCATAGTATGTGTCTGTCCACAGATTCCGTGCACCATGTGACTTTTATCAAAATGAATCAGTCTTGGATTACCAGCAGCTATAAAGCCCCTGATGCTGATGTCGCCGATCAATTGTTTTTGGGATGTGGAATCTCTGCAGGACTTCTAGGCTGCCTAGCGTTGTGGGTCTTGATTTCATGTGGAAGAATGTTTTTGGTGTAGGCTTCATGGGCACAATTAACACCCAAATACCAATTTTTCTGCACCTGTTTGACAGGTGGATGAAATGTAATTTTTTACAGCAAAGCCAATTCTTGCTTTCTTCAAGAGTACCTCTATAGGGTTACAGTGTGAAGGTCCCCCTGACACCCAAAGACCAATTTTTCCACACCTGTTTGACAGGTGCATATCATTGCAATTTTTGACAGCAAGGCCAATTCTTGCTTTCATCAAGAGTACCTCTTATAGGGTTACAGTGTGAAGGCGCCACTGACACCCAAAGCCCAATTTTTCCACTCCCATTACTTCTATGCAACATCTGTGAAAGAAACACCTGAATTTACCCAAAAAACTCTAATCTTGTGCACTACATTGTGGCCTCATCATACAGACTGGCTCCCCAAGCCGTTGCTTACAAAATAAAGGAAGCTTGCAAGGAAAATGTTATTTTTAGGCTTTATAAATTATTGCTGCAGCAGATTCTATACACGATACAGATGCGCCTAGTTTCATTGATACATGTCCCCCAGGGCAGTACCCAGAAATCCATAGCTATTGTATGCCCAATTACTTGCTAATAAGCCTTCAAGATGGGCACTTTTTATTTTTCACGTTCGGGTACCATAGACTTCAATGGGGTTCGTTATTCGGTTCCAAACTTTCCCGATGTTCGAAAGTTCTGGTGCAAACCGAACAGGGGTTGTCATTCAGCCCATTGCTACAGGCCATCTACATACAGAATAAGAAACACAGTAAAAAAAAAGCATTTTCTTCAAATAGCACATATTAGATTTAACTTTCACAGTTATAAACCTTGATTGGTTTGACATGAAGTAAAGTCTGTGTGAAGGTGTATCATTCCTGTGTGTATAATTCAATGTGAAATACAGTCATGCCTACAAACAAGCAAGGTGGCTATAGTGCATAGTATTAAGTGAGCTGTTAAATAGTCATACCTGCAAATAACAGAATGTTAGATGTAATATATATGTATATACTGAATATTTACTTTAGATATGGAAAGCCCTGACATTGATGATCTCTTGTTGGAATAAGTTAGAGAGAGCAAAATCAGATTCTGGCAGATCTTTCAAAAAATATTAAATGCTGGCAGGAGAACAATAGAGCTTTAATGAGCACAGCGTGGCAGTTGTACAGACAATTCAAAATTGTCTGTACCCATCAGCTTCAGAAAGCTCTAAACAAGCACAAAGATCAGATATCTTTTTCAATTCACCAGCTAAAATATAATGTACAAATGTCTGCAAGTTTGCTCTGCATGTTAAGTGCTACAGTTAAACTTTATAGTTTATTTTTCAGGTCAGTAAAATGAATCTATATTTTTTGTTAAAAATAAGCGTAAAGCCAAAACTTTGAATGAAGAATTAAGCGGCTATACACAGTACCTCACCATCTTTATAATAAAAAATATTCTGCCCCCAGCACCAATTACTCCAAGAATGCTGCTATATGCAAGCAGAAAATACCCAAGTTCAACCGCACAATTGAGAAATACTTGCTGAGATTCGGTGCACAGGATGGGGGGATCCTCACTCCCCTATACGAACATCCAAAGTAGAAATTCACCCGGCAACTCGATAACTCCTTAGTATTATCTTTTATTGGGCTACATCATATACACAGGATTCCCTTATGTGGAATTCGTTTTAGCTATATTTTTTCATGTTTAGTGCATGCATGCAAGTGATGCAAGTGTGTAATTGATATGGTTATTTATCACCTCTCAAAGTAATCATAGTGCTTTTCCAGACAATGACCTCCTCTTCCTTTCTGTGGCCTTGTTCAAGCATCATCCACAAACATTATTTACGTAACACAATCATGTAAGTCCCAGTGCCTGTACAGTAGCATGAGTTTTTTGGACATTGCGTACATATGGCTTTTCAGCTTCCTACTGCTGCCACACCTTGTGACATGGTACTGTGCAATATAATAGATTGATAACCAACAATTTGACTGTCTCCAGCACTGGTAGCCCAACACTACACTCCCCAGTGACAATAGATACCCCGGTAGCCAGCATCAATAGACCTTCCACATCCCCGCTGAAAAATAGCCCTGCCTATGGTCCATCAAAAAGACAGTGGCTGTGCGTTTTTTTAAATGAATAAATAGAAGAATGTAGACACTGCTGTCTACACTGATGCTGGATACATTCAGAAAAAAAAAGTTTTAATAACAGTAGTAAAAATGTTTTTCAGAAACATACTGCATGTCTCAATTGATTATCTGAAATTGGCAATGAAATAGTAACCAATGGGTTGCCAATAGTTGGGTAGCTCTACCGTTAAAATGAATAGACAACAGGAGTTTTTCTTTGTCATACCGTCAAAGCCTACTGAAGCATTTTATCTGATGCAGACTACATTTTATTGATCAGCCATTACCCAAAAAGTGTTAACAGGAAGCATTTGTGTATTCATTATTACTCTTATGTTGTGCTTTAGCTTTAATTTAGAATGAGATTAGTAGCATTGCTCACCAAAACAGAAACAATGGATGGATGCCCTTAGTAAGTATATGTTTTTTCAGGGTAATTTAACCACAGCATCAAGTTTAAAAAAACAAAAAACAATGAACATGGTGCAACTGTGCACTATTGTTCTCCCCGCCACCGCCACAGCTCAACCACTTGTGTTTAAGGCCCCCTGCCCACAACAACAAGCCATTGCTGACTTACTTTTAAAATGCTAGTTGAATGGCTGTGATACCAACCTGCTGGCTTCAGTACTTCTAAATCATTAACCTGGAACAAGCATATCTACAGAAATGTTAGAGAAAAGTTCTTACCTGCATATTTCTGTGGGTCTGTGACTCCATTTTAAGCTATAAGCCAAACATTAAAGCCAAAACACTAGCAATAGCAGAAGGTCAACAATGACAGGCACCATAAAGTCTTAATCATAAATTTACCATATTGAAAAAAGAAAAGGGCTGACTTGTGTGGATGCCATTTTGGGAAGTCAAGAAATCAATATATTTGGTGGTCTGGGAGCACCTGTAGCCATTCTATGTAAGTGCAGAGGGTGTGAGTTGAAAGTGATAATAACAAATCACCAAGATTTGAGGTCTGTGTGATTTGTCTGCCTGTGGGAAATTGTCAAGTTGACTTTAAAAGAATATATGAAATAAATCAATGTTTCTCTTGACCTACTGCAGAGCACAAGAGCATGCTGGGACCTTTAATTCTGCAAAACCATTTACTCTCTCCCTCTTTGTTTCTCTGTGATATTAATTAAGATATTAACATACTATTTTGTGTTATGGTAATGAGAGATCAGAAAGGGTACCTACACATGGGATGTTTTCCATGGGCCCACCAGTATTGCCACCAGTATCACCAGAATCAAGCTCAAGGAATTTAAAATCTGCTAGATCTGACGAGAGAGACCTTAGTGAGAGTAATAGAAGCTCTGTTTATCATAAATGTTATAAGATGTGCATAGGTAAGTAAAGACTGTGAACAGTTGATTTTCCAATGGCCCCCTATGTGAGTATGTGCTTACCTATTAGGCTAAATTCACAGTATATTGATCTATATTTAGCCATAAAACTGTAATTTTCTGATCTTATTGGGGTGGAAGTAATTGTCATTTTTTAAATAAGGATCCTTTACCTTTATCTTTGTGGTTTGAACTCATGGGGGGAAATAACAAAGGGTGGTTCAGGCTTTATGCCTCTGCCACTCTTCTAAACTTAGAAAATGGAGTAGATCCTCCTTCCTAATTAAGAAAAAGGGAGCAAGCCCATTTGTTAATTAGGGACATTAATTAAAGGCAATCTGTTCCATGTTCTATGTCATGCCTGCAACAGACACAATGCAGAGAGCAGTTCAGCTGGAGCTATTTCACTCTGAACTAGAAACTGGCATGGGTAGCTCAGATAGACCTGAAACAGATCTATCTACTTTGTGAATGTGGTGCACGCCACTGATGTCAGTTTCCTATGTCATTATTATAATTGCGCAGGAAGCTTAGTTAATTCCCCAATTGTGTTTATAGAGCTACTTCCATTCTGCTTTAGGTGAAATAGTTTCTCCTGCTTCTGCTTATAGCTGCTTTCACCTGTCAATGCAGGATGGATCTAGTGGATATCAAGATCCATTAGTGTACTGCTTGTGGACTTGAAACTAAATTTCCCCAGAATGGATGTTTAATGTAGGCCTAGGTTCCTTGGGCTAAGTAAAATTGTTCTTTTAGAAAGCCTCCTAATAGTTTTTATGCTGGTGCAGTACTTTGTTACAACACATACTTCATCTGTAATTGCCTTTTGTATTTATTGTAAAGCTTTGTGTAAAAGTACAGATAAGGCCCACTCAGTCACTCAGATAACACATTCATTTGAGAAAGTTTTTAGTTATCAAATAATTACTTCTGGAATAATTTGAAATGATATTTTCTGGATGTTTCACAGATAAAAGAGCTGTTGTTACTGAGCTTTACAGTCTCGGGAGGAAGAAAGAAAAGCTACAGCTGATTAGAAATGTAAACTTCCAACTTCCGCTATAATAACCTATTTTTGTGTAGTTTATTGTAAATTTGTACATCAAAGATTTAACATTCTATAATATAACATTTAAATTCTTCAGTACAACAAAACTAAATTGTTTGTTAATTGAATGGAAATGAAGCTCTGTTTATGCTGCTGAACACTCACAAAATGCGAAATATTTAATATACATAAATACAGGGGCCCACCTCAAATGTATGGCTTGCAGAGAGGCAGTCCAGACACCAAAGTGCATTTTATTTGCATTATTTTTTATATAAGTTTTATCTTTACAAAACAGAAATAAGGAAATAAATAGGACCAATAGAACAATTCATTGCATAGCCATTGAGGCCTAACATGGTGTGAGCCAGCGGCGGCTGGTGCATGAGGGGCGCTTGGGCGCCGCCTCCCCGCCGCTGACAAGAAGAAAAAAAAAAGTCAGCCCTGCCCCTCTAAATAGGAGGCGCCGGTACATTGACTTTTCTTTTTTTTTTTTTCTCGGCTCCTTGCTGTCAGCTGACAGCAAGTAGTGAGCCGATTGGTCAGGCATTAAAGTCTATGTGTGTGCGCTGAACAGGCGCACACACATAGTCTGATTGGCTGCCTGAGCCCTCCTTCCCTCTAATGCCAGCGAATTGGCAGCGGCCATTCAGGGGGACACCACCCTCTTCATAAATGACAGGTCAGCAGAGCCAGTGAGGGGAGCGGTGACAGAGTGTTAGGGGGAGGTGACTTATCCCATCGTGTTCCCCTTGCTATCAGCGAGATTTACATAGAGAGAGAGCGGTGGGTCATATGGCCAATGGCGGGCATGGAGAGCGGGCAACATGCTGAGTCTGTCTGCACTATGCACATGGAGGAAGGATCAGAGAAGACAGCAGCCTGGAGCGCATGGGAGGAGAGCCTGGAGGACAGCAGCCTGCTTTACAGTGTAGGTGAGTGCAGACCTGGAGTGACTCGGCTTACACGCTGCCTGCCCTGCCTCTTTCAGCAAGTACTGTAAGTGCTGAAAGAATCAGCAGCAGCAGAAGAGTGGCAGACTCAGGGCAGACTGTGAGCGATTGATCTGTGCATTAGGTAGGGGCAAAAGCAGCATTGATCACTTTAAAAAAAGTAAAAGGTACAGTCCATGCAGAGCCAGGACTGGGATGGGGGAGGGGCAGAAGAGGCACCTGCTATGCTATTGTCACTGTGTCCTGCTACAGTAGCAGCTTTCACCTCACAATTGCACCGATCCTCTCCCCCCTCCCCCTCCCCCTCCTTCACTTTCTCCTATTCGTTTGCTCTCCCCTCACATGTATCTGTACTGCTCCCATCCTGCAGCCTCAGGTGTCAGATCTGACCATTCACTGACTGCCTGACACCCTTTCCATCCCACATTACTTTTTATCTCTTTTAACTGTTCAGTACATTTTCTGCAGTCATTTAAGGTGGCAGTAGGAATGAAATAAAAAGGAATACCGTATGTGTGATGCTGAGCTGTATACTGTGTCCTGTGATGCTGGGGCTGTATACTGTATCCTGTGATGCTGAGCTGTGTACTGTGTCCTGTGATGCTGGGGCTGTATACTGTATCCTGTGATGCTGAGCTGTATACTGTGTCCTGTGATGCTGAGCTGTATACGGTGTCCTGTGATGCTAAGCTGTATACTGTATCCTGTGATGCTGAGCTGTATACTGTGTCCTGTGATGCTGAGCTGTATACTGTATCCTGTGATGCTGAGCTGTATACTGTGTCCTGTTATGCTGAGCTGTATACTGTGTCCTGTGATGCTGGGGCTGTATACTGTATCCTGTGATGCTGAGCTGCATACTGTGTCCTGTGATGCTGGGGCTGTATACTGTATCCTGTGATGCTGAGCTGTATACCGTATCTGTGATGCTGGTTGTATACTCCTGACACTATGGGTGGAATACAGGGAACGGAGTGGGTGAATTCTGTAAGGGGTGTGGCTTATTAGAAGTGGGAGGGGGTCAAAAGGGCAGACGGGGTCTGGCGCCCCCCCATCCTAAAACTTCACCAGCCGCCACTGGTATGAGCTACAGTGATTAGCTGGGAAGCATTACAATTAGTGGGGGTTATAAAAAGGTCCCTTAGGAATGGATGGAAGGCTAGGCAAAGAACAGACCACTGCTCACAAAACACAATAATAATAAAACAGTAAGAATTGGCAGTGGAGATCCAGGGGTCCATACCAAGAGGAGGTGACATAGTACGTCCATTGTACTGAACCAAAGTGCATTTAAGTGTTTCTTGCCAACTTTTATTTCTTTACAGAACAAAATTGACATTGATGTGCACTTTTGCAGGAGTGATAGATTCTGGGTGACACACTCTGTCCCAGGCCATGCCCATGACCAGCTGGGGCCATCTTCACACACACATATATATATATATATATATATATATATATATATATATATATATATATGTATATATAATGTCACAAAAGTGAATACACCGCTCTCATTTTTGTAAATATTTAATTAAATCTTTTTTTGTGACAATACTGAAGAAATTACACTTTGTTACAAGGTAAAGTAGTAAGCATACAACTTATATAACAGTGTAAATTTTCTGTCCCCTTAAAATAACTCAACACACAGCCATTAATGTCAAAACCGCTGGCAACAAAAGTGAGTACACCCATAAGTGAAAATGTCCAAATTGGGCCCAATTAGCCATTTTGCCTCCCCGGTGTTATGTGACTCGTTAGTGTTACAAGGTCTCATGTGTGAATGGGGATCAGGTGTGTTAAATTTGGTGTTATCACTCTCGCTCTCTCATACTGGTCACTGGAAGTTCAACATGGCACCTCATGGCAAAGAACTCTCTGAGGATCTAAAAAAAAAATGTTGCTCTACATAAAGATGGCCTAGGCTATAAGAAGATTGCCAAGACCCTGAAAAAAATGGTGGCCAAGACCATACAGCGATTTAACAGGACAGGTTCCACCCAGAACAGGCCTTGCCATGGTCGACCAAAGAAGTTGAGAGCACATGCTCAGCATTATATCCAGGGTTTATCTTTGGGGAATAGACATATGAGTGCTGTCAGCATTGCTGCAGAGGTTGAAGGGGTGGGAGGCCAGCCTGTTAGTGCTCAGATCATACGCTGCACACTGGCCTCCAAATTGGTCTGCATGGCTGTGGTCCCAGAAGGAAGCCTCTTTTAAAGATGATGCACAAGAAAGCCTGCAAACAGTTTGCTGAAGACAAGCAGACTAAAGACATGGATTACTGGAACCATGTCCTGTGGTCTGATGAGACCAAGATACAGTATCTCACAAAAGTGAGTACACCCCTCACATTTCTGTAAATTTTTTTATATATATTTTCATGTGACAACACTGAAGAAATTACACTTTGCTACAATGTAAAGTAGTGAGTGTACAGCTTGAATAACAGTGTAAATTTGCTGTCCCCTCAAAATAACTCAACACACAGCCATTAATGTCTAAACCTCTGGCAACAGAAGTGAGTACACCCCTAAGTGAAAAATGTCCAAATTGGGACCAATTAGCCAATTAGTCATTTTTTTTTTGCCAAGTGTACAAGTTCCTCAAATTGTGCCCCTTATACCATTTGGTTACAGACACTTTTCCTGAATCATTAAAACTAAATGTTCATGTTACATTTTGTTTTTTCTAGAAAAGGTAAGTTCACCTTTCAGGAACAAATAATAAATGCACATATTTTTGCAGAACAAAAATGCATTTTGTGCATTTATTATATTTTCCTACAGGAGCCTACAAAGCATTGCACCTATGATCAGTGGATCATGAGTAGAGTTGAGTAAACACCTGGATGTTCGGGTTCGACGGGTCCAGCCGAACTTCGTGAAAAAGTTCGGGTTCGGTACCGAACTTGACCCGAACTTGACACCGGACCCCGAACCCCATTGAAGTCAATGGGGACCCGAACTTTTCGGCACAAAAATGGCTGTAAAAAAGTCCTGGCAAGTGCTAGAGGGCTGCAAAAGGAAGTAAACTGGGTGTAAGAGTAGGACAAGTGCCCTACAAAAAAATGGGGATAGGGAAAATAACTTAAAATCAAATAAAAAAAATAAAAATGGGAAGGGGGGGTGGATGTGGAGTAGGAGCCTAGAGGTTGACTAGGCCGTGACCGTGGCAGTGTAGGTGGAAGTGGCGGTGGTGGAGGAGGAGGAGGAGGAGGTAGCCAACAGTTTTTGTTGTTTGTTTGTTTTTTTTTTTAATTGGGGTAGCCCCCAAAATATTGAGACATATTCAAGTATACCAATGGCTGTGTGAGGCCGGTCTAAATGTCTATTCTGCACAAGGTACAGACAAGTCTTGTGGGATCCATGCCTGGTTCATTTTAATAAACGTTAGCTTGTCCACGTTGGCTGTGGACAGGCGGCTGCGCTTGTCTGTGATAACGCCCCCTGCAGTGCTAAACATACGTTCAGACAATACACTGGCTACAGGGCAGGCCAGAACCTCCAAGGCATAAAGGGCAAGCTCAGGCGATGTGCCCAGTTTGGAGACCCAGAAATTGAATGGGGCAGACCCATCAGTCAGTACGTGTAGGCGTGTGCACACATACTGTTCCACCATGTTGCTGAAATGCTGCCTCCTGCTAAGACGTTGCCTATCAGCTGGTGGTGCTGTTTGTTGTGGCGGCTGCTGACAAAGCTTTGCCACATTTAGGCCATGCTAACCCTGCCTTCTGAGGTGCTGGCGGTGCCACAGCTGCGTTGGCGGCCTCTTCCTCCTCCTCCTTTGCCTTCGCCTTGTGCTTCCACTGAGCCCCCGGTGTCATTTGGGAATGCCCTCAGCAGTGCCTCTACCAGTGTGCGCTTGTAGTCGCGCATCTTCCTCTCACGCTCCAGTCGGGGAATTAAGGACGGCACCTTGTCCTTGTAATGGGGATCCAGCAGGGTGGCCACCTAATAATCGGCACAGGTTACAATGTGGGGAACTCGGCTGTCGTTGCACAGGCACTGCAGCATGTAGTCAGCCATGTGTGCCAGGCTGCCCAGAGGCAAAGACAAGCTGTCCTCTGTGGGAGGTGTATCATCTGTGTCCTCCGTATCCCCCCAGCCATGCTCCAGTGATGCCCACGAGCTGCGTTGGGTGCCACCCTGCTGTGGTTCCTCCTCCTCCTCATGATCTTCCTCGTCCCCCTCCTCCTCCAGAACTGTGCCCTGGCTTGAATATTTTTTACCTGGCCTATGCTGGTGCAGGAACCCACCCTCTGAGCCACTTGTGAATGACTGGCCTGATAACCTTGGAAATTACCTCTCTTCCTCCTCCTCCTGCTCATCCTTCTGTGCCACATCCTCTTCCATCATCGCCCGAAGTGTTTTTTTCAAGGAGACATAGAAGTGGGATAGTAACGCTGAGAACAGCGTCATCGGCACTGGCCATGTTGGTGGAGTACTTGAAACACCGCAATACGGTACACAGGTCTCGCATGGAGGCCCACTCATTGGTGGTGAAGTGGTGCTGTTCCACAGAGCGACTGACCCGTGCGTGCTGCAGCTGAAACTCCACTATTGCCTGCTGCTGTTCGCACAGTCTCTCCAGCATGTGCAAGGTGAAGTTCCAACTTGTGGGCACGTCGCATAGGAGGCGGTGAGCGGGAAGGCCGAAGTTCCGCTGCAGCGCAGACAGGCTAGCAGCAGCAGGGTGAGAACGCCGAAAGTGCGCACAGACGGCCCACACTTTCTGCAGCAGCTCTGACATATCCGGGTAGTTTTTTAGAAACTTCTGTACCACCAAAATCAGCACATGCGCCAGGCAAGGGATGTGCGTCAAACCGGCTAGGCCCAGAGCTTTCGCCCATTGTCGCACACCACCAAGCCGGGCTTGAGGCTCAGTGGCAACAACCACTCATCGGTCTGTTGTTCAATGCCCGTCCATAGCTCCTGCGCAGTGTGGGGTTTTCCCCCCAAACATATCAGTTTTAAAACAGCCTGCTGTCATTTCCCCCTGGATGTGCTGAAGTTGGTGGTGAAGGTGTTACGCTGAGCAGATGAGGAGGTGGTAGAGGAGGAGGAAGCGGAGTAGGAGGAGGAGGCAACAGCAGGGAAAGAGAAATGCCCTGCAATCCTCTGTGGCAGAAGGACATGCGCCAAATGGCTAGCCCCCACTACATTTGCCCAGTGTGTAGTTAGCGAGATATAGCGTCCCTGCCTGTGCTTACTGGTCCATGTATCAGTGGTTATGTGGACCTTGCCACAGATGGCGTTGCACAGTGCACACTTGATCTTGTCCCCGACTTGTTTGTGCAGGGAAGGGATGGCTCGCCTGGAAAAGTAGTGGCGGCTGGGAACCACATACTGTGGTACAGCCGCCGCCATCAGGTTTTTAAAACTCTCTGTGTCCACCAGAGAGAATGACAGCATTTCAAAGGCCAGGAATTTGGAAATGCTGGCATTCAGGGCCAGGGATCGCGGGTGGGTAGGGGGGTACTCCCTCTTTCTCTCCAGGGTTTGGGAGATGGACAGCTGTAAGCTTCCATGGGACCATGTGGAAAAGCTTTGGGACGGTGGCGGACATGGTGGCGTTGCTGTCACATGCTCTTTTTGCTGGGTGGCAGGTGACACTGTCACTGTATAGGTGGAGGAAGAGGCCAAGGCAGCAGCAGAAGAGGAAGCAGGAGGAGGCCAAGACCTTTCTTGGATTTTGAGGTAATTATTCCAATGCAGCTTGTGCCTTGCATTTAGATGCCTGATCATGCAGGTTGTGCTCAGGTTTAGAACATTTATGCCTCGGCTCAGGCTATCATTGCACAGCGTGCAAACCACTCGTGTCTTGTCGTCAGCACATTGTCTGAAGAATTGCCACGCGGGGGAACGCCTTTGAGCTGCCTTTGGTGTGCTAGGTCCCTGGGTGTGGTTGGTAGTAGCAGGCCTACTGTCTAGGGGATGCTCGCTCCGCTTTTGCAACCTGCTTCCTCTTTTGCTGTGCTGGTGCCTCTGTGCGACCACCACCTCTTCCTCCAAACTGCACAGGTCATTCACATGACCCTCATTCCATGTGGGGTCTAGGACCTCATCATCCTCCACATCATCATCTTCCACCCACCCTTCACCACTGCCCTCCTTGTCAGTCTGCACACTGAGAAAAGCTGCAGCAGTTGGCACCTGTGTTTCGTCATCATCAGAGACGTGCTGGGCTGGTGTTTCCATGTCCTCATCCTGCAACAGAAGTGGTTGGGCATCAGTGCACTCAATGTCTTCCACTTCTGGGGCAGGGCTATGTGGATGGCCCATGGAAAGCACGCCAGGAGAGTCATAAAAATCATAAGAGTCTGTTGCATGACTTGGGGCCCAGACTGCTTGGCTAATTTACAAGGGGCTGAGGTGAAAGACAGATAGCCATGGGGTTCAGGTGCCAACTCTGAGCTTTCATCAAGGGACCGGGAGGGAGACAATGTGAAGGAATTGGAGGCATTGTCAGCCACCCAATCTACTATCGCCTGTACTTCTTCTGGCCTCACCATTCGTTGAGCGGCATTTGGGCCTACCATATAACGTTGAAGGTTCTGTTGGCTACCTGAGGTAGGTGTTTCACCTGTGTGTGTAGCTGCCACAGATTGACCACGTCCTCTCCTTCCAACAGGAGCTTCACCAACACCACCAACATCAGCAGCACCATGACCACGTCCCTTATTTGACGCTCTCCTCATTCTGCCAGCAAATGTACTATGTAGCACTATTTAAGTATATATTAATACAAAAAAATTGAATAATACATTCTTCTTCTTCTACAGGAGCAGCAGGAACCTCTCCCTATAGATCTAGGAGATGATTTTAGAACAATAATCTGTCCCTTACAGCACCAGCAGGAACCTCTCCCTTTAGAACTGGGAGATGATTATAGAACAATAATCTGTCCCTTACAGGAGCAGCAGGAACCTCTCCCTTTAGAACTAGGAGATGATTATAGAACAATAATCTGTCCCTACAGCAACAGCAGGAACCTGACCCTATAGGAGTAGGCAATGATTTTAGAACAATAATCTGTCCCTTACAGCACTAGCAGGAACCTCTCCCTTTAGAACTGGGAGATGATTATAGAACAATAATCTGTCCCTTACAGGAGCAGCAGGAACCTCTCCCTTAAGAACTAGGAGATGATTATAGAACAATAATCTGTCCCTACAGCAACAGCAGGAACCTGACCCTATAGGAGTAGGCAATGATTTTAGAACAATAATCTGTCCCTTACAGGACCAGCAGGAACCTCTCCCTTTAGAACTAGGAGATGATTTTTGAACAATAATCTGTCCCTTACAGGACCAGCAAGAATCCAAGGACGACCAGGACATTCCCTGTCTAATAACAAGATTTTAGTA
>BLSH010483974.1:609838-631916 GCA_018402905.1 Glandirana rugosa | reverse complement strand
CTAAAACGTGAGTGTTTATTTTACCATTACAAATAAAATACCTGAATGATATTGCGCAAGATACTGTCTCTTACTTGCATGGTATACTCGTGGAGAAAAAAAGGAAGGAGGTGAATAGTCGGATGACCTTACCTTTACCTGTATATCTATACAACAATCCAAAGAGGGAACACACACACCCAGGAAATACAACCAAGCGCGTACCCCTTCAGTGGGGAGCGCTTTCCGGTGAGTGCTCCCACGATTGCAGTGCAGGAGGTGGAACACCAAGCACATAATTCACAGCGGAAAATTTGTTTTTTGGCACTTCACAATTTGAGGATAACTTTGACATCTCTTCTAACAGCACCTTAATTATAGCACCAGGAGATTGTCAACTTCAATTTAAGGACTGTTTCATGTTGTTTTTTAATTTTCTTTAGTTTTCTTCACTCTTTTCTGGTTTGACACATCTTTTTGCTCTTGGAAATATTTTTGCACATTAATCATATTTTTGCACATTAATCGCTTTTTAGGCACTTTATGGTTTTTAATTTGCACAACAGTATTTATTATCATTTATTTATGTAGTTTTAAAACATATGTTTTATTTATATATTTATATATGATGTATTTATAAGTTTATTTAATCATTCACCTTGTGATTTACATGCATGTTATTTATATTTCTAACACAAGGATTTATACACTTGAGATCTTTTTACTTTATAAGCAAACCATCCCCATGCATTATATACTACCGTAGGACAGCCAAAGTAAAGGTTTATGCCCCACCCCACGGACTTTTACCCCAATAGCCTTTACTTGTATTGTATACCAGCGTGCTGGAAATTCTATATCAAGGATAATTATTATTTTTTTGTGGTTTTTATTTATTTATTTTTTTTTTGGGTTTTGTGTTTTTCAATTGAGCAGCGCCAGTTTCACCTCTAATTTACCAATACATTAATACTAGCCTGTGCTTTCTTTAGTTATGCAATAATACATTTGTGTTGCTTTTGTTTAATGTAGTATTACCTTCCAGCTCTGTGATCTCCTCTTTTCCCTAAAGCTCTGGGCTTTGGGCAGTTCCTAGTCATCTTCATGTTCAATGCGAGGCAGGGGTATTGGCTCTGCATTGTACTTGATGATGTCATCATGATTGCCTTACAGAAGAGGCTTTGAGGGCTTGGTCACACAAACAAATGGTGCCTCACAGGTATGCCCAGTCATTCCCAACTAAAGACCAGCAAACATTACAGTGGCCAAAGCTGTAATAGAGAAGTTGTTTGTTCATTACAGCCTGCCTCAACATATCCACTCTGACCAAGGGAAATACTTTGAGAGAAGACTCATTAAGATATTGATAGATTTAATAGGCAGTCAGAAGTCCAGAACAACCCTTTATTATTCACTAGGAGACCCACAACTAAAAAGATTTAACAGCACCTTCCTAGATATGCTTGGGACGCTCACAGATGAAAAGAAGCACCCACTGCAGCAGACACATTTCAGCAGTAATGCATGTTTACAACAGCACTGAGATTGATGCCACAGGGTACTCTCCCTATTTGCTGATGTTCAGGAGAAAGGCCTGGCTGCAGGTTGACCTAGTATTCAGCTTGTCCTTGGACCAGAACTCCGCAACATTCCATAAGGGGTATGTGGATCATTTGAGGAAGAATCTGAAGACAGGTTACGAGGAAGCTCAGATGGCCTCAGACATCTGGGGTCAGTGAAATAAGAGAGACTTTAATCTGAGAGTAAGGGTGCAGGACTTGAAGCCTGGTGATTCTCCCAGTCCTACATTATCTGTAAGCAGTTGTCTGGATTACCAGTATACCATATTCACCCAGTAGGAAGAACAGGCCCATTAAAGACATATCATCATAACCAACTCTTGTCAATAGCAAAAGCCGTTCATGTACCTCAAAAACAAGATTCACAGTCCACTCAGACAAGGTGACACCCAGCTACTTGATCACAGTCTTTGCCATCTGCTGCAGATGAAGGGGAAAGCAGTGACGAGGAAGATGCTTATATGGACTGGTTGCAGCTGTCTACACACTCAGAGGCCTTCTCATCTCCTCCCCCTGGGGAAATAAATACAGGAACCCGGCGGCCTAGACTCCAGAATTTATACCCCAGGGTTAATCACTGTAAAGTCAAGAAGACCCTCCAACTTCTCCGACTGCAGAGGACATAGAGACTTCTCAACCATTCATAGAACTGGAAGGAGAGCCAGTTGGAGAAGGGCCCTCTGAGACTGACTTACGACACCTTAGGCAAGAGTTCTGAAGAAGAAATTTTCACAACTCAAAGGACTCATGAAACACCAACCCTTCTCACTGCATTAAGAGAAAAATGAGACAAAAGGCAGTGGCTTATGGACAAGGCAACCTCAGTCCTTCTAATAAATGGTGGAGATTCCCTTACCAACTTCTTATGCTGATGTGAACCATCTGGTTTTATGTAAACGTTGACTTAAAGGTTGACTTTAAATGTTTATCTAAGTTATCTAAATGTATGAACATAATGGGGTTTATTTAATAACACTGGAGAGTGCAAAATCTGGTGCAGCTGCACATGGTAGCCAATCAGCTTCTAACTTCAGCTCGTTCAATCAAGCTTTGACAACAAATCCTGGAAGCAGTTTCTTTGCAGATCTGCACCAGATTTTGCACTTTTCAGCTTTAGTAAATCAACCCCAATATGTTGTACTCTTCCCGTTATTTGGGGATTAAAGATCTCTGTCGGGGAACAGTGTGCCAGGTTCTTAGCTAGAGACAGAGAGCAATTACAACACTGTGCTGCAGTGCTCTCTGTGCTCCCAATGGACTTTAGTTGACTAGGTAAACTCTGCCTCTCTTCAATCCACCAGAGGGAGCTGCCAAGCAGAAGGAGTTCAAGAGACTTGATGGCTGGCTGCACTGAATCGTGGGAGAGGAAGTTCAGGAAAGAAAAGTTGCCATGGCAGATAATGGATGATTAGAATACAATTTCCAATGTGATCTGGGTATAAAGAGAAAGAGCTGTATTTTTCTCAGGCTGAATTCCAAGGCAGTCTTTCTTTTCTAAGAGGAAACCAAGGTGTGCACAATCCTGCTCCTGTGTGCACATCAACCTGCCACAAGCCTGTGGACATGTGCTAAGCACCTGAGTTGCTCAAGGCAGATCCAGATGTGAGCTGACATCTGAACAGCAGGGCCCCTCTGTATCGCTGCTACTGGTGAGAGGGCACTGCTGCCATTAACCTGTTGCTGTGAGCAGAGACTGAGCACATAGGGACTGGCCATCTAACTATCAGCATTAAATAAAAGGAATCCTGCGCTCACTCCAATACACAATAGGAAAGAGGATAGCTCCACAGTTGGCAGCCCGCACAGCAAACAGATCAGTTTGTAAAGTCAGTAAATTTAATAAAAATTGCAGCGCCCAAAATTTTTGACAAGTAAATCAAACTACACAGAAACTGTGACCAATATGCGGATCCAACGCGCTTCGACGCCAAATGATGACCTTTGGCGTCGAAAACGCGTTGGGTCCGGTTTTCCCTTCTGTCACCAACATTTTTATTCAAAGAGCTCTTTCTATTTTAATCTCAAAAGTAAGTGTTCAGAAACATTTGTGGAATAAGTTTTTGAAACGTTATCACACTATGGTGGGTCTCCTCCTTTCTCCCACTTTCCATATGGGCTTTTGGAAACATACGGTCTGATCCCCTTTGATCCACCTTTGGAGTGACCCAGAGACGGATGTCGGTGGTGGCACACCTTGAGATGAAATCGGAATGAGGACCTGAAGACCGGATGGTACCGGGTGATTCCAGGATCTCATACAGCCTATAGTCCACTGGTATCTGTGACCCTGAGACGGATGTCGGTGGTGGTACACCTTGAGACAAAATCTGAATGAGGACCTGAAGACCGGGTGGTACCGGGTGATTCCAGGATCTCATACAGCCTATACTCCACTGGTATCTGGTAAGAGTTTACCCCTTCCACTTCCAGAAGGAGGATTTATTTTATTCTACTACGAACATTGTGTAATACCACTCTGAACTAGTTTAAGGATATATAGTTTCTAGAACCCTTGATGGTACATATTGGTCACAGTTTCTGTGTAGTTGGATTTACTTGTCAAAAATTTTGGGCGCTGCCATTTTTATTGAATTTACTAACTATCAGCATTATTTACTTCATGCAGACCTTACTGGGACTGTACTCATGTGCACCATGGTAAAGACTCATTCCCAACGCTAGCCAGATGAATACTAATGTTAAAGATTGCTTCACAATAACTTTGCCTATTGTCCATACATCTTTAGCAGGGATGGGCCCGCTGTTCGACTCGAACATCAGGCGTTTGCCTGTTCGTCAAATTTAGAACATTATGGGGAGTTTGCAGCAACTTTGCGGCCATGGCGTGTCCCATAATGCATTGTGTGCAGATGGCACACCCAGCTCCTGCCGTTGGGAGGGTTCCTGCTGTCTGCATGCTTTTTGCTTTGACAGTTAGTTTATGTGGCAAGGCGGGGCCCCCAGGGACGTAAGCGAGCAACCCCATCCCTTCTGACGTCATGTGACGTCAGAGAGGGCAGGTCACGAGCATACATCACTGGTTGGCCCCGCCCTTCCATATAAATAAACAGTCAAAGTAAAGAGCGTGCAGACAGCGGGAGCCCTCCCATAGGGGAGGAGCTGTTGCGGCTTTTTTTTGGGTCCATCGCGCGCCGTGATTAACGATGGATTTCAATGGGGGACACTTTTTTTTTCTTTTTTAACCACTTCAGCCCCGGAAGGATTTCCAGCTTTAGGACTAGAGCACTTTTTTCAATTTGGCACTGTGCCACTTTAACTGGTAATTGTGCGGTCATGCAATGCAGTACCCAAAAGAAATTTGCATCCTTTTTTTTCCCACAAATAGAGCTTTCTTTTGGTGGTATTTTTTCACCTCTGCGCTTTTTATTTTTTGCGATATAAAAAAAAAAATAACGAAAATTTTGAAAAGAATGATATTTTCAACTTTATGTTATTACAAAAATACAATAAACTAAATTTTAGTCATAAATTTTTGCCAAAATGCATTTAGCTCGGGTAAAAAAAAGTCAATTAGCATATATTTATTGGTTTGCGCAAAAGTTATAGCGTCTACAAACTAGGGTACATTTTCTGGAATTTCCACAGCTTTTATTTTATGACAGCCTATATCATTTCCTGATGTGCTAAAATGGAGGGGCAGTACAAAACCCCCACCAAATGACCCCATTTTGGAAAGCAAACACCCCAAGGAATTTGCTGAGAGGCATGTTAAGCCCATTGAATATTTTTTTGTCATAAGTGATTGAAAGACGACCAGAAAAAAAAAATTACACAAAGTTGTTACTGAAATGATATATTGCTCACACATGCCATGGGTATATGTGGAATTACACCCCCAAAATACATTCTGCTGCTTCTCCTGAGTACGGGGATACCCCATGTGTGAGTCTTTTTGGAAGCCTATCCATGTACGGGACCCCGAAAACCAATCACTGTCTTCAGGATTTCTAAGGGCAAAAATGTATGTCTTACCCCCACACTACCTATCTCAGTTGCGGAGGCCATGAAATGCCCAGATAGCAAAAAAAAAAAAAATTGTGGGTATTCGTCATTTTTAAAGCATGTCATGTTTGGTGTCTATGCACTCGTCATGAGATTAACTTTTATATTTCACCAAAAATTTGGGCAAAATAGTATGTTTTTGTGCATTAAAATTCAAAAAAGTGTTTTTTTTCCCCAAAAATTGCTCCGCAAATACTTTCTGAAAAAAAATTGTAACACCCAGTATTTTAATCTGTAGGGCCTCTGCTTTAAAAAAATATATAATGTTTGGGGGTTCAAAGCAATTTTCTAGCAAAAAAAAAGTATTTTTTCAGGCAAACAAAAAGTATCAGAAAATACTTTTTGGTTCAAGTGGTTAGAAGAGTGGGTGATGTTGGGCATAAAATGCCAGGGCAGATCAAACCCCCCCCCCCCAAATGACCCCATTTTGGAAAGTAGACACCCCAAGATATTTGCTGAGAGGCATGTTGAGTCCATGGACTATTTTTACACAAGTTTTGGGGAAATGACAATTTTTTTTTCACAAAGTTGTCACTAAATGATATGTTGCTTGAACATGCAATGGGTATATGTGAAATTACACCCCAAAATACATTCTGCTGCTTCTTCTGAATATGGGGATACCACAAATGGGGAGAAGCAGCCGAATGTATTTTGGGGTGTAATTCCACACATACCCATGGCATGTGTGAGAAATATATAATTTCAGTGACAACTTTGTGTAATTTTTTTTTTGTCATTTTTCAATCACTTATGACAAACAAATTAAATATTCCATGGACTCAACATGCCTCTCATAAAATAGCTTGGGGTGTCTACTTTTCAAAATGGTGTCATTTGGGGGAGGGGGGGTTTGATCTGTCCTGGCATTTTATGCCCAACATCACCCACTCTTCTAACCACTTGAACCAAAAAGTATTTTCTGATACTTTTTGTTTGCCTGAAAAAATACTTTTTTTTGCTAGGAAATTGCTTTGAACCCCCAAACATATATATTTTTAAAGCAGAGGCCCTACAGATTAAAATAGTGGGTGTTACAATTTTTTTTCAGAAAGTATTTGCGCAGAAATTTTTGGGGAAAAAAGACTTTTTTGAATTTTAATGCACAAAAACATACTATTTTGCCCAAATTTTTAATCTCATGCCGAGTGCATAGACACCAAACATGACATGCTTTAAAAATGACGCATACCCGCAAATTGGCGACAAACTATATACATTTTTAAAAGCCTTTACAGGTTACTACTTTAGATTTGCAGAGGAGGTCTACTACTAGAATTACTGCCCTCGATCTGACATTCGCGGTGATACCTGACATGCATGGTGAAATTGTTGTTTACATACAACACGAGACTGGCGCTTGCGTCCACCTTTGTGCGCGTGCACGGGGGGCAGGGTACATTTTTTTTTTTAATTATTCATTTTTATTTTTTTATTTTTTTTTACACTGTCCCTTTCATCTATCTTTTTTTATCATTTTTATTACAGGGATTTCAAATATCCCCTATGATAAAAATAGTTATTGTCGCACTTTTTTTTTTTAATTTGTGGTCAACTAAACTCTAGATCTTTCCCCAGCCCTTAAAGCATCTGACCACACCAAAATCGGTGTGATAAGATGCTTCTCCAATTTCCCAATGGCGTATTTTATATCTGGCGAAACTAAAGTCACAAAATGCTTGTAGCCTCTGGTTTCTTAGACCATGGAGATGATTGGAGCCATTCTAGTCTTCAATCAGCTCTCTGGTCAGCTGGCAGAACCACCAGCTGCATTCTCACATTCCCCTGTGGGACAGGAGAGCCTGAGAAGACCAGCAACATACTAGTATGTCACTGGTCCTTGTTGGGCATATATTGTAATGTTCTTTTTTTTTCATGCAGCCTGTGGGTTAAATGAAAAAAAAGAATCACCCGGTGGGTATGCCCACCATTAGAAAACCTCCCTTCATCCTCCCACTTCTAATGGTGGGCATAGCCACTTTTTAAAAAAATATACCGGAGCATAGGGGCAATCCGCCCCAATTTCCACCCACTGCCCCTATGCTCCAGTATATTTGCTCTTTTTTTAACTGTGGTGGTGAAATCACCGCCAACATCGCTGGAGTCGCTGCTTTATGAATGGTGGGAGCAAACGCTTTTGCTGTCACCATTAATAAATCAGTGCTGAAGCTGAATGGCGTACCTGAAAAGGAATAAACAATTAATAAAACACAGTAACTTAAAAAATGACATACCTGCTAAGAAGAAAAAAATTATAAAACGCATTAAAAATAAAACATTACAGGTAAGCAGTAACACGCCTGTATCTGCGTCATCTGCAGAGATGACATCTCTTTTGGGGAGCTCTGTGGCCTGGGGTACCACGAAGGACACGTGGAAAGTAGCTCCCTTGCAGCCAGCTAACTGCATTTACATTGTGAAGTGGGGGTGCAGCACCATCTGGAAACAGAAGGGCTGTGATGATCTCTTCCATGAATTTGAGAAAGGATCCTGTCAGTCCTGACGCTCTGTATAAGACATGAGCGTTCAGCAAAGCCAATTGAAAAAGGTATATAGACACTTTTTTGTACCAGCGTCTAGCTTTATGGGTGATTAGGTTCGGCGCCAGTAACTGGTCATTGAGGTCCACCCCTCCCATATTTAGGTTATATTCGTGGTCACAGAGGGGTTTCTCCACAGCACCAGTCGCCGTAGAAATTTGGACAGTCGTATCTGCATGAAGGGAGGTCAAAACGAAAACATTTCGATTGTCCCTCCACTTCATCACAAGCACTTCAAGCAGGCTCTCTCCCCCCAACTAAGACGGGCTTCTACCAGCCGTTGGGGGAAGCCCCGACTATTAGGTTACAAGGTGACACATGCCCCAATCTGATGATCAAACAAGTGACTACAAAGTGGCACGCTCGTGTAATAATTGTCCACATACAAGTCGTATCCCTTTCCGAATAAGGGTGACACCAAGCTCCACACAATCTTGCCAGCACTCTCTATGTAGTCTGAGCATCTTTCCGGCTCTACGTGACTATCTTTGCCCTCATAAACCATGAAACTATGTGGATAGCCTGTGACCCTGTCACAGAGCTTATACAGTTTGACCCCGCATCTGGCACGCTGGTCATATTGCAGCCAATTGCCCAGTCATGGATGAGCCTATGGAATGTGACTATCTAAGAGACAGACGTCGGTCACTGTTTCGACAGTTGCATGCACTGCCCCTAGGAGAACTGAAAACCATTTATGCAAAATGCATATTAATGGTAACAGTGTTGTTGTCTTGCTAAATTCAGGTAGTCTGGTAACATTGATCAAAGCTGAATTAGTTACTACAGAGGCCTCTAGGAATAACAAGGTGGCTGTTATTTGTGTACATGGGGACACCAGAGAGTATCCTCTGGCTAAAGTGGTTTTTGAGGCCCCCAAAGATAACATAACTCATCAGGTGGGGTTGGTGCCTCACTTACCACATGATGCTATTGTGGGGAGGGATTTTTCAAAATTCTGGGAACTCTGGGATGGTCCTGAACCCCCCCCCCCACAGAGGCCCCTAGAGGCTAGGAAGAGGAATCCCAGGTATCCTCTGAGAATGATGAGACTTCCCTAGATTTTCCCTTGACGGTGTTGGCAGGAGAGACTCGGGAAACTGGGGAGGAACCATCATCTTCAGACAAAAACATGCCGTCTGTAGAGTTCTCTGATTTAGAGGTTCACAGGGAAAATGTTTCCACATAACAGGTAAAATACCCCATCCTGATAAAGGCACGGGAAAATGTGGTAAAGATAGATGGTGGAAAGGGATCTGTTGTATCGGGTTGCCCAAAAGGCGGATGAAACCATTGAGCAACTTGTGGTACCCAAACCCTATAGGAAATTGGTATTGGAATTAGCCCATGTGCACATTTTGGGAGGTCATTTGGGGGCGAGAGAGAGAGTATTGCAAAGGTTCTATTGGCCTGGGGTCATGAAGGAAATAGAAAATTATTGTTCCTCCTGCCCTGTGTGCCAGAAGTCGGCACCTTTGTCACATTTCCGTAACCCACTGGTACCTCTCCCCATCATTGAGGTTCCCTTTGAGAGGATCGCAAAGCATTTGGTTGGTCCGATACTGAAGTCCACTAGGGGGCATCAGTACATTTTGGTCATAATGGACTATGCCACCCGCTATCTCGAAGCGATCCCTCTTAGAAATACCTCCGCCAAGACGATAGCCAAAGACCTATTTCTGGTCTTCAGCCGTGTGGGTATTTGTAAGGAATTGCTTACAGACCAGGGTACCCCATTTATGTCCAGGGTAATGAAAGAGTTGTGCAAGTTGTTTAAAGTGACACAATTACGTACATCCGTGTATCACCCGCAAACAGATGGGTTGGTTGAAAGGTTCAACAAAACCCTAAAACAAATGTTAAAAAAGGTGGTGGATCGAGATGGAAATGATTGGGACTGTTTAATACCCTACTTCATGTTTGCTATTCGGGAAGTACCACAATCCTCTACCGGGTTCTCGCCCTTCGAGTTACTCTATGGGAGACACCCAAGAGGGCTGTTGGATATCACCAAGGAAACTTGGGAAAGTGAGAGTTCTCCCCACCGGAGTGTGATTGAGCATGTTGCTCTAATGCAAGATAGAATTGCACAAGTAATGCCAATCGTCAAGGAACACTTGGCCCAAGTGCAGTTAGCACAGCAAAGGGTATATAACCGCAAGGCCAAGACCCGTACTTTTTCACAGGGGGATAGGGTGTTGGTACTAATCCGTACGGTCGAAAGCAAATTCCTGGCCAAATGGCTGAGCCTTTATGAGATAATTGAAAAAGTGAGTGAGGTGAACTACAGGGTCAGACAACCAGGACGGCAAAAGCCAGAACAGATATACCACATTAATCTGTTGAAAACCTGGAGGGATAGGGAATCCCTAGTCGCAGAAACCTTGGTGTCGCAGACTCAGTCTGATTGCTTCATTCCTGAGGTGGGAATAGAAATCACCTTATTAAAACCCCAAAAACAGGAGGTGAAAGAGTTTGTGCTCCGCAACAGAGAGGTGTTCTCTGAGCTGCCGGGACAAACATCTGGGGTAGTGCATGACATTATCACCCCGCCAGGTGAAATGGTAAAACTAAAGCCCTATCGAATGCCGGAGCCCCAAAGGGAGGCAATACGAGGGGAAGTTCAACAAATGCTTGAATTAGGTGTGATAGAAGAGTCCCAGAGTGACTGGTCCAGCCCGATCCTTTTGGTGCCCAAACCCGATGGGAGCTGGCAATTTTGTAACGATTTCCGGCAGCTGAATAAAGTTACAAAAATTTAAACCTACCCCATGCCACGCATAGATGGACTGATCGACTGGCTGGGAACAGCCCGATATATGACGACCCTTGATCTCACCAAGGGGTATTGGCAAATTCTCCTAGCTGAGTCAGCGAAGGAGAAACCGGCATTTGTAACACCAGAGGTGGCATTCCAGTATAAAAGAATGCCATTTGGGTTACAAAATGCACCAGCCACGTTCCAGAGGAAAATGGACAAAATTCTGAGGCCCCATCAGAAGTATGCTGCAGCCTACTTGGATGATGTGATCATCCACAGTACAGATTGGGCCTCACATCTGCCAAAAGTGCAAGCTGTACTAGACTCCATAAGGGAAGCTGGGTTCAGGGCTAATCCAAAAAAGTGTACCATTAGACAGGAAGAGGCCAAATATTTGGGGTGATAAAACCCCAAATCAACAAAGTGGAAGCCTTAAATAGCTGGCCGCGCCCCAACAGCAAGAAGCAGGTTCGAGCATTCCTCGTAATTGCTGGATACTATCGGCGATTCATTCCTCACTTTGCTTCGCAGGCTGTGCCCCTAACCATCCTGACAAAAGGGAAAGAGTCTTCCATGCTGAAATGGACTCCGGAGGCTGAAACAGCTTTTCAGGCTTTAAAGAAAGCCTTATGTAGCCAACCAGTGCTCTACTCACCTGACTTTGCTAAGGACTTTGTGGTACAGACTATTGCGTCAGACGTAGGCTTAGGAGCAGTGTTGTCCCAGGTCTGGAACGGAGAAGAGCACCCAGTCATTTATCTTAGCAGGAAACTGAAACCCCACGAAGAAAATTATGCCACAATTGAAAAAGAGTGTCTAGCGGTGAAATTGGCACTAGACTCCCTGCCATACTATTTTCTGGGTAGACACTTTGATCTGATTACAGATCACGCACCATTAAAGTGGATGGCTCAAAACAAGGAGACCAATAGAAGGGTAAATCGTTGGTTTCTGGCCCTGCAAGACTACAACTTCACCGTGAAGCATCACCCTGGGGTTCAAATGGGGAACGTGGATGCTCTATCTCGGGTACCTGCGTACCTGGCTGCGTGTGTCTCAAACCCCAGTTTGAAACAAGAGGGGGGGTATGTGACAGCCGGCAGGTAAAGACGCCTGGTTGCATGCCGGATGGCAGGTACATCTGACCAAGATTCAAAGTGTATACAGACTATACTACTAGGGGGAGTGCTGAGTCTTGCAGGGGTAGAGTTAATGAGTCCAGCTGGGTTGAGCTGGCTCATTAAGACCTCTACATAAATTCCCAGCAAGCATAGGTGAGTACTCCACCCTGGAACCAGGTTCTGTGTCAGGTCAACAGACTGGGGAGTCTAACAGCTTGTCTGGTAAGAAGCCTGTGTGGCTGACTGTTCAGTGAGAGATAGGAGCTAGGTACAGCGGTAGGCTGTACCCAGCTGACAGACAGGGAAACCTATTGTATAGTCAGTGTCCAAGTGGCCTAGGATTTATTTTGTTATTGGTTTTGTTTTGTTGTTTTCACATTGTAACTAGTGAGAATAAACTACCTTTTTGTTTTCACTTGAAGCTGCTGTCTCGCTGTGCCTAAAATTGTGTAGTGAACCCTTCCAGGGGGTCAAACACAACCGCTGCCGAGCTAACCCCCTTACAGGTATTTAAAATAATATATGGCGGGTAATCTGATTGAAAAAAAAACTAGCTAGCTAGCTAGCGTCACCCGTGACACTTATACAGTGATCACAGATGACAGGGGGCATTCAAGGGGTTAAAAACTTTATTGGGGGGGGGGGGTTTACACCTAACTAGGCCTACTACTAACCTACCCTAACACTGATTTAGTGTCACAAGGGTCACAAGTACAGCGATCTGTAAAAATCAGATCACTGCACTATATGACATTGTGACAGGGGGTGACAGGGAGTGAAGGGTTTAACTGGGGGGCGATCAGGAGGCGATCAAGGGGTTAAATGTGCCTAACTGTCGTGGTGTCGGTGTGCAACTCATGTTTTAGAATCTCCTTCTTCCTCGCTGAAACCGAAAAGGGCTTCAGGGAGGAAGTTGAGCTCACTTCCTCTGCCTCTGTTTACATTACAGAGGCAGAGGAGCCCTATCATTGGCCAGGACTGATCGGAAGGGCCAGGCCCAATATCATTAGCCTGGCCCTGTAGAGTGATCGGTCCTGTGTTGAATGACGCTGTAGCACCCTCGCCCGGAGCACGTGTGCTCACGGCTCGTGATTGCGGCCGCCGTCATATGACGGCGGTTTGCGATATCGAACCACCTTGTCACTGTCAGACGCGGGTCGGCGGTTGGCAAGTGGTTAATAAAGGACTTGTCCCTAATTGTCGCCTGTGTTTTTTTTCTTTTTTGACACTTTTTGGTGAATTATTAGGGGTAGTAGGGGGTACGATACTAAGTCACATGGGGGGTGGGATCTGGGGGCCCCCTTATTAAAGGGGGCTTCCAGACTCCGATAATCCTCCTCCACCCGCAGACCCTCACAACCACAGCCCAGGGTTGTGGGGAAGAGGCTTTTGTCCCCATTAACATGGGGACAGGGTGCTTTTGGGTGGGGGGAGAAAGAGCCCCCCTTGTCCCAAAGCACCCATATTCCCCATGTTGAGGGCATGTAGCCATGGTTCCGGAGGGGGGCTCACCCGCCCCCCCTATCCTAGCCAGCCAGGTTTCCTGCTCGGATAAGGGTCTGGTTTGGATTTTAGGGGGAACCCCACATCATTTTATTTTTTTTTTAATTTTGGCGTGGGGTTCGCCTTAAAATCCATACTAGACCTGAAGGGCCTGGTATGGACTGGGGGGGACCCTAAGCAGATTTTTTCAGTGATTTTTTTTTCTATATTGCCGGGAGCCAGCAATCTAGTACAGCCGCGAGTGGTTTTAAATGACAATTTTTCCTTTACAAATATCATTTTGCTCTGGCACTGTTCTAAACTTCACAGAGGTGTGCCCTTTTACAGGAAGACTAAGGGGACCCCCCAGGCACATTATTTAAAGGAATATTTCATTTGTATTGTTTCACTTTAAGCATAATTAAAATCACTGCTCCTGAAAAAAACTTTGATTTTAAAACTTTTTTTTGATTGATACATGTCCCCTAGGGCAGGACCCGGGTTCTCATACACTTTTTATGGCAATAACTTGCATATAAGCCTTAAAATTAGCACTTTTGATTCTTCATGTTCGGATCCCATAGACTTTAACGGTGTTCGAATGTTCGCACAAATTTTTTGTCTGTTCCCATGTTCTGGTGAGAACCAAAGGGGGACTGTTTGGCCCATCCTTACTCTTTAGGGAGTTTTACATTTCATTGCTGCCATTCATATTGAGTGCAATCTAAAGTGCATAAAGCCTACTGTTTAGAGAGGAGTTATAGCAATATTGATTATCATTGTGGTTACTGTTTTCTAGTGTCATTACTTGTTGCTATATTTGTGGTTTACCAGGTTTAGTCTAATTTAGCTGCATGTAACTCAATTCTATGCTGCTATAGTCTAGTAAACATGTTGTCTAGTGAACTGCTATTGACTTAATCCTTTATTTAGTCCTTTATGTGTATACTGCTTTTTACTGCAGCCCATGTCAATATATTTGGTTCAACCCGAGTTGTGTTCAGGTTATCTATATTTATGCTCCCAGTAGCAGTGCATTATCTATTTGCCTTACCTGGTATGTTAGTGGGGCTTAGGTTGTCTTCAGCGTTGAGGCAGAAGAACAAAGAATCCAATCTACTAAGCAGTTTCTGTGGGGGTAGCACTACACTATTTTTATGGAATCTCCTATCACATTGAGTCAAATATTCTGCAGTCAGAGATGTTGCAATCAGTTTTCTACTGAAGAAAACTATCACATTTTGATGAAAATAACGATGCTTCATGTACATCAGGGAGACATGTTGTTTATGAATAATGGTTCATTAATCGTTCATTAAACAAACATCTATGTAAATATAATACATTTGAGCCAGCCAGAAATTATTATGAGTGTTGTTCATTTACCTGTAATCTTTCTTATAAAGTTGGCCTTTTAATGTGTACAAGTTAGATGGCAACAACCTGTATATCTGAAAATTGACTAAGGTGTTCATTTTGGCAATATGCTAGTTAGGAATGCTTTGTATTGTTTCAAAGCATACATAAATGTTTGAATGTTTTGCACAGTATTGTTCTGTTCTTTTTTGCAGACATATTTTCACTATGAGCAGGCCAAATTCTATATATTTTAAGTAGCAGACATCAGGATTCAATAATACACAGCGAGAGATAAGAATGATAAAACAATTGTGTTTTATTCATCAGTTTCTAAAATATTTATGGAATAACATTTGGCTACATTTCCAAAAAGTCATTTTACCAACACATTGCAAGAGTTCTTTTTGTTGCTAAGCAACACGATGTTAAAAAATTGAGAACTTTTGTTTTTAACTATTTGTGATGGTATTTTGGGTAGACAGCATTTTATTAGTTTGTTGATTATTTGTTTAATTTTTGAGAGTATTTGATTGAGTAAGGTTTGGTACAGTATCTTTTCAGAAACAGATATGTTACGCACTGCAGTTGTTTGCTATGGCAGGTGCCTAACAAGATTACCACTACAAATGTTTACAGCTCCATAGTATGTGGTTCCAATCATATCTCTTCAGTGCAGGAAACCTTACTGGTACAAATATAGCAAATTACTGTTTCAACATCTTAAAAAATCTCTTAGGAAGCAATATAAAGATTTTCCCGTGAACTTCTTGACCTAACAAAACCTAAGAACAGTACTTGTTTGAAGGTATTACTGAGCTTGCAAAGTTTTACACATAAAACATAGCTAGCAAACCAAGCTAGCTAACAAACCAAGCATTTCTATTTTTATTGAAGATACCTGTGTTGCTCTGGGCAAAAATGTGAACCTAGATGTCCTCACCATTAGCCAGTTTGGCTCTAGAGCAATTTTTTTCATTTTTGCACACGTGTAAAAATCTGCATGGCTTAAATGGAGTAAAAAATACCCCATAACAATATATATTTTATGAAAGTAGAGGCCCTGTAGATTAAAAAAATAATAGTGCAATTGTTTTTTTTGCATGATATTTGCTCAACATTATCAAACACATATTTTCAGTAAAAAATATAATAAAATGAATTGTAGTGCAATAGCACACAATATAATATCCTGTCCTTTAAAATATATCAAATGACACAAATAAACACATTAATGCAAAACCATGCTAAATTTGCATTTAAATATGCAAAGTGAAACTATAAAAAGAATTGTGCAAAACCATATACAAACGTGTTAAATACATCTCTTTAAATATATTAAAAAATGTGTATATATACACATACTTTGGTAGTGAAGAATACAACCAGGCATTAAACTCAAATATTAAATGGACAAGCCAAGGCACATAGAAGGAAATACATAAACTAGATAGTGTGATACCATTAAAATCACCAACTTATTAACCACCTCCCATCCGCCGTATAGGGAAATGATGGCTGCGGGGTGGTTCTATCATTCTGGGATGACATCATATGGCATTGTCCCACTCTCGCTGCACTAGCGCGCCTGCATGGGCGCACAGCACGGCAATCAATGGCGCGATGTGTCCCTGGGACACGCCGCATCTCTGGTCTTGTTAAAGAACTGATGACGTGCCTCTTTTGTCCAATCACAACTGATCTCATGTAAACAAAGAAATGCTGGTTATTGGCTTTCCTCTCCTCACACTGAGGGCGTGTGAGGTGAGGAGAGCTGATCAGCGGCATTTCCTCACAAAGGAGACCTGCACAGATAATCAGGGTAATGATTATCAGTGCCCTGAATATCAGCGCAGCCCCAGCAGTGCCCATCAGTGATGCCAGTCAGTGCCCAACAGTGTTGCCAATCAGTGCCCATTGGTGATGTCAATCAGTGTCCATCAGTGATGACAATCAATGCCCATCAGTGATGCCAATAAGTACTACCTTTCAGTGCCCATAAGTGCCTGCTCATCAGTGCCACCAATCAATGCCCATACGTTCTGCCTATCTGTGCTGCCTATCAGTGCCCATCAGTGGCACCTATCAGCACCCATCAGTGCCACCTATCAGTGCCCAACAGTGCTGTCTATCCATGCTTATCAGCACTGAATATCAGTGCCGCCTATCAGTGCACATCAGTGCTGTATATTAGTGCCTCCTCATCATTGCCACCTCATCATTGCCCTGCAGTGCCATCTCATTAGTGTCCATCAGTGCAGCTTATCACTGCCCATCAGTACAGCACATCAGTGAAGGAGAAAACTTACTTATTTACAACATTTTCTATCAGAAAGAAAAACTATTTTTGTTTTAAATTTTCAGTCTTTTTTCCAACAAAAATAAAAACCCAGTGGTGATTGAATACCACCAAAAGAAAGCACTATCTGTCTCAAAAAAATAATAAACATTTTGTTGGCGTGCAGTGTTGCATGACCGCACAATTGTCATTGTAAGTGTGATAGTTCTGAAAGCTGAAAATTAGCCAGGGCAGGAAGGAGGTAAAAGTGCCCAGTTCCGAAGCGGTTAAAAGCAAAAAATAGAATTCTCACATACTTATTGTAACAGAATATGAATATGAAACCCTCTAATGTGCCCCCGGGATCCCAGGTTGAGAGCAGTAACCACAGAGAGGGGGCACCCAGATCTCTTTTAATTTACAGCCGGGAGCCAGCTGAAGAAATGGAGCATATGTTAATGGCTGCTACTACAGCTATAAGCTTATGCTTAACAATTCACTCTCTGAATGTATTACATACGCCCAAAAAGCTAAAGTAGCCCCATTTGGGGCTATTTCTATTCATTTATCATTCCAAAGCCACAACAGGAAGTGAGAGTAAATTTCTCCACAGTGAGGGAAATCTCTGGCAATCAAAACTAGTGTCCCCATTGGAAGATTCCTGTCTGGTGATCACTTAAAATTTGAGAATTTCTTTCACTTTCACTAATCAGAACTGTTATTCATAACAGTTACCAGGACAGAGAGTGAATCTACTGTAGGCAGACACAGACAACAATAAAAACATGTGTGTCTTAACCCATTCAAAAAAAAAATTGCCCCGAGTAATACTTTAAAGGTGCTTCTACTGTCAAAAAAGTGTTAAAGGACCTAAACTGTGTAGTCTGTGCCCAGAAAAGATAAGCAAATAGCAAAGGATTAGTCATCAGTATTTTCTGTAGTACCCCTGGGGCTGAACTTTTCCCCATTCCTAAACTGCCTTGTTGTTCACTGTGTCTCTGTGTGAGGGTGGTCATCTTGGTATAGGTATAGAGCTTTGCTTCTTCATGTAAGAGTTAAGCAGGGTAGACATGAACTGAAATTTGGCTAGTTCAGCAGGATCTCCAGTCAAACAACCAGTCAGCATACTACATCTGCTCTCAGCCTGCTAACTTTCCATCACTGTCAGGGATTACTGCTTGGCACCATATAAGATTTATTTGATAACTTCATACATCTTCCTTGAACATTGTTGCTTTATGTAGAACTTCCTTTAGCCCAAGATTGTGTGCATATGCTTTGAATCCAGCTATTGCATTTCCTATACATACAATAGTTTCCTGAGTTTTTCACACTGGAGCGCCTGTTTAGATGTGTAGCCATGTGCTCCCTTGAGAGTGGCTGGTAGTAGTGGTTTACCTTATAGCTGCCCTCAATCACACCATATTTTATACATCCGTAGACACTGACCAGGTCGGCTCTTGTTTTTGTTGTTTTATTTAGGGGAAATAACTTGGATGGGGATAAGGGATGACTGTGGGATGCCCAAAGAACTATAGTATACGAAGTCCATATACACTCCTCTATATGCACACTTTCACTGCAGACCGTCCCTCTGCAGACTATTACTCCTCACAACTCTCCAGCACTCAACTTGCTGACCATTTCTCCTACAGTTCTCTCTCCAGCACTGAACTTAGTAAATCATCACTCTATTACCTCTCTCCAGCACTGAACGTAGTTTCTAGCTTGAAAGGAAATCTATCAAGCTTCTCTGTTCCTTTCTCTTCACCGCTAGCTAGCACAGCGTCAGAAACTGGCTGGTTGTGCAGTACAAAGGGTCAGGCAAGAGAATGGTCAAGTCCAAGCAAAGTTAGTAATCGGGCTGGCAGCAGAAGTACAGAAGGATCAGACAATCGGGTGGTTGTGGATAGCCGGGGTCAGTGCAGGCAGATATCAGCAGGTCAGGTCAAGCCGGGTCAAACAGGAAACAAGAAGGATCACAGGTACTGGAAAACAGGAACAGAGCTGGGGCTCACAGGTACTCAGACACTGTAGAATGGACAGCACTTGCTGTAAGGCACTGGGGGTTTAAATAGCACAGTTTGGCGCTGTTTCCGGCGCGCGCATGCGGGCCACATGGGTGTGCGAAAGTGCACAGGCGCGCATAGGCGCTAAAGTCCACAAAAGGCACCAATTTTCCCTAACACTGCCCCCCCAAGGGGCAGCCTCCGGATGCCCAACTTGGCCACTTTGGCAGGATTGCTGTCCTCTCCTCTGGACCGTAACCTATCCACTTTACAAGATACTGGATCCTGCCACCCCTCTTTCTACAGTCAAGTACTGACTCAACCTCAAATTCCTCTTCTCCATCAATCATGACAGGAGTGGGGGAGCACTTGCTCTACTAGGGAAAGGATCCGGGGTCACCGGCTTCAGCAAAGAAACATGGAACACCGGATCATCAAGGATGATGGAAGTTCCATTTCGTAAGAAACCTGGCTGATCTTTCTCTTTACAGGGAAGGGGCCGATAAATCGCAGACCCAGCTTCCTGGATGGGCATGACAGTCTCAAGTTTCTCGTGGATAGCCAGGTCTGGTCACCAGGTTGGAGGTTCAGTTCACCTTGTTTCTTTATGTCGAAAGCGGTTTTGCTCAGTTCTTGCATTTTAGCAAGCGTTTCCTGTAACAGTTTCCAGTTGGTACTGAAGAATTGAGTAGACTCGTGTACCACAGTTTCACCTGCCAAACTGGGAAGCACTGTGGGGTGAAATCCATAGTTGGACCAGAATGGTGATTGTTTAGTTGCGGAATGAACAGAATTATTGTAGGCAAATTCTGCCAGAGGTAATAGTGTGCACCAGTCATTCTGAGAATAGGAAGAGAAGCAGCAGATATACTGCTCCAGGGTTTAATTTGCTCTCTCGGTTTGGCCGTTGGCTTGCTGGTGATAGGCTGATGAGAATGAGAGGGCAATTTCTATGGCAGAACAGAGGTCTCTCCAGAATTGTGAAGTAAATTGGACTCCCCGGTCAGACACTATGTTGTCTGGAATGACGTGTAGACGGACAATTTCCTTAATGAAGATTTCTGTGGTCTCTTTTGCATTGGGAGAAAATGTGCCATTTTGGTTAGCGGTCAACAACTACAAAGATCGTAGTGTGCCCGTTGGCTGGGGGCAGTTCCACTATGAAGTCCATAGATATCTTGGACCATGGCCGTTCAGGGATAGGAAGTGGTTTCAACAGCCCCTAGGCCTTGGTTTTGTCCGTCTTGATCCTGGCACAGACCGAACAGGAACGAACATAGGCCTGACAATCTTCACCAAGTAATGGCCACCAGAAGGAGCGAAGAAGTGCCTCGTGACAGAGTTTCAGAATAGCAGGGCGCAGTTCCTTTGAGACGAAAATTTGGTTATTGTGCCACCAGAGACCATCTTTCCAGGTCAGCCCTTGATTAGGCAATCCAGAAGGGCAGGTAGAAGTTCTCTGGATCTGAGAAAGTAGATCATCCTGAGCAAGCATATAGTTCCTAGGCTGGAGGATGGTGTCAGGAGAAGCAGATGTTCCGGGATCAGAAAACATATGGGATAGGGCATCAGGTTTGATGCTCTTCGACCCAGGCCTGTACGTGAGGTGAAATTGAAATCTCGAGAAAAAGAGTGCCCAGCGAGCCTGACGAGGTTTAAGTCTTTTGGCAGTCTTGAGGTATTCTAAATTTTTATGATCCGTATAGATCAGGATGGGGTGCTGGGCTCCCTCGAGCAGATAGCGCCATTGCTCAAGAGTGGCCTTGATGGCAAGCAACTCCCTGTCCCCCACATCTTAATTCTTCTCCAGGGCTGAGAGTTTGTGGGAGAAGAAGGTTACAGGGTGGAGGAGCGCCTTAGCTCCCTGTCTCTGGGAAAGCATGGCTCCAACGGCAATCTCGGAGGCGTCTACCTCCAGGACGTAGGGCAGAGTTGCGTCTGGATGTACAGAAGGATCAGAACTTCGGGTGGTCGTAGATAGCCGGGGTCAGTGCAGGCAGATATCAGAAGGTCAGGTCAAGCCAGGTCAAACAGGAAACAGGAAGGATCACAGGTACTGGAAAACAGAAACAGAGCTGGGGCTCACAGGTACTCAGACGCTGTAGAACGGCAGCACTTGCTGCAAGGCACTGGGGGTATAAATAGCACTGTTTAGCGCAGTTTCTGGCACACGGGTGCTAAAGTCCACAAGAGGCATGGATTTTCCCTAACACTAGGGATCACGGGCACCTGAATGTGTAGCAAAACTACATGAGTGCTAGGTGCCCCTAGGTGTGGGGGCTACAGTGCCACCAACTGATGAAAGCGTTCCTAACAGGCCTTCACTTATCACAGAGATACAACTTCTGCTAGAAGCTCTCTCTCTGTTTCTACTCCCCATTCACCTCTCTATGTTTTACTTTTGCAATTGTTCTATTTGCTAGCTTTTAATAATATATTTCAATTTGTTAGTTTTTAATAACATCTCACACCACCCTTTCCTATCTATGTATAAAGTATCATGTAATAATAAATCTTGTCAGAACGGAAATTTTAAATACAGAGATTGCGTCCTGTGGATCTGTTCCTGCAATTGCAAAACTAAATTTTATTTTTAGAGTCACAACCAGAAATTTCCCATAACAGTTTGTGGCGAGCCAGCCAGGAGTTGGCAGAGTCTACTGAGATTTTTATTTTAAATCAAAACGTTAACGTCCTTGTCTAGGTGTCCTGCGTTAGAGACATAAATTTTAAAGGCAAGACTGTTCTAAATAATAATGTACTATGAAATATGTATCTATCCTTTCCCACCACACTCTACAATAATTTTTGATTGTTTAACTTTATATAATAATTTTCGATCGTTTATCTTGTTAACGTTTTCATTTTGTATCTCTCCACTTACCCCTCATCTTTGTCTCTCTCTCGAAGATCGTCTTCAACATAGAGACACTATTCACTTCCGGACAA
>BLSH010483974.1:592729-606105 GCA_018402905.1 Glandirana rugosa | reverse complement strand
ACAGGAGTTTAATCTGCAATCTGCAACTCTAAGCAGCAGTATTTGAAATCTCAAATTCCTCCAACAATCTGATCGTTGAGCACGATCGTGGCGATCGTTGTTTTATGCAGAGTTTGATCTGCAACTCAAAGCAGCGGTATGTGAAATCTCTAATTTCTGCTATCTGTCCTCAGAGCAACAGCACAGCAGTAGTAAAGTAATCTATCTCAGGATGCAGGATCAGATCTTAAAATGTCTCTAATCTCTCCCTCACGCTGTCAGCTTCCTCTCCCTACACTAACCCAAGAGCATGTGACTGCAGCACTATGTGACCCCAGCTTATAAAGAGGCTGGGTCACATGATGCACTGGCCAATCACAGCCATGCCATTAGTAGGCATGGCTGTGATGGCTTCTAAGGGCAAACCAGTGAAACGCTTGTTGATTGGCTGCCCTGCAGCTTCTCAACACGTGGAGTAAAATAGCAGAACCCCGGACTGAACCCGAACGTTTTTTGAAATGTCCGTGTTCGGGTCCAGGTCCCGGACACCCGAAAGTTTGGTACGGACCCGAACGTTACAGTCCGGGTTCGCTCAACACTATCCATAAGCCCTGATGAACCCACTATTCTGAGAAAAGTAGGAGAGAGCTGAACAGGACGCCGTCTCTCTGCGCCAACGTAGCAGGAGCTACCGGCAATCGGCTGAATGTAACGCGGAGAAGAATGGTGTCAAATAAACAAAGGGAAGGAAATTACATGGACTTTCACTGTATTATTAATTTAAGCACAAGAGACTCCATCTTGTTCACGCTGCTGTAATGTGTTCTGTGGCCTTCACTTATCACACAGATACAACTTCTGCTAGAAGCTCTCTCTCTGTCTCTACTAACCCCACCCCTCTCTATGTTTTACTTTTGCAATTGTTCTATTCGATAGCTTTTAATAATATATTTCTATTTGTTAGTTTTTATAACATCTCACACCACCCCTTTCTTATCTATGTATAAAATATCATGTAATAATAAATCTTGTCAGAACGGACATTTTAAACACAGAGATTGTGTCCTGTGGATCTGTTCCTGCAAAAATCTGTTGCAAAACTAAATTTTATTTTTAGAGTCACAACCAGAAATTTCGCATTGCACCCCCATACCATTTTTTGTTTTTTTACATGGGGCCCCCTTAAAATTCATGCCAGATCCTTATCCAGGCATTTAGTCTGGGTAGCCAGGAAAGGAGTGGGCAGCAAGCATGTCCCCCCTCCTGAACCATACCAGGATACATATTGTAAATATTGGGCCTCCCTGCCAAGGCACCATGTCTCTATGTTGATGTGGAGAAGGGCATCATTCCCACATCTTTATCTCAGTGGATATGGGGGGGTTATTATTACTCAGTAGGCAGGTGACCAGAAGGTTTTTGTAACCTGATGTGGTTGCTTTAAAGAAAAACATCATCTGAATTCTGCTCAGTTCTTGATCTTAAGCCAACATGTGTATAATGTACAGACCACACTCTGAGGCAGTGTATACAAGTGTATTAGTAGAGGTCCAAAAGATCATGTGCTAGTTTTCTAGCTGAGCAAATCAATTTGCTTAGTGGATTAGGGATGAATGGCTAGCACACAAAAAGATGTCCCTTTCCTAGTTGCTCATTACATACCATAATTATAATTCCAGATGTACATTTAATAGGAAAGAAACACACTTATTTATCATGGTCAGAGCTGTGCACCCAAATATAAAGTTCAATAACACATAGAAAAACAAAGAGATGGATGTAATTTTTCCAAGTGCAAAGAATTGTTTTGTTTTAAGTTTTAACATAGTTGCTTCCTTAGTGAAATAGCTGCAATAAAATAATCCCAGATAAAAGAAATGCAAATATAGCCATCTCACTGGAAATAACCCCCCTCCTTTTTTTACAGCATCTTAAATAAGGTAATAAACAGTATTTCATTATATTGCAATTATTGACAGAATTTGTGAACCCTTGCCATGCCGACTGGCATAGGAAAAGTAAAGCTGATTTTTTTCCCTCATAAAATAATTGATTTGTTACTTGTAGTACAATTCATTTTAGTCCAATGTGTGTCTTGTTCAGAAAAGGTTAGGAATCAATAATTTATTAAGGAAATGCCAGGATATTAGGATGTGTATTTTCTCCTTGTCTTGCTTGAGTTATTTAAATAGATGGTTGTACTTTTTGATCAATAATCTTTTTGGCCTCAATTACATTTTTTTCTCTCATAGTTTTCAGTAAGTGCCAAAATGCATCACTGTAGCTTTGTGTGTGCTTTGTTTTTCATTTTGAAAGAAGGTGAAACACTAATTTAATTTACGAGTTTTATATAATTAGCAGCCACTTAGTTAGAAGCTTGGATCAGTGGACAGCACTGTTTTAACTGTTAACTATTACAATGTTTAACCAGTGGCATTCTTTACTATGTGATATTTTCATCTTGGTTCTGCTATTGAACATTTTTTTATGAAACGTAATGTGTAATAATAGCAGAAATTCCACAAGAAGAAAGGGTTACAAAATACAAAATAACTGACAGCTTAGCGCATCCTTAGTTTTTTTTACTGCATTTATTAGAATGATATCAACTCTGTTGCTACACAGCTACTCAGCTGCAGCGGAATGGTGGTAATATAATGTAGCAGTCATTTTCTTCCTCCAAACATGAGTACTTTGTAAATTTGGTATGTCTGCATAAATAATACATAGTGTGGTGTTATGAAAGGCGAGGTGATCGATGAATGTTATGTTTCACCTCGCATGCGTTCACTTGCAGGAGACTAAGGCGGAACCAAGTCCGGTCCACCTTGGCAGGGTTGATTCCGGACCAGATTTTGTGGTCCACTTGTGTCCATCCTCAGGTGGTATAAAGGAAGCAGGTCTGGATCAGATGATTTGCTCTGGCCTGGGACTCAGGATCCATCAAACCTGAGAGAACCTGAACTGAAGTTTTGCTTTATGACTGAAACAAAAGGTTTACATTGTCTTAGTATAGTGGGTGACTGGAAGAAGCCCTTCACTGCTTAGTAAGGGAAACAGAAGATGCTTAGTAAGAGCCTGTATGGCAAGGATTTCTTTTCTGTTTTGTTTGTTTTATTTTCATGTAACCTTTTAAAATAAAGCTGGCTACAAGAAAACCTGCCGTTTGGACTGCCTTTTTTCCCAGGGAAGGCGATCCCCCTTGAGCTAATCCCCCAGTATATATATATATATATATATATATATATATATATCCAAACTTAACAAGGATCACAAGCAAAATGTAATAATTGAAAATGGTTTTATTCCAAGAACTTCTTCACATGACACAATGAACTTGAAAATCGGGGCAATAGTTTTGGGCATCCCCACCTTTTCTCAGGTTCATATATGTGAGGAGGATGGGGATGGCCAAAATGTTCTTTATCTGTAGTTTATTGTGTCATGTGAAGACATTCTTTGAATAAAAAACGTTTTCTAAATTCCTGGCCTTTGTTTGATATGGATTGTACTGTATATTTAGTGGCGATTGGAGCCCGCTAGAGGGGTGGAGGTGATTTTGATCCCAGGCAGCATGCAACACCTGTTTGAATGTATATATTGCTGCTTAGAAGGAGGGTACCCAGCCCAAAGAGCCAGTGTCCAATGCTGACAGGCACTGAGGTATTTAGCATCTGCAGTGTCCAACTGAAGTTGCTGTCAAGGGGAGAAGCAATTATGTGTTATGGACTTACAATGCAATTGCACATATTTGGACTAACACCAATTGAATAAATACTTGTAGACAATGATGTTACAAATGAATGCATGGAAACACCTCTCTGAGTTCCCTGCATGTTTAACCCTGTAAGACCCTATGTTGTTAAATTACAACATCAATTTTAACTCTACTTAAATGAACCAGCATTTTTATTTTCATCTAAAGAGAAAATTTACATAATTAGTAGGTCCTATTGTTTAGCCTAGCACTGCTATTTGATGGTAATATGTGTAAATAGGCCTGTTTACCTGGACATGAAGTCAGTCAACTTGTGAATTTGCCTTGACTTGAATAAGGAAAATTAAAGTAAGTAAACTGCCTGAAATATTTTTTCAGTGATTAATAACATGTCTAGATCATGCATATATCAAGGTACTGTTGAATGCATTGGTCATATTAGATTTTGAGCTTGTTATGTCGGTGTTGTAATTTTACAGCGTTGGGTTAAAGGAGTAGCAGAATTTGCCTGTGGACCTTGCAGTTTTCACCCGTTCCATGTGGTAAAAGGAAAATGAAAAAAACAAATGATTGCATATCTGGTGATTTTGTGGACATCTCACCAACAAAACCAAGCCACTCCAGTACACAGACCATGCCCCATGACAGGTATGATGATGAAAACTCATACTGGATGAAAAAGGATTTTATCAGTCCCAACACTGTTGTTTGTGGTCAGGATATCACTAATGATGCTGTCTTCCTCAAAACGCCATTGGAGTACTTCCAAAGGTTTGTGTCAGAAGACATGATCCAGGCTCTGACAGATCACACCAGCAGCGTTCTTAAAAAAGGAGCATCAATAAATACCAACACAAAAGGAATAGAACACATGATTGACATGTATCTGAAGTTGGGCCTAGTTCAAATGGCTGGAGTCTATATGTATTGGGAAACAGACACACCCCTGTTTCAGATGTAATGTCACAGAACAGATTACAGTCTCTTTTGCAATCAATACATTTTGTAAACAATTTGACAGTGTCTGAGATGGAATAAAAAGACAAACTTTGAAAACTCAGACCATGGCTCGATGCGTTCAGGGAGAAATGCCTGCAGGTTTTACTAGAATAACACAACTCTGTGGATGAAATGATGATTCCTTTTATGGGGAAGTTTAGCAGCATAAAGCAATACATGCGTGGCAAGCCACATCTATGGGGGTGGGTAAGGAAAGGTATCTCTGGCATACTGTGTGACTTTGATGTGTACCAAGGCAGTGTGAATGGAATTTGTGCTACATCTGAACTTGGATTGTCAGGAGATGTTGCAATGAAGCTGGCCTTCACACTTCCACAAGGTCACAACTACAAGATCTATGCAGACAAATATTTCACCTGCGTCCCACTGATTGTTAAGCTACTTAACCAGGAAATTCATTACACTGGAACAGCCAGGCAGGTACGCCTTCCCAACTGTAACTTTGATATTGAGAATAGCCTAAAGAAAAAGGGCAGAGGGAACTTTGATGTCAGAGTGGAGGTTAGCCACAACATCTGTGCAGTGAAATAGTATGACAACAGGGAGGTCACACTTGTATCATCCTTTGCTGGCCAGAACCGGAGAAGATTCAACGCTGGGACAAAGCCACCAAAATATGTTGGACTCATTTGCAGCAAAATATAAGTTTCCTTTGAAATCCTGCCGCTGGTACATTTACATCTTCTGGCACACCATCATCCTAGCTGTGATCAATGCATGGCCGCTGTACAAATGGGACTGCAAAGCACTGAATGCTCCCAACAAAAAGATACTAAACAGGAGGCCAGTTAGCATCCTCTCTCATCCTAGTCGGCACAACTGTCATAAAACCAAAGAGAGAATGGCCAAGTTCAATCCATGGGAGCCCAATTACGCAGATAGGGACCCCCTTAAATGACAGGAAGAGATCATCCACAGAAAAAGGGAGTCCTTCAAATGGCACCCCAGCCAAAAGGTCAACTGTACATCCACCAAAAGACATTTGCAAGGACATGTATGGACATTTCAATATAAAACCAAGTAGAGGACGCTGCAGACAATGTGGTAAAGGATACACCAACACACTTTGCAGCAAGTGCAATGTCCGCCTCTGATTCCCAGAGGACAAGAACTGCCTTTGGGACTATCATAACTAAGCATGGCTATAAACATAGCTAAACATAATTAATGTCAACGTTTTCATTCAATGCAGTAGGTTTTGTAAAAACAGTTTGAAGATAGTTTTATAATAAATGATTATTATTTTTTAATCACTTCATTTTTATTTATTTTTCTTTTACAAAAATATGCATTAATATCATGTGAATACAACACTTCATTTCCCTAATTACATGAATCTAAATATCCCTCTTTTTCACCCCACCCTCCCCCCTCCCACTCTTTTTAGCTTATTATACAACATCAACAAAGTACAAAAAGTATAAGGCAAATTATGTATTTACTTTAATTTCCTATAACTCCATATATTTGTTACCAGTCCTGGAGAATCTATCCATCTTTTCTATATGCTTTCATATTTAGCCTTATTCCCCCTCTTTGTGTACGCCAGTGGTTCTCAACTCCTGTCCTCAGGACTCACTAACAGGCCAGATTTTAAGTATTACCTTGGGGAAATGCAGACTAGAATACTGCAATCACTGAGCAGCAAATCATATCACCTGTGATGTTTTTCAGTTATCTTGCAAACCTAGCCTGTTAGTGGGTCCCGAGGACAGGAGTTGAGAACCACTGGTGTACGCTATTTTCTCCCTTAATATTGTATGGCAAACCATTTGCGTCCATTCCTTTACAGTAGGTGGTCTAGGCTTTACCCATTTCCTGGCAATCTCCTTTATCGCTAGATATAGACATCTTATGACTGCTATGCGTGTTGACACGATCCCATATTTTGATCCACCTGTCACAATATACATAGAATACATAGAACTGGGTTCTTCTGTAACACCACCTGAAATTTTGCATTAATTACCCTTATTACCCCTTCCCAGTATCTATACAACTTAGGGCACCTCCAAAACATATGCATCAAGTCCCCAGCCGGAGCCTTACATCTGGGAAAAGATATATCCTGTCTTCTCCCAAATTGAAATAGACTTTTTGTTTTTTGTGCGCTGCTGAGAGAGATAACAGGTCCACTGAGAACAATATGTTTCTCCACTGATCATCCGAGAGCACTCCCACATCCTCTTCCCACTTTTCCCTACTAGGAGGATGGGAGGCCTCTTCTAATATTGCCAAGTGTATATTCTTGTACAACTTACACATCATCCCCTTTGAGGAGGTGGAATCCACCAACATACTCAATAGGGAAGTTTTACTCCATTTCAAACTCTTTTCTTTAAACCGGGATGTCAATGCGTGTCTCAACTGTAAATACTGGTAGAAATTTTTATTTGAAAACCCAAACTCCTGCTTTATCTCCTGGAATGGCTTTAGTTCTTCTGCTGTATATATTTTTGACAGCCTTACTACCCCTTTCTGTTTCCAGTTATTGAAATTTTCCAATCTCTCAACCTCATATAATTTTTTATTATCCCAAATTGGGGCATATTCTGTAAATCCAGTGTATTGAAAAAGTGCCTTTACCATTTTCCACACCTTCACCACCAGTTTTTCTACGGGACATTGATTCTCTCCCCCCAATGACTCTGCTTCTAATGCCTCAGTTAGGGTTGTATGTGAAGTACGGGATAAGAGTGCTTGCAAACTGTAGCAAGTTGTATCTTTTCCCGTTTTCTATCCTCCCATATGTTGCAGCTGGGCTGCTAAGACGTAGCTCCAGGGATGTGGTACCGCCAATCCCCCTTTAACTTTAGGAAGTTGTATTGATCTTAGTCGTATACTAGGCTGTCTCTTTTTCCAAATAAGGTCTCTGAAGAGACCTTCTAATCTCTTAAACCATACACCAGGGATCCATATTTGTGTATTATGTAGAATATACTGTAATTGAGGCAACCAGATAATTTTAATTAAACTACATTGACCCACTATCAATAGAGGCAAACAATCCCAGATATTGTATTTACTCTTAAATACAATTATCAGAGGTTCCAAATTTTTTTGAATAAATAAATTAGGGTCCACAGTTATCTTTACCCCCAGGTACTTAAAGCATTCTACTATCTGGAGCTGTCTAATATTATCAGGCAACTCAAGGTCCACACCACCAAGCCAGAGAAGTGCAGATTTCTCCAAGTTGATGGAGAGCCCCAAAAACCCACCAAATTTTTTAATGATCTCTATCCCTGCTGGTTTGTATCACCCAAGTACAAAAGAATGTCATCTTCGTATAATGAGATCTTTTCTACCCTATCCATCCCTCGCTTGAAGTCCTTTACATCTTCTGCTGCTCTTATAGCAATGGCCAGGGGCTCCATGGCCAAGGCAAAGAGCAAGGGGGACAGTGGACACCCTTGTCTCGTGCCCAGCGACAGCAGGAAATACTCTGAAACTTTCCCATTGATTTTCACCCTCGCCCTTGGTTCCTCGTATAGTAGTTTCACCTACCTTACGAAGGTTGGGCCAATACCAAAGGCCCCCAGTATCCTCCATTGATATTTCCATTCGATACTGTCAAAATCTTTGACATTATTGAATGGGATAACACTGCTCTTGTTCCCGTTCCATCTACTGGTATTTGTAAGTTCAGAAGTAATCTCCTTATATTTAATGATGTTGATCTGCCAGGGATAAAACCACATTGATCCAGATGGACTACTGTGTGGATTATTTTACTCAACCCAAGACTTTGGCCAGTAGCTTAACGTCTGCACAGGTCAGTGGAATTGGTCTATAAGATGTAGGCAATACAACTGTGGCCTCTGTCATTGATGCTTGTAGCTTACCCCTTTCTAATGCTTCATTCGATAACCTGTAATAGTTCTGGGAGTGATACTTCCCCATATTCCTCATAGATTTCATTTGGTAACCCATTTGGGCCTGGCGTCTTATGTTTAGCTGAATCTTGTACTGCTTCCTGTAGCTCTTCTATAGTGATTGGTGCTTCCAGCGTTTTCCTATCTTCTTCTGAAATATGTGGAATAACTATACCCTGAAGGAATTCTGCCATTTCTCTATCTACTTTATCTGTCCTAGACCTATACAGCTCAGAGTAATATTCCCTAAAAACTTTCACCATTTCTTCTGGACACCTGGTGACCCCCACAGCACAAACCTCAATAACCATCTCAACCGGTGTACTAGTATTCTCAGATTTTTAAGGGCCAGCAGGTGTCCAGTGTTCTCTCCCTCCTCATAGTACCTCTGCTTCAGGAAGGACCTTTTGTCTTCAGCTTTTGTTAAAGTTAAAGTTTGATATATTTTTTGCGCCTCAATCCACTTGGCTAAATTATCTGATGATGGATCTTCTACATCACAGGTGTCAAACTGGCGGCCCTCCACTGTTGAGGAAGTACAAATCCCATGAGGCATTGCAAGGCTGACAGTTACAAGTATGACTCCCACAGGCAGAGGCATGATGGGACTTGTAGTTCCGCAACAGCTAGAGGGCCACCATTTTGACACCCCTGTTCTACATATACCTTCTCTATTGCAGATATTCTCCTCATCGCATTCATCTCCCAATCTTTTGTAGATTTTTTTCCCTAGAGATTTGCTGAATTATTATACCTCTTAGATAGGCCTTAAGAGAATCCCAGACCACTCCCTGTGTTGCCATCGGCCTGTTATATTTCAAAAATTCCTGTAATAAGTCTATCATATATGTTTTAGAAGAAATCAACTGTAACCACATAGGATTCACTGTCCATTCACTCCCATCTTTCCGCGTTCTCAATTTTAAGGTCAAAAGCAGCGGGGAGTGGTACTATAGACCTCAGGCTTCATATTTAATATCTGTTACCAACCCAGTAAACACATCATTCCCAATCGCCATATCTATTCTTGAGAGTGACATATACCTGCTGGAATGACAAGAGTATATTTTATCCATGGGGTAGCATTCCCGCCAAATATCTTTTAATCCTATTTCTTTAAGTATCCCATATAAACGTGTATGTGGATTCTGTAGAGATCTCTTTCCTGTGGGGAACCTGTCCGTTTGTATATGCAGTACCATATTAAAATCTCCCACTATCAGGACTGGTACCCCGGGTTTATCAATCATAAAAATCAAACAGATGCTTCATTATATTAATGTTAAACGGGGGAGGGACATATACATTCATCAGTATGCACTGTGTCTTTACCAACACCCCATACAACAGGATGTAGCATTCCTCACTTTCTATTTCTTTCTGCCAGCAAGAAAATTCTATTGATCTATGTAATAATATACTTGTTCACCTTGAGTGTGTTGAGTGAACAGCATGGTATTGTTGAAGAAACTCTCTATGTTTTAGTTGTGTCACCGTGTCCCTTATTAAGTGTGTCTCCTGTAAGCAGAGAATAGATACTCCCAAGGTTGAGGCAGTTTGAAATAGGGCTACTTTTTTTGATGAGTTACCTAATCCTCTTATGTTCCAAGAACAGATAGTCGTTCCTCTATGCATTATAGTTAAAAACTATGAAGAAAAAAGAATAGGAGAAAAAAAGAATTCTAACCCACCCTATATGTGCCAAAGCTATATGTCTTTGCTCCCTTAATTTATCCCTTTTCAAATTTATGTTTAATATATATTCTGGTTTAATTTGCGTTATACCTTTCCTATAAAAGAGTGACTGTAAATGTTTCCCCTTCTTCTCCCCCTTCCCTCCTACCTTACCCCCCTCCTCCACCCCCCTTTTAACTCCCCCCTCTTCCTCCTCTCCCCCCACCCCCATACCTATTTGAGGGCATTAGTTGTGATGCTATTAGTGTATTCATACATTTTTTTAACCAAATCAATACTTTGTGACTGTGCTGCCAGCACTAGTACACTTTTTAGACCGTAGCTCTTTTCCTGGTGCTCCAAATAGGAAAAAAAAAAAAACCCAGTTAACCTTGTGTCCATATGTCCTTAATAATATGACTATTATCCTATTCTTTTATACAGTTACAAAGACCTCTCATTTTTTTCCAGCCAGGCTGTGGCCGCAGTGGGTTCGTAAAAAAAATGCACCACTCCTTTTGCTGCAACTCTCAGTCGTGCCAGATACAACATTGCACATTAAACATTTATTGGGAGGGCGTGGCTTGCCGGCAACAGTGACGGCCGCACGATAAAGGAGCTCCGGAACAGCGGGCATACAGCGACGGGAAAGACACGAGTGGTGACCCACAAAACGATGTCCGCGGACACCCCAATCCTCCCCCCGCCTGGGGAGCAAAGAAAGCGCGGTTCCCAGCGATCGGGACCGCAAAAATTAACAGACTTCTTCTCTGCACGGAGTGACAAGGGACACCAAGATGGCGGACTGAGAGCACAGCAGGATGCAGCGTCGGAAGGCCCCAGCTCCTCATCCACCTCATCACAGGACTCGGTATGTACAGCTATACATAATACCAATCCAGGGGACACAGCTAGAACTCCCCCAGACAGTCCCACTACCAGAAGCCCTGTAAAACACAAAAAACTGAGACAGAGCGCTCTTACAGATGATCAGTCAGACATGGAAGAAGAAGTAGATTCTGACCCCTCTCCACAGGTGACGCTGGAGCAGTTCCCTTCTTCCTCACAACCTGTCTCTATAGGAGACATGAAAGAAATGCTCATTTCATTAAGGGATTCAATGCATCTAGAAATGAAAAAGGCCCTACGCCCTGTTAAACAAGATATACAGGATCTCCAACACAGAGTGACACATGTGGAGGACAAATTAGATGAGGCCTATACAGCACACAACAGCCTAGTGGATGCACATCAGGAACAACAAAGTGACATGCAACGTTTAGCGGCCAAAATCGCTGACATGGAGGACCGTAGTCGCAGAAATAACATTAAATTCCGAGGGGTACCTGAGGCAGTGGGCAATGCAGACCTGCACAAATACATCCGCCATCTGCTGCATCTGCTAGTCCCTAATGCCAGCGAAATTGAACTCACTATTGACAGGGCCCATAGACTCCCTAAACCCTCCTTTCTACCGGCCTCCATCCCTCGTGATGTTCTAGCAAGAATACATTATTACCACGTCAAGGAGGAAGCAATGCGCTCCATCCGAAAAAACCCCCCACTCCCTGACCAATACAAAGGAATAACTTTATTTAACGACCTCTCCCAGGCCACAATACAACACAGAAGAAAGCTCCTAACTATCACTAAGGCACTGAGAAACCACGAAGTCAAATACCAATGGGGCACTCCATCAAAGCTGATCATCACCTATCGCGACAAGACGTACACCATCCACTCCCTAGAAGCAGGTTTAAAATACCTGAAGGACTGGGGGATCCTGCCATATGAAGACCCACAAACAAAAAATGCTGGCCCATCCAAACTCAGACAGGAATGGTCTAAAAGATAACCATACTTGCAAGAAGCTCACCATGCCTTAGCGACTGAGTGTGCCCGTCTGCCCCAAATGCTATCCGGCCTGAAGGAACCACCTATCCACTTAGATAACAGCGTTCTTTCACTCACCCCCGCAGATTATCTACAGTTTACTCTGTTACTTTACCTGAGCAATACCCCAGGGTTATAACCCATGTTCCTGTTTTCCCTCTCATTTTACTTTTGTTACTATGTTGTCCCTTACTACCGTATCTGTTCTAGTCCATACCAACTCCTCAATCAAGATTTGCTCCATCATCTCTATCACCGAAGAATCTACCCCAGACAAGAGGAACTGACCCCAACTCTCACTGCCAACTACCTCCCGATGAAAACATCAAGGGAAGCATCCATGGAAGGGTATGTAACCATGGCACCCACCACAAACATCACCACCCTTTTTTCTGCTCTACCTACATCTCCCAGCAACCCAAACAGTCCTCATGACCATTAAATTTCTATCCATGAACGTTAAGGGCCTAAACAGCCCATTTAAAAGGAAACTACTATGGTCTGAGGCCGTAAGACTGAATGGAGACGTAATTTGTATCCAGGAGACCCATTTTTTGAACAATAAAGCCCCAACATGTACCCATAAGAAGTACCCTAACATTTTCCTTTCCAATGCAAATAAAAAACACAATGGAGTCCTTATTGCAATCAGCAGTAATGTTGCCTTCACTCTTCAGGAAAGCGTCATACTAATCTGTACTCTAAATGATGTACCATATACAATTGTCTCTTTATACGCCCCAAACAAAGGGCAAATATCATTTCTCAGGAAATTAATCAAGAGAGTAAACCTGAAGCGTAGAGGTCACTTGGTAATGCTTGGAGATTTCAATGCTGTTCCTGATGTCTCGCTGGACTCCTCAAAAAAGACCCTCAGACATAAATTATCCCTTAAAAACCTTCTGCATGTGGAGTCCCTATATGATGCCTGGCGGTGTCTACATGCAGATGAGAAAGACTACACCTTTTTCTCGGCCCCACACAGATCATATTCCAGAATAGATCTAGCTCTTACAGATCTACCCACCCTCCACAGAGTGCAATCTGCCACTATAGAAGCCATTACGTGGTCAGACCACGCTCCAATCACTATAAACATTTCAGACCAAACCAACGACAGACCCAATATTCTTTGGCGTAATAACACATCCCTCTTCCAGCAGACATCACACAGAGAAGGAATCTCCAAGCATCTTAAAAAATTCCCTATTAAATAC
>BLSH010483974.1:556776-582314 GCA_018402905.1 Glandirana rugosa | reverse complement strand
CACGTTTTTTCCCCTTCACCCTCTTTTTGGAGGTATCAGAAGTGGCAATATGGACAGCTGCAATTAATTAGAGCTTAGAAGAGGAGGAGACCCTCCAAAGTACACCCACAGTTCTTTTATCTTATTGAAAAGTAACAGCAAAGAAAACTCAGGCCAAACATCAAATAACTTTCAATAAACAATCAGCAGCAGGAGAGAAAAAATTGAACAGTCTTACCAAGTGTAGATGACAGGACCACAGGATCGGAGAAACAGAGCAAGCTTTTACTCTTTGCAAGGATTTTCTGATCTGAGACAATACCTTGTAAAGAAAATCCACCAAAAAGTTCTTACTCTGGCCAGGGGCCACAGGATTATCTATATCCATTCTGCTCAGCCAGAGTCAACAAAGCAGCCTCCAGGCAAGTCGTAAGGGGGGGCAGTGAGCCAGCAGGAGTCAGGAGCTACTACCTTCTGAGCCAGGAAGGCTCTCCTGTATATGTTCCCACCCGAGGGGACGAGTATGGCTTCCTCCAGCCTCCTCTAGGCTCTCCCTGCTCCAGCACCGCCAAACCGTACGGTCTGCCTCCCCCCACACTAGAGGGGCCAAAGCCGTGCAGGTCTACCCAGGCCACCTTGGCCATCCTCGAGAGGAGCTCCACCTCACCTCTTCCCCACCCGGTGTCCGTGGTTACCTGGTTCTCCTCCACGCTCCGCTCCGTGTTCTCGGGTGCAGCCAGAAGGGGAGCTCAACACTTCGGTTCTGCGCCACTCTCTTCTCCTCAGCAGCTCCTAAAGCTCCGTGCTGTGCCCTGGCTTCCACTGCCTCTCCTACTACCACCCCTGGCCGGCTTCATAGGACACTCAGTCGGTCCGTCAGGATCATGGAGCCCAGGTGAGCCGAGCTACTCATGCCAGCTCACATTAGCGTTCAGTCACGCCCCATAATAAATGACTATTAATAAAAAATATGACTTGCATCATTATTATATTGTAATAATTAGTGTATGTATATATATATATATATATATATATATATATATATATATATATATATATATATATATATATATATATATGCTACTGTTGATAGACTTAATAAGCAGAAAGCCCTTTAAATAAACATTTTGTTGGTTTCTCCATTTCTTCTGACAGTATGAGTAAAATTACTATAATTTTGCTACCAAAAAGGCCAAATGTTGCAAAAGCACAATGTTCTCCTAAACACGTTCTAAAATTTCAAAAATGTTGTAACCCAGTGATTTCTGCATTAGATGCCTCCTACAGCAATATCTAAGAGGTGAAAACTTTTTTTGCATTTTTTTTCTATATTTGGGTCTTCTGGGATTAAAACTGTCTCAGAGTGCTGGGGTTCCACCCCACTTCTAAACTAGAGAGTAAGTCATGAGGTAGCAAGGTCTTGTTCTTCCTCTCTTCCTGTACAGGATAAAACATGTTTTGGACAATTTTAGACATCACTGGAACCTAAAAGATAATATTAGTAAAGTTAACAACACTTAAACAAGTTTTTGTTTTTAGTATTTTATTTTACTACTGGTGATGTACATGCAAGGTCCAAAAGACCTCCTAATCCAGTTCACCAGAGCTCCCATCAGGGGCAGGTAGGTGCGACTTTCTCTTAAACACCAAGGGAGAGCCCAGTGCCTGTCGGGATCTGGCATCATTTTTAGGAATCGCTCTCAAAGCACCCCTTGTTGCTTATTGGCGTGTAGGTTGATATCCACATGGCAGAGGGCTGCATACTTGCTGCCCCTTTATCACAGTTTTAACAAACTATTTCATCTCTCCACCACCCTAAATGTGTTGAGGTTTAATTTATAAATATTATTATTACTGGTAATTCTAGGTTATGTAATCTCTGTGAGGCTCCTTCTTCAAGGAAGCCTGGTGCAAAACTTAGTGATTACTAAGTGATTGTAAACCCATATTTTTTAAAATTATTAACAAGCCACACTTACCTGCTCTGTTCAATGGTTTTGCACAGAGCAGCCCCTGTCCTCTTCTTAAGTCCCCTGCTGGTGCTCCTGCCTCCTCCCCCTGCCAAATGCCCACCATACAAAGAAAAAAGTCCTATTTCTCCGCGCTTCAGGGGAATGTCTTCTCTGCAGTGGTGAGGAAGGGGATGTCTAATTTATTCAACATTGGATAACTTGCCGGCCTGCTGCCACCTGATGGACTGGGGTCGTCCCAAACTGAAGAAACAAAAGGCACAAAAAGGGCGCACTGGCCTAGCGCATTATCCTTGATAAATGAGCCCGGGGGGAGGTATCATGTCACTTAGTTAATAACTCCATGTACCTCAAGATCCTCATTCAGTCCCCCTGGCGTCAAGGATCCTAGGGTAAAGATCCAGTACGTTTCTCTTTTAAGTAACCGCTTGTACCTGCTGCCACTATCTAAATCACCTCCTACTGATTCTATACCGAAGACTTTCAGCCCAGCAGGATCCCCTTGATGAACAAGCTCAAAATGTCTAGGGACTGAATAATTGGCCCTCGTCTTCACCTTTGAGGTTTCTTTCTTGGCCTGTAACAGGCCAGTGGGCGGGCCCTAACTGACCCCACCAGTGATGCAGACAGTGTGATATAAATCGGAAGCTCAAATATAGCAAGCCAGGCTCTGATGAAGAGGCTACGGCCTTGAAACACGTCAGCCATTCCATCCAGGCCACCAGTCGGAGACGGTTGACGGTGGAACCTATGCCATTACTGTTTTTGCCCGTTGCACAAAGCTGTTTGTGAGTATGTTTTTATGTTTTTAAATAAACTCATTTATCAAGGATAATGCGCTAGGCCAGTGCGCCCTTTTTGTGCCTTTTGTTTCTTCAGTTTGGGACGACCCCAGTCCATCAGGTGGCAGCAGGCCGGCAAGTTATCCAATGTTGAATAAATTAGACATCCCCTTCCTCACCACTGCAGAGAAGACATTCCCCTGAAGCGCGGAGAAATAGGACTTTTTTCTTTGCATCTTTTGTTTGGGGTATCCAGCTGCTAAGGAGAAGCCCTTTGACGCTAGGGTGAGCAGAAGTGTTGCCATATAGACATCTTTCTTCATCTATAAGATGGTACTGTCTATAGAAGAAAGGGAACTTAAACGACAGTCCCTGGCAAGGGGTTTTGCAAACAGTATTAATTCATATGAACAGCAACAGGAACCGGATGGAGACTTGGTTGCTAACATTGATGACAATAGCAGAGAAAACTCTATGGTGTCTACATTTTATAAACTCAAAAATCTACTGGAAAAAGAGATGACCCAGTGGTGGGACATCCTACTACTAGAGAAATACTTGGAGGTGAATAGGATCCCAAGAGGTCTGAGACTGAATAAAATGTGTGTATGGCTAGATGAGGACCTCAAAAATGATTGGATTGGGAAAATGAGGGAGTGCAATAAAATACTTCTCCAGCACATCATTACACAAAGGAAAAGGAACTTGGAGGCTATCAGGGTCAATCTTAAACAAGTACAAGATGATCTTACTGCATATGCAGACCTTGACGCCTTTGACTCTTGGGATAGAGATGTAAATGATAATATGGTGACTTTTGAAACCGATCTGATTTCCAAGAAGTCGGGGAAGTTTGAAAGGGATAGATCAGACTACCTACAAGGGCGGGAATTTAACTGGAACAGAGTGGTTGGGGGTCCCAAAGGTAATAAGTTAGCTCCCAATAGGGAGAAGAAGAGGGGGAGAAGCTCCTCCCGACATAACCCACAGGAACCCAGGCCCAACACTCCAAAGGATTACAGACATAGGAATCAATATAGGAAGAATAGAGGACCAAAAAATAGATCAAAAAGACCCTCCTCCAGACCCAGCCCCTATAGGACAGGTGTGTCACATCCAGAAATAAAGAATACCCTCCTTCCATCAAATGGAGGGATGAGTGACGTAAGGGTCCCCCCATTGAAGAACCCTTCTGTCAAAGGAGGAACCATCTCAGATGGTAATGGGCCCACAAAGACACACACACCAACTGGTAAGGACACCCATGTAGGTACAGATCAGGCCCAAATAACGGTACGCACTCCAGAAACACTAGGAGGTGCGCATAGTCTGGAAGGTAGGAATGACAAACCTACTTTTTTAGTGAAGGAGGCTGTGGGAACAGTGAATCCCACAGCCCATCCTCCCCCCACCCCACTATTGAGAACATCAACAAGGAAAAGAGAACAAGTAGGAGGAGAGGTAGGAGAGGGGGGAAGAGACATAAAAAGAGGAAGGAGATAACTGAAGGATTCTCCACTATAAAAATTTACAACCTGTCCAGCTCGGTCTTCACAGAAACAGAGCTGGATTTATTACGTAAAGGTCTTAATTTTGCCCCCAAAAATCCTCCCAACCTGTTTGAGCTGTTTGTAGATTTGAATAAATATGTTAGGAATCTTACAGTCAAAAGATACTTCGCCATTAAAGAAGGAAACTCCGGGGAAGGAGGTACACTGAGATATTCATTAACCACAACCCCCATGAATAATATCAGGCAATCCATTACCTCTGAACAAGAACTAGACTCCAAGGACGAAGCCCTGTCCATATTAGAAAGTTTATACCAGGAGGGTGGCTGTGAAGTTGAGGAACTGGATGCAGGAACCAACCTCCCCACTCATGATAGTAGGCTGATACGACATACAGATTTTAAGCCCAAATCTACGTTTTATCCTCATTGGGTTAAGGGAAATCACATTCCCACCTTCTATCAGATAGTCTTGGAGGAACTAAGACACATATGCCACAAAAATCCTCCGGGTATACCAGGGAAGAAAGGGATAGAAGATCCACTAAATAGCCTAAGAGAAAAAGATCACATTATTATCAGGCAGGCGGACAAAGGGAGTGGCTTGGTAATACAAGATAGAGAAGTATATTTGGGAGAAGCCTTAAGACTTTTGAGTGATAACACTACATATCAAAAATTACCAAAAGATCCTCTTCCAGAATATAGAGACCAATTAAAATCCTTATTGGATGAAGCTTTAAAATGCCAAATAATTACCAAAAGCGAGTACCTCTTCCTGTTCAACCAATATCCCATCACTCCCCACTTCTACCACATTCCTAAAATCCACAAAGACCTGACCAATCCCCCAGGAAGACCTATAATAGCTGGGATCGATAGTCTCACTAGCAATTTGGGCTGCTACATCGATCATTTTCTCCAGGAATTTGTCACCACCTTACCCTCCTATGTTAAGGACTCGGGCCACATGCTGGAGATACTATCCTCCATGAAGTGGGAACCGGAATATAAATGGGTGTCTCTTGATGTAGCCTCATTGTATACATCAATTGAGCACCAGTATGCCTGAATGCTGTGAAACACTATCTGAACAACAGCGAATTACACCCATTACAGACCCAGTTCCTGCTAGAATGTATTGATTATACGCTTAATCATAACCACTTCACCTTTATGGATACCCACTACAGGCAAGTCAGGGGCACTGCTATGGGAGCCAGGTTTGCTCCAAGTTATGCCAATCTCTTCATGGGGTATTGGGAGGAACAATCCATCTGGAACAATAACCCCTATGGAGCAAACCTGGTCCTATATGCAAGGTATATCGACGAAGGGAAGTGAAGAACAGTTTACAGGCTTCCTTTCGCATTGTGGGGGGAATTCCTTTGGTATCACGTTTACCCACGTAATAGATGGCAACAGTCTCATATTCCTGGACCTCGAACTTAGGCTAGATAATGATAATAACATCATATCTAAAACCCACTTCAAACCAAGTGCAGGAAATTCATACCTGCATGCGGACCGTAGCCATCATCCTAGGTGGATCAGGAACGTCCCGTTTGGGCAGTTCTGTCGATTATCCAGAACCTGCACCATCAAAGAAGACTACGAGACCCAAGGGAATATCCTAAAAACAAAATTCTGAGAAAAAGGATACAAAGAAGAACACATTGAAGAAGCCTACAACAAGTATAGGGCCCACTACGAAGGGGGGGCACAGTCTGAGCAAATAGGAATGTCTAAAAAGTCTGAGAAAAATAAAACGGCCAGGCAAGGATTTGTCCGATTCAGCACCACGTACAATACTAGAGCCTTTGACATACAGCGGATATTGTCCAATAACTGGAAAATTCTGAAACAAGATCCGGTCCTGGGTAAACTAATACCTGACAGGCCGGAGATCGTGTTCAGAAGATCTAGGAATGTCAGGAGCTATATAGCGCCAAGCAGGGTCCGCAAACTCCAAAAGAAACAAGGTGACAACCTGGGGCCCTGGTCTTCAATTTTTGACCAGCCAGGGAGCTACAGATGTGGAGTGAAAAACTGCAGGTCCTGTTCATACATGTGGCACAGGAAAAAGGCAGGGCCATCTCAATAGCTTCATGGGCCCCTGGGCAAAGTAATGCACCGGGGCCCCTCCAAGCTGTCCCCAATTTTTGTGGTATAAGGCACTGCTTTATTTTAACTGACAATTGCGCGGTCGTGCAACGTTGTACCCAAATAAAATTGGCGTCCTTTTTTTCCCACAAACAGAGCTTTCTTTTGGTGGTATTTGATCACCTCTGTGCTTTTTATTTTTTGCGCTATAAACAAACAAATAGCAACAATTTTGATGAAAAAAAAACGTTTTATTTACTTTTTGCTGCAATAAAAGTCCAAAAAATATATATAAAAAAATAAATGTATTCATCAGTTTATACCGATATATATTCTTCTACATATTTGTGGTAAAGAAAATCCCAATAGTCGTAAATTGATTGGTTTGTGCAAAAGTTGCCACGTTTGCAAACTATGAGAATAGATTAATGGCGTTTTTACAATTTTTTTTTTTTTACTACTAAAAAAAGATCTGCGATTTTTATCGGGACTGCCACAGATAGATTGGACATTTTTTACACTTTTTTGGGACCAGTGACATTTATACAGTGATCAGAGCTATAAAAATACACTGATTACTGTATAAATGTCACTGGCAGGGAAGAGATTAATTTATGGGGGGTGATAAAGGGGTTAAATGTGTTCCTTGTGTGTGTTCTAACTGTATGGGAATGGGCTGGCAGGGCAGGGACATAAAAGATCTCACTGATCCTGAGTACAGGAATCAGTAGATCAGTCTCACATCCCCTGTCAGAATGGGGAACCGCTGTGTTTACATTGGCGGTTCCCCATTCTGCCTGTTTAACAGGCGATTGTGGGTCACCAGCGGAAATCAAGTCCATCCGACCCACAGGCATGCTCATGGAGCATGCCACCTGTCTCTGTGCCTGCGCTGTTTATAGACGGCAATCTGCGCAGCGCTGCTGATCTGCCGCAGAAAATGTAAACAACACATTTGGCAAGCGGTTAACTTAATGACACTCTGAAATTTGGTTTGCAGAACTGGATTGCATGGGTGTAAACACCTATACAATCTGATTCTAGTGCGGCGAAAAAAAGGTCCTAAATCACTTTGGTGTGGATTCGGTGCGGTTTGAGCCATACAGAATAATGGCTTAAATCGCACTGCTGAAGAATCACATGCGATTTGAACAGGAATCAGGAAAGTGGTGCAATTCCTGTTCAAACTCGCATGTCGTTCCCATAATGCATTGTGTGAACTGGCTCAGCGCAGCAGCAGAAAAGAAAAAGCATTTTACAAGTTGAAGGCGGTGTCTGTACAATGGACTTACCGTTTTATCTCCTACAATCTGCAGTTTTCACCTGCTGCTATAGCTGCACACGCACCTATCCAGCACCATGCTGTGTGTGTGTGAACATCAGGGGGTGGAGAGTTGGTATTAGCCTGGGCACAGCAGGAAGGGAGCCAGGGATTGGTCACTTTACTTTACCAGGGGTCTTCAGCACCCTGAGGTCCTGTTTCATGTGCTGTCCATCTGAATCCTCCAGAGAAATATTGAAAGTAACAGTGATATGATCCTGGGTCGGCACAGGCAGCTACAAAGGCAGCACACAGTGCACTCTGCTGCCGTGGAGACCGTGGAGGCGGAGCTCGAACTGCCGAGGACTCACAGGGAAGACTGTCAGGCAGAGAAAAGAGAGAGGAGAGGGGAGAGTAACCAGCACCAGCTGCGAGCAGAGAGACAGACACACTGCACTGCAGAGGTAGAACACAGAAGCGGCTGCCTGTAGCAGCACCGCACAGCTCCCAAGCCCGTCCATTCAGTACACTGATAGCTGTCATCAGTGTCATGCCGTTGTTTGTGGCACCACCACAGAGCAGGCAGGCCTGGGGCCCCAAGCTCACATGGGGCCCCCGGGCTCTGCCCAGGAGGGCCCGCTCAGTAAGACGGCCCTGGAAAAAGGAAGTCCTGGGGAGTGATGGTCGTACCCACAAGATTAGACAATTTATTAATTGTGGTACTTCCTTTGTAGTTTATGGCCTGATATGTCCATGTGGATTATTATAGGTAGGGCGTACTATACGCCCTCTGAGGGTACGCTTTGGCGAACATAAGTGTAACATACAGGCCAACAAGCTGTTTGTGAGTATGTTTTTATGTTTTTAAATAAACTCATTTATCAAGGATAATGCGCTAGGCAAATGCCCACCATAGCAAGCCATTTGCTATGGGGGCACTCATGTGGGCTTGCTCCTGAGCTCTGCCTTGCCCCAATGGACCCTGTTGCTGTCTCTGAGTCTTTGAGGAGGGAGAGAGCAGAGAGCCACTCCTCTCATGCACAGCGATGGATCGAGATCAGGCTCAGGTAAGTAAAAAGGGTGGCTGGAGGGGGAGATACACTTAAAAGTTTTTTTTTTACCTTAATGCAGGGAATGCATTAAGGTAAAAAAAAGCTTCAGCCTTTAGAACCACTTTATAGTAGATCTAAACATTTTTCAGCCACTTCTCAAGTACGTGAACTTGCTACTGTCTCTGAGTAAATGAGGAGGGAGAGAGCAGAGAGTTTTTTTTACCTTCATGCAGAGAATGCATTAAAGGTAATAAAAGGGGGGGGGGGGTTGGCAGGGGAGAAGCACTCAAAAGGTTTTTTATCTTAATGTAGCGAATGCATTAAGGTAAAAAATCCTCAACCTTTAGAACCACTTTAAAGTAGATCTAAACATTTTCAGCCACTTCTCATCTTAGTGAACTTGTTGACTCTGGACCAGCTTCCTGATAGTGACAATGGTGGACCATGCCCACACAATTACATTATTTACAGTATACAGATAAACTACATTAACATGCTAAGGTTTACCTGAGATTTTAGTGATTGGTGTTATATCTTCATTAATAGAGAAGCTGTTCCTTGAAAATGATGTGAATCCTATGTATCTTCCTCCCTGGAGTTTAATGTGGAAACCAAGTTATTATAAAGCTGACATGTTTTTAGTAACTTTGCGGGCATTTTCTATGTTGTTTAGTAATCCTATCCAAAAGTGCGATAGAACCAACCAAACTGATCAATGTTTTCTTTGCAAGAACCTCATGAGAGAGTCATTTTTGACTATGATGATCTGAGTCACGAATAGAATTTCCCTCAAAAAATATTTTGTATCTTGATAACTGTTTACTTAATTTATACCAAAGAGAAATGCTTAGCGCAAAGGAGAACTGAAAAGCCCAACAAAAGCAATAGCATGGCCAAGACCTTAAAAGGTAACTCCACTTTTGTGGAAAAAAAAAAAGCATAGCAAATTAAAAAATAAGAAAATAAATAACATGATGTTATTTAATATTATTTAAAAATACTGTTCCATTTCAATCTGCAGTGCTGTATATTTCTGTAACATTCTATGCAATATGGCCACCTGGAGGTGTTCTGTACATTGTTGGTGTACAGTATACCTCCAGGAAATGTAAATTTTTGCTGGTGTGTTTGGCTCACTGGTTTTATCAGAAGTCTGCACCAAGACACAAGACAATGACTCGACAGGAGGGATTCTTACATCAACACTGTCTTTGCTGATGGGGGGATTAAGCAAATTTATTTCCTGCAATCCATGGTTGCAGGAAAGAAATGTGCTCCTTAATAGCTGGCCTTACTCTTTAAGGACAGGGTTTACACCCTTAGGCAGTCCCTTATGGTGTGAATGACATCTTTATTGTTCTAGAGCAGGGTTTCTCAACCAGGGTTCCGTGGAACCCTAGGGTTCCTCCAGAGTTTGCTAGGGGTTCCTTGAGCAATGGTCAATTTCTACCTCTCAGATAAATTCCCAGTGATACCATTGATCTTTTTAGCTATCTGTAAGGGGGTAATTCTTCCCAATGACCACAAGTGTAGGGAGTATTCTTCCCATTGAACATCACACTAATGGATCATGAGTTGTAGATTTTTAATTTTTAGCAGGGGTTCCCCGAGACCGGAGAATTATTTCATGGGTTCCTCAGTGTTGAAAAGGTTGAGAAAGGCTGTTCTAGAGCATCTCTTACAGCATACAGAAGTCAGTCTAGCCAGGGTAATGCATGCCTGGTGTATAATTAAAAATCATTTTATTGCTTGTCACATTGTCTCCCATATTAAACCTTTTGAGACTGCTTAAAGACATAATTCACCATTACCAAAAATGCTTATGCAGATAAGAGATGTCTGTAGATAAAAACAAGCATGCAGCTTGATCAAAATTGAATAATGCCCTTTCTATAGGTGTAGGTGATTTACTGATCTCATGAAGCCTGACTTGAAAACTCACAGGACATTGCTAGGATGTTGCTAAATGTGGCCCAGCTAATACTGTCCACCTTCACATCACAGAAGTGAACTTCTAAACTCTGAGTTCACAGCTTCTGCATCAGGGGAGAGAAAGCACATGTGAGAGGGTTTGAATCAAAGAAATAGCTCATTCTTATGATGGTGAAGATGAACAGTAGTGATGGGCCGAACACCCCCCGGTTCGATTCATACCAGAACTCCCTAATATGGAAAGACTTCGGACCCAATCTGTGAACAAAGTCTATGGGAGCTGAGCTTGAAAAATCAAAAGGCCACATTTTTAAGGCTTATATGCTTTGCAAGTTATTGCCCATAAAAAAGGCATGGGGTCCAGGTACTGCTCCAGGGGTCATGTATCAATGCAAACATTTAAAAAAAAATGTTTTTAACCACATCAGTACCAGGCAAGAAAACCCCCTTCCTGTCCAGGCCAGTTTTCAGCTTTCAGCGCTATCACACTTTGAATGACAATTACTCAGTCATGCAACACTGTACCCATATGAAATGTGCGTCCTTTTTTTCACACAAACAGAGCTTTCTTTTGATGGTATTTAATCACTAGGGTTTTTTTTTTATTTTTTGTGCTATAAATAAAAAAAGATTGAAATTTTTGTGAAAAAATGCCTTTTTCTTTGTTTCTGTCATAAAATTTTGCAAATTAATAATTTTTCTTTGTAAATTTTGGTCAAAATGTATACTGCTACCTATATTTGGTAAAAATAACCCAAATAAGTGTATATTATTTGGTCCTTGTGTAAGTTATAGAGTCTACAAGCTATGGTGCCAATCATTGAAAATTGATCATACCTGATCACACCTGATATACTGACAGCCTATCTCATTTCTTGAGACCCTAACAAGCCAGGAAAGTTCAAATACCCCCCAAATGACCCCTTTTTGGAAAGTAGACATTCCAAGGTAATTAGTAAGAAGCATGGTGAATTTTTTGAAGTTGTAATTTTGGTCACTGATGGGTGACGGGTGTCTGGTGGTGGCCACTGATGGGTGACGGGTGACTGGTGGTGGTCAATGATGGGTGACTGGTGGTGGTCACTGATGGGTGACTGGTGGAGGTCACTGATGGGTGACTGGTGGTGCACACTGATGGGTGCCAGGTGTCTGGTGGTGGTCACTGATGGGTGTCTGGTGGTGGTCACTGATGGGTGACGGGTGATTGGTGGAGGTCACTGATGGGTGATGGGTGACTGGCGGTAGTCACTGATAGGTGATGGGTGCCTGGCGGTGGTCACTGATGGGTGCCGGGTGTCTGGTGGTGGTCCCTGATGGGTGACAGGTGACTGGTGGTGGTCACTGATGGGTGACTGGCGGTGGTCACTGATGGGTGCTGCATGTCTGGCGGTGGTCACTAATTCGTGACGGGTGACTGGCGGTGGTCACTGACGGGTGACTGTCGCTGGTCACTGATGGGTGACGGATGACTGGCGGTGGTCACTGATGGGTGACAGGTGAGTGGTGGTGGTCAATGATGAGTGACTGGCAGTGGTCAGTGATGGGTGACTGGTGGTGGTCACTGATGGGTGACAGGCCACGTTCACTGATGGGTGATGGGTGACATGCCACGGTCACTGATGGGTGACATGCCACAGTCACTGATGGGTGACAGGTGACTGGCGATGGTCACTGATGGGTGACAGGTGAATGGCGGTGGTCACTGATGGGTGCCAGGTGACTGGCAGTGGTCACTGATGGGTGACGGGTGACTGGCGGTGGTCACTGATGGGTGACGTGTGACTGGCGGTGGTCAGAGATGGGTGACGGGTGACTGGCGGTGGTCAGAGATGGGTGACGGGTGACTGGCAGTGGTCAGTGATGGGTGACGGGTGACTGGCGGTGGTCACTGATGGGTGACAGGCCACGGTCACTGATGGTTGACGGGTGACTGGCGGTGGTCATTGAAAGGTGATGGGTGACTGGTGGTGGTCACTGATGGGTGACGGGTCTCTGGTGGTGGTTACTGATGGGTGCCTGGTGTCTGGTGGTGGTCACTGATGGGTGACTGGCGGTGCACACTGATGGGTGCCAGGTGTCTGGTGGTGGTCACTGATGGGTGTCTGGTGGTGGTCACTAATGGGTGACGGGTGGTTGGTGGAGGTCACTGATGGGTGACCGGTGACTGGCGGTGGTCACTGATAGGTGATGGGTGTCTGGCGGTGGTCACTGATGGGTGCCAGGTGTCTGGTGGTGGTCACTGATGGGTGACAGGTGACTGGTGGTGGTCACCGATGGGTGACTGGCGGTGGTCACTGATGGGTGCCGCTTGTCTGGCGGTGGTCACTGATGGGTGACGGGTGTCTGGTGGTGGTCACTGATGGGTGCCGCATGTCTGGCGGTGATCACTAATGCATGATGGGTGACTGGCGGTGGTCACGGATGCGTGACGGGTGACAGGTAACTTGCGGTGGTCACTGGCGGGTGACTGGCGGTGGTCACTGATGGGTGACGGGTGACTGTGGTGGTCAGTGATGGGTGACTGGCGGTGGTCAGTGATGGGTGACTGACGGTGGTCACTGATGGGTGACAGGCCACAGTCACTGATGGGTGACATGCCACGGTCACTATCGGGTGACATGCCACGGTCACTGATGGGTGACAGGTGACTGGCGGTGGTCACTGATGGGTGACAGGTGACTGGCGGTGGTCACTGATGGGTGATGGTGACTGGCGGTGGTCACTGATGGGTGCCAGGTGACTGGCGGTGGTCACAGATGGGTGACAGGTGACTGGCGGTGGTCAGAGATGAGTGACGGGTGACATGCTACGGTCACTGACGGGTGGCATGCCACGGTCACTGATGGGTTGAATGTAGGGTTGCCACATCATCCCTTTAATCCAGGACACACATTAATTACACAGGTTCTGAGGCTAATTTAATGCAGATAAGGTACCAAGTGAGTTTAATTACCACTGTAATCAGCCACAGAACCTGTGTAATTAATATGTGTCCTGGATTAAAGGGATGATGTGGCAACCCTAGTGGAATGCCACGGTCACTGATGGGTGACAGGTGCACTTTATGATGGCAGTCTGATGACAGGTACATTTTATGATGACAGGTGCACTTTATGATGACAGGTACACTTTATGGGGGCAGATGGGGTGACTGTTGGGTGACAGGTGCATTGGGGATGTGACATGTGTGTGTTTGTGTTTTACAGATCAGTAACTCACTGATCCTAGCTCTTCTCTCCTCACACTAGAAACTGTGTGAGGAGAGAAGAGCTGGTAACAGTGAGTTACCGCTCTGTTTACATTGCATGTGATCGGCTGTGAAGTAGATCACAGCCGATCACAAGGTAACAGCCGCCTGGGAACACACCACCACTGACGTGCATGCGCAGCGCGCTCCCGATCGCGAGCATGCGCCGTGCGAATGGTGGACATGCCATTTGTGATCAGCCGTGATTTCCTCACGGTTGATCACGTGGTAAACAGCCATAACCAATGGCTGTTCATCCCAGTCGGTGACGCGGTGTGACCCGGGGACACGCCACCACCGACAGAGCTGGGATGCGCGTGCCCGATCGCGCGCAATCCCACCTTAAAGGGGCGACATCATATGACGTCCACCCGCAACAATAGCCGTTCCACCCCGGTGGGCGGAAGGTAAGTTGTTAAAGGAGCAGTAATTTTAATGATGCTTAAAGTACAATAATAAAAATGAAAAATTCCTTGAAACATAGTGCCTGGGGGGGGGGGGGGTCCCTTAATCTGCCTGTAAAGTGGCACATTTGTGCCATGTATAGATCCCGCTGCAGCAAAACTGACATATATAAAGAAAAAAAAAAGACATTTAAATTGATTTTCCGGGCTGCAAGCTTTCTTGAAAAGAAAACATTGCTGGCAATACAAAAATGTGAAAAATCCATGCCAGACCCTTATCTGAGCATGCAGGCCAGGAGAGGGGGCATGAGTGACGAGTGAACGCCCCCCACCTTCTAGAACCATACCAGGCCACATGCCCTAAACATGGGGGGATTCTTTGGGGCAGAGGGGGCTTTTTGGAATCTGCATGCACCAGTCATTAACATCGCTACGCAATTTTTAAAAAAAATTTGTTGGGGGGGTTCCCCTCAAAATCCATACCTGACCCAAAGAGCCTGGTATGGATTAAAGCGAACCCCCAAGCTTTTTTTCACATTTATGTGTTGCCAGCAATGTTTTTTTCATTCAGCTGTCAGCTGATGACTCATCTGTTGTTAAGGACGCAGAAAGCGTCTTCCTTGCCCGTTCCTTAACAGCCAGATATTCACTGTTCCCTGATTGGGCAAAGCCTTGCACCTGACCAGGGCATTGTGGGTGCTTGGCGGGCAAACATCCCGCAGAGCACCCTGCAAATTTGGGTATTCGTTGTACACATGAACGGACGATGTTCGGGCCGAAACTTTGCTCAGTCCGAACAGCTCGCCCGACACTAATGAACAATAACAACTGGGCCTCTCTTAGCATCATCCTTAGCAATGTTCTGGGAGTTTTTTAGTCAGGCTTTATGATGTACTGTATCTAAATGGCCTACAACTATAGAAAGGGCATTGCTCAATTTTGGTCAAAGCTGCAGTTTGTTTTATGTGCTAAGTCATTGGTGATCTCCTGGACAGTGAGTTAATTAGTGGGTGGAAGATGAAATAGAGAGAAAAGTTAATGGGGACTGGATGAGAAGGTGTTAATGAGAGTGATAAAATAGGTCTGCTTGGCAGTGTAGAGACATAAATTGTATTTTTGGAGGGCATATTTATATTGTTTGAATTCTTTCTGAAACTTAGTCTTACGCCACAGATGCTTAAAGGAGTTGTAAAGGCAGAAAGATTTTTTATCTTAATGCATTGTATGTATTAAGATACAAATCCTTTTGTGTGTAGCAGCCATCCCAGGATCCCCCAATTACTTACCTGAGCCCCTTCTCTCTCCAGCGATGTCCACTAATGTCTAAGGCAGGGGGTAGGCAACCTGTGGCCCACCAGCTGTTCTAGAACTACATTTCCCATGAGGCATTGCAAGGCTGACATGTACAATTGCTCCCAGAGGCATGATGGGACTTGTATTTTTGCAACTGCTGGAGGGTTGCAGGTTGCCTACCCCTGGTCTAAGGCACCCAGGACACTCCTCCTCATTGGTTGAGGCACAGCAGCTGCGCCATTGGCTCCCGTGGCTGTCAATCAAAGTCAGTCGTCAATCAGGGGAGAGAGGGGGCAGGGCCGGGTCGGAGCACCCTGTTTGAAAGGATACACAGAGGTCTGATTCTGCTCGGGTGCCCCCATAGATAGCTGCTGGCTGTGGGGGCACTCAACAGGAGGGAGGGGCCAGGAGCAGCAAAGAGGGACCTGAAAAGAGTAGAATCTGGGCCTTTACAATCACTTTAAGAGCATGGATACGTTTATTGGGACTTCTGGGGTCATTTGTTTGCCAGGGTTGTAGGGGTCAAGGTCTGATTCAGTGTGTAGTGAGGGGGAGAGCTCATCCAGGGCAGAGGACAAGGATCTATTGTAGACAGAAATGGCTAGATTGGGGCAGGACAGGGGGTGAGATTTTGTCATAGAGGTGGTCTGTAGCAGAATGGAGAAGAGAACGGTGGCAAAAGGTTTCTATGGGCAATTGTTAGGTGATTGGAGGGAGAGGTGATGGAAGGCAGGGAGAGAGCGAAGCTAAAAAGGTGGTAAAAAGAGAAAGATCACCACCTTATTATTACACAACACAAAAATAAGATTGATGCAATTTGTAATGAAATCTACACTCTACCATACCCCCCCCCCCCCCCAACACCCCAGGTCTACAGGTACACTCAACCCTTATTTAACCCTGCTACTATAGAAGAGGTTGCTAAACTTTTTTCTAACACCCACAGGATCACCTGTCCCTTGAACTCTATTTCCTCTTAAATACTGCAGTCACCCTCTGGCTCTATCCTACAATCTAACTTGGGGATCCTCAAACTACGGCCCTCCAGCTGTTGCGGAACTACACATACCATGAGGCATTGTAAAACTCTGACATTCACAGACATGACTAGGCATGATGGGAATTGTAGTTCCAGAACAACTGGAGGGCCATAGTTTGAGGACCCCTGTATCTAACTCATATCTTCAATCTCTCCCCCATGCTTAAAAAGCCTTCATTGAACCCCACCAATCTTAACAACCTACACCCCATCTCTTTGCTCCCCTTTTCCTCCAAACTCCTTGAATGCCTGGTCTGCAACCGAGTGACCACCAGATTAAGAATAACCTTCTTCTTCAGTCTGGATTTCACCCTTAACACTCCACAGAAACGGCTCTCCTATAACTCAGATACGATTTATTAACAGATAAAACCAATGGACACTATTCTGTACTCCTACTTCTGGACCTTTTGGCTGCCTTTGATATGGTTGACCACCCCCTCCTCCTCAAAAAACTTTACTCCATTAGCCTTTGTGACTGTATTCTTCATTGGTTCTCATTTTATTTACTGTATCGCACCACACCTTCAGTGTCACTTAAAATTCTACTCCCCCCTCTCTTCTTCCCCCAAGGTTCTGTTCTTGGACCTCTCCTATTCTCAATCTACACCTCCTGTCTGGGTCAGCTGATAGCCTCCATGGATTTCAATATCATTTTTATGCTGATGACACCCAAGTCTTACTGACCGACATATTAGTCTGGATGTCACACCACTTCCTCAAACTCAGTCTATCTAAAACTGAGTTCATAATATTTCCTACTCCACGTGCTCCTTCCCTTGACTTCTCTGTCAAGATAAATAGCACAAACATAAATCTGTCCCCGCAAGCCAGGGTGCTAGGTGTAATCCTAGAATGTCAACTCTCCTTTCTGCCTCACATCCAATCACTGTCCAAAGCTTGCTGCCTCAACCTCTGCAACATCCCCAAAATACACCCCTTCCTAACCAATGACACCACAAAGCTCCTAGTTCACTCCCTGGTTATCTCTCACCTCAACTACTGCAACCCCATACTCATTAGTTTACCCTCACATAGGCTACCCCCCCTTCAGTCCATCATGAATGCTGCTGCCAGACTCATCCAACTTACCGTTCAGTGTCTGCCACCCCTCTCTGCCAATCTCTCCATTGACTGCCACTCGCCCAACAAATACAATTCAAAATACTAACAATAAGTTACAAAGCCATCCAAAACTCTGCCCCCAGCTACATCACTAACCTAGTCTCAAAATTCCCTATCCCAATCTGTCCAACTATATCCTACTCTGTCCTCTTTTAGGTGATCCCTGAAAACCTTTCTCTTCAGAAAAGCCTATCCTGCTCCCATCTAACAACTGTACTTTTATTTTCTCCATCAGCTCATCCCCCACAGTTTTTACCTTTTGTATCACTTGACCCTCCCTTTTAGATTGTAAGCTCTATTGAGCAGGGCCCTCTGATTCCTCCTGTATTGAATTGTATTGTAAATGTACTGTCTACCCTCATGTTGTAAAGCACTGCACAAACTGTTGGCGCTATATAAATCCTGTGTATTATTAATAATAATTTACAAAGACAGCTTCAGTAACAACCACAAATTCCCAGCTGTATGTATTTTAACCACTTCAGCCCCAGAAGGATTTACCCCCTTAATGACCACAGCACTTTTTACAATTTGGCACTGCGCTGCTTTAACTGGTAATTGCACGGTCATGCAATGCTGTACCCAAACTAAATTTGCATCTTTTTTCCCCACAAATAGAGCTGTTTTTTGGTGGTATTTCATCACCTCTGCGTTTTTATTTTTTGCGATATAAACTAAAAAAGTCCAAAAATTGTAAACAAAATGATATTTTCTACTTTTTGTTATAAAAAAATACAATAAACTCAATTTTAGTCATAAATTTTGGCCAAAATGCATTCAGCCACATGTCTCGGGAGAAAAAATAATCAATAAACGTATATATATATATATATATATTGGTTTGCGCAAAAGTTATAGTCTATAAACTAGGGTACATTTTCTGGAATTTACGCAACTTTTAGTTTATGAATGCCAATCTCAATTCCTGAGGTGCTATAATGGAAGGGCAGTACAAAAGCCTAATCAAATGACCCCATTTTGGAAAGTAAACACCCTAAGAGACATGTTGAGCCCATTGAATATTTTATTTTTTTGTCACAAGTGATTGAAAAATGACAAAAGAAAAAAAAATGTATACAATGTTGCCATTGAAATGATATATTGCTCACACATGCCATGGGTATATGTGGAATTACACCCCAAAATACATTCTGCTGCTTCTCCTGAGTATGGGGATACCACATGTGTGAGACTTTTCTTTTTTGAAGCCTATCCGCATACAGGAGCCCAAAAACCAATCACCCCTTATGGATTTGGGCGTGAACTTTTGTTTCCACTCCACACTACCTATGACAGTTTCAGAGGCCATGAAATGCCCCCATATTGGAAAGTAGGCAACCCAAGCTATTTGCTGAGAGGCATGCTAAGTCCATGGAACATTTTACATTTTGCCACAAGTTTCAGGAAAATTACAATTTTTTTTCACAAAGTTTCCACTAAATGATATATTGTTCAAACATGCCATGGGTATATGTGAAATTGCACCCCAAAATATATTCTGCTGCTTCTCCTGAGCATGGAGATACCACATATGTGAGTCTTTTTATCAGTCTAGCCACGTACGGGACCCCGAAAACAAATTACCGCCTTCAGGATTTCTAAGGGCGCAAACTTTTGTTTTCACTCCACACTACCTAACACAGTTTCGGAGGCCATGAAATGCCCAGCTAGCACAAAACCTCCCAAATGACCCCATTTTGGAAAGTAGACACCCCAGCTATTTGCTGAGAGGCATGTTGAGTATTTTGCAGATCTCACTTTTTGTCACAAAGTTTTGAAAATTGAAAAAAGAAAAAAAAAGTTTCCTTTTCTTTCTTCTTTTTCAAAAAAAAAAAAATTAGAGCAGCAAAATACTCACCATGCCTCTTAGCAAATACCTTGGGGTGTCTACTTTCCAAAATAGGGCCATTTGGGGGGGAGGGGGGTTTGTGCTATCTGTACATTTCAGGGCCTTCGAAACTGTGATAGGTAGGGAGGAGTAAAATCAAAATTTTATTCCCTTATGAAGCCTGATTTTAAGGTCCTGCACGTGGCTAGACTCCCAAAAAGTCTCACTCATGCGGTATCCCCGTACTTAGAAGAAGCAGCAAAATGTATTTTGGGGTGTAATTTCACATATACCCATGCCATGTGTGCGCAATATATCATTTAGCGACAACTTTGTGTAAAAAAAAAAAATGTAAATTTTCCGAAAACTTGTGACAAAATATATAATATTCCATGAACTCAACATGCCTCTCAGGAAATAGTTTGGGATGTCTACTTTCTAAAATGGGGTCATTTGGGGAGTTTTGTGCTATCTTGACATTTCAGGCCCTCCGAAACTGAGGTAGTGAGGAAGTGAAATCACCATTTTATGCACTTAGAAATCCTGAAGGCGATGATTGGTTTTTGGGTTTCTGTAAGCAGCTAGGCTCCCAAAAAGTCTCACACATGTGGTATCCCCATACTCAGGAGAAGTGGCAGAATGTATTTTGGGGTGTAATCCCACATATACGCATGGCATGTTCGAGCACTATATCATTTAGTGACAAAAAAAATGTCAATTTTCCAGAAACTCGTGACAAAATATAAAATATCCCATGGACTCAACATGCCTCTCAGGAAATAGCGTGGGATGTCTACTTTCCAAAATGGGGTAATTTGGGGGGGTTTTGTGCTATCTTGACATTTCAGGGCCTCCGAAACTGTGATAGGTAGTGAGGAAATGAAATCACCATTTTACACCCTTAGAAATCCTGAAGGAGGTGATTGGTTTTTGGGGTCTGTACGCGGCTAGGCTCCCAGAAAGTCCCACACATGTGGTATCTCTGTACTTAGGATAAGCAGCAGAATGTATATTAGGGTGTAATTCTACATATACCCATAGCATGTTCGGGTAATAGTGACAACTTTGTGCAAAAAAAAAATGTAAATTTTCCCAAAACTTGGGACAAAATATAAAATGTTCCATGGACTCAGCATGCCTCTCAACAAAAATCTTGGTGTATTACTGGTGTGAGGGTCCCCGCACCACAGCTATATAGACTAATCTGCAGCTGCTATTATAGCCTCACCTAGGTGAGGGATTAGATAAATGTGTAATGAGTAATAGCGCTTGCTAGTATGAGTATAGTGTAGTAGGTTTGTGAAAATTCTCCCACTATACTCTCCTGGGTGTTATTAACAGAATATTGATAATTATTATATCTTGGATACCCCAATCCAATAACATAAAGTGTAGTGTTAAAGGTCAAAAATACATGTTCATTCTGTCCAATCCAGTAGTAGTTTAAAGTGTAATAAAGTCCAATATATAGTATATTCCAGTGCAAAAGGTGACTTGGTGCTATTGCATAATCATCCCGATCAATGTTCCAAAAGTGCTTGTGCTCATGCCATCAGCTTGTGCAGATATGAGGTAAAGATACTCTGCTTACCAGATCCTATTGACCCTCACAGTCGTACGACTTGGAGGAGTCAATACATGCTTTCGGTCTCTCACCCGACCGTGGGTATGCGTCCTTCCACCGGTTCACTCTATGACTTCGCTACTCTCTTGCTCTGGTATATGATACAGGGAAGGAGAAGAAAAACTCACATTGCACGTCTCCTCTTTAAAAGGGTATATTGTACTTTATTACACTTTAAACTACTACTGGATTGGACAGAATGAACATGTATTTTTGATATCTATCATTGCACCTTATTTTATTGTGTTATATATTATTTTATATACATTATTTGTTATTATATGAGCACAAACAGCACCAAGTCACTTTGAGCACTCAAATGCACTGTATATTGGACTTTATTGCACTTTAAATTTTCATTGGATTTGAATAGTATGATGTTACAGTATCAAGTGTTATACTGAATATGAACTTTTGACCTTTAACACTGCACTTTATGTTATTGGATTGGGGTATCCAAGATATAATAATTATCAATATTCTGTTAATAACACCCAGGAGAGTATAGTGGTAGAATTTTCACAAACCTACTACACTATACTCATACTAGCAAGCGCTATTACTCAAAAATCTTGTTGTGTCTACTTTCCAAAAAGGGGTCATTAGGGGGGATTTGAACTGTCCCTGCATTTTATGCCCAACATCACCCACTCTTCTAACCACTTGAACCAAGTCCTTTCTGACCCTTTTTTCTAGAAAATTACTTTGAACCCCAAAACATTATATATTTTATTAAAGCAGAGGCCCTACAGACTAAAATGGTGGGTGTTCCAATTTTTTTTTCACAAAGTATTTGCACAGCGATTTTTCAAAAGCAATTTTTGAGGGGAAAAAAAAACACTTTTTTGAATTTTAATGCACACCAGCTCAGTGGTGACAAACTATAAATATTTTTAAAAGTCTTTAAAAAACTTTGAATTACTGCCCTCGATCTGACGTTCGTGGTGATACCTCACATGCATGTTGCAATCGCTGTTTACCTACGACACGAGCTCGACACTTGCGGTCACCTTTGCGCATGTGCATGGGGACCAGGGGTGCTTTATTTTATAATTTTTTTTTAATTATTCATTTTGCTTTTTATTTTATTTTTACACTGTCCCTTTCATTTTTTTAAATCTTTTTTATTGTTCTCACAGGGAATTTAAATATCCAGTATGACAGCAATATGTAGTGACAGGTACACTTTTTTGAAAAATTTGGGGTCTATTAGAATTTAGATCTCTCCTCAGCCCTTAAAGCATCTGACCACATCAAAATCTATGTGATAAGATGCTTTCCCAAATTCCCAATGGCGCTGTCTCTATCCAGGGAAACCAAAGTCATGAAATGCTTGTAGCTTCCGGTTTCTTAGGCCATAGAGATGATTGGAGCCATTTTAGTCTTTGATCAACTCTATGGTCAGCTGGCTGAACCGCGGCTGCATTCTCTGGTTCCCCGGTGGGACAGGAGAGCCAGTGAAAACCATGCAAGACGGCGGGGGGGGCATTCCCTCCCACTGCTTGTAAAAGCAGTCTAGCGACTAATTAGCCACTGGGATTGCTTTTACATGAAAGCCGATCACCGCCTGAAAAGAATGATATCAAGATGATCCCTAAACCTGCAGGCATCATTCCGGTATAACCACTCAAATCCAGCAACATATCAGTACATCGCTGATCCTTGTTGGGCATATATCGTAATTTATTTTTTTTCATGCAGCCTGTGAATTAAAAAAGTGAATCGTTCAATCGGTGGTATGCCCACCATTAGAAAACTGTCCTGTATCCATCCACTTCTAATGATGGGCATAAATGCACTGTTCTAAAAATATATGCCGAAGCATAGGGGCAATTTGCCCCTATGTCCACCGCTGCCCCTATGCTTCGGCATATATACTCTTTTTTTAACTGTGGTGGTGAAAACACCTCCTACATCTCTGGAGTCGCTGACTTGTGTACTGTGGGAGTAAACACTGTTGCTGTCAAGATAATTAAATCAGTGCTGCAGCTGAATGGCGTACCTGCAATGCAAATAATGGTTAACAATAAAACACAGTAAACGTTAATGCATAACCTGCAAACCATACCTGCAAAGCAAACATGATAAAACACAGTAAACAATAAAGTATAAAATAATTACATTCCTGCAAAGCAAACATGATAAAACACAGTAACAATAAAACAAAGTTAAGAAAAAAAACAGAGCAGAACCATAGATTGAGAACAACAGAGAGAGAGAATAGAGAGAGGATAACAAGAAAACGACAACTATTTTTGGCTCTTTTATGTTATATATATATATATTTTAACATTTTTTATTTTTTTACACTTTTAGTTGTAACTGTAAAGGTCCCAGGTTTGGATCTCTAAAAATGCGATGGCATCTTTGGAGACCCTATGAATTTGTGCCCTAGGACTATGCAGTGCTGTACCCTACGCTAATACTCCACTAGTGTGTGGTAGCGATGGAAACATTCACCAATGCAGAGACCAGGTTGGTCAGGGCAGGGGAGACAATAAAAACGGGTGTCACGCCTATATTCGCGTGTACTACAAACACATCTTCTTTGGGGTGATCTTTGGGTAGAAGTACCATGGAGGACCTCTGGGAAGTGCCTCTCATGCAGCTGGCTCACTGCATTTGGATGGGGAGGTCGGGGCACAGCACAGTCTGGAAAAAGAAGGGATGTGACGATCTCTTCCTGAAATTTACGGAAGGATTAAGTTCGTCCTGATGCTTTGTATAGCACACAAGAGTTCAGTAAAGCTAATTGAAATAGGTATACAGACACTTTTTTGTACCAGCATCTGGCCTTATGGGCAATTAAGTCAATTAAGTACAGCGCCAACAACTGGTCGTTGAAGTCCACCCCTCCCATATTAAGGTTGTATTCACGGACAGAGGGACCATTGGAATTTGGACTGCCGTGTCTGTGAAAACGGAGGACAGAACGAAAGCATTCGCTGTCCCTCCACTTCACTGCAAGCAAATCATTACTTCTCAAGCAGGCTCTCTCCCCTGTCTAAGTCGGGACCCTACAAGCCGTTGGGGGAAGCCCCGGCGATTAGATTGCAGGGTGTCACATGCCCAAATTCAATGATCAAACAAGTGACTAAGAAGTGGCACGCTTGTGTAATAATTGTCCACGTACGAGTGGTACCCCTTTCCGAATAAGGGTGACATCAAGTCCCAAACAATTTTGCCAGCGCTCTCTATGTAGTCTGGGCAGTTGGGGGTTCCAGGTGACTATCTTTTCCCTCATAAACCATAAAACTAAATGTATAGCCTGTGGCCCTGTCACAGAGCTTATACATCTTGCTGCTGAGAAACTGAAGAAAAGTGGCCTGGCGTGAGAGGAGAGCAGACGTGGGACAGAGGTGCTCCGTCTGGAAAGAGAAGAATCCAGCGTAATCCGCGGATTAGAACACCATCAGAGAGGTAAAAGCACCTCCACACACTTGCACAAGACCCATACTGTGAGGGAATATAACTTTGGGCCTGAAAATCGCCTTTTCGCGGAACAGGAAGTAGGCCGCAGTTGAAGCACCGGCCTAAATTTAAGGCCGGACGGAGCTCCGCGCGCGACCCGCGCACACACAGGCACTTAAAAGACACTCAATATAGCCTGAAGTCCTCACAACCTCCCCTGAGCGCTGCACAAACTCACTACTGGAGGAAACATTTGCCCTAAAAAGACTTTTATTCTGAGAGACTGACATATTACATGGTGTCATCCCCACAAAGCAGCTTGACATAGTAACACTGATGAAGCTGCCCTCATTTGGGATTACCCAGCATACAAACAGGGGGGTGCCAAAAGACCAACTTCAGGATTAATGCGACTCCTCATCCCCAGGTACAACACCCTGCTTGAAAAGCGCTAATCTCCTCTCATATTAACTTGCTTTATACACTCAGCTCGCATATCCTCTGCAAAAAAAAAAAAAAGTGTCACCACCCTCCCAGGCAGAACACCAAAGAGTCTTATCCTGAAGGACAAGACAAATGGCGGCCTAAAACACTAGTCCCGCTGCATTGTGTCCCTCAGAAGACCAGACAAAACAAATACTCTCCACAAACACAAACGGGCAGAAAGTCCCGACGCCGAAGATACCGCACGGACAAGAGGACCCCGGACACGAAGAACAAAGAAGAGGGCTAAAAACCTCGCCTTATAAAGGCGTTACCCCCACAGTAAGAGTCTCCTCACCCGAGACCCCCTCGCGCTTGCCCACCCCCTCACAAGGGGAACACTAAACGAGTAAAATTTATAGGATCACAAGACAATTCGGAATCTCTCCCTGTGTTACGTCGCCCTGATCACAAAATCCGGCGGTAAACAGAACAGGAAGTCCTATTCTGAGAAACCACAAGACGGACCCTCCCACCACTGTGAAAAAAAAAAAA
>BLSH010483974.1:539199-551155 GCA_018402905.1 Glandirana rugosa | reverse complement strand
CCACGCATACTATGCAATATCTCCTCGCGCTGGACGCAGGAGACAATATCTACGCCAAAATACCTAACCTACATCTCACATCACAATAAGGATCTCAAGACCACTTTGACCCTCACAACTTGAAACATCCCATATAAACCCCATACTACATAGTCTAATGAAACAGTGTTTCTAATTTAAGTATCCAATACTCACACTTTTAATGTAACCCAGATAAGGTTGTTGAAATGCAAATACTCATTATACAATGCACATGCGTATTGAGTATCAATTTCTCCTTTATGTACATGTGTCCGATCTAATATATCCTTTGCTGATACATTGGATACCAGCATCTTGAGTTCATGTTGTTTGCATTGTTCTCTCTTTACAAATTCAAGACTATATTTGTATATCATATACTCTTGTGATGTAGAGCTGTTATGTCTTGCAATTTTACTTATTGTACACAAATTCCTCTTTTCTTTGCTTCAATAAAATTTTTTGGAAAAAAAAAAAAAAAAAAACTGTTTGAAAGCAAGACAGCCATAAAATGTAATCAGGGACTCGTCTACGCAGACAACTTGATCGGGAATAAAACCATGACCGACCCCCTACCCCTTGTCAGGTCCGTCAGGGGGACGGCAATGGTGGCAAAGTTTGGTATGAAGCGCCTATATTACCCCATGATCCCCAGGAATGCTCGCACCTGCTTTTTAGTCAGAGGTTAGGGCCATTTCTGGATTGCCTCCAGTTTGTTGGTTTGGGGTTTAACGAGTCTACGACCAATAATGTGGCCATGGTATTTGGCCTCCTGTAGACCGATGGCACATTTTCTTGGGTTGGCTGTGACACCCATTTTCCTAAGGGAATCTATCACTGCTTGCACTCGGGGTAGATGCGATTCCCAATCTGGGCTGTGAATGACCACATAATTCAAGTAGGCGGTTGCGTAGGAGCGGTGTGGTCTTAGGGTTTTATCCCTCAATCTTTGAAATGATGCAGAGGCACCGTGTAACCCAAATGGCATACGCTTGTATTGAAAAGACCCTTCAGGGGTAGAAAAAGCAGTCTTCTCCTTTGCTTTCTCTGTGAGGGGTATTTGCCAATAGCCCTTAGTTAGGTCTAGGGTTATTATGTACCGGGCACCTTCCAATCGGTCTATAAGTTCGTCAGCGCAAGGCATCGGGTATGCATCAAACTTGGACACGCTATTTAACTTTCTAAAGTCATTGTAAAACCTTATAGTGCCATATGGGCTTCGGGACCATCGCTATGGGGCTCAACCAGTCACTGTGGGACTTTTCTATTCTAACATGGTTTTGATTTCTTTTACCACGGCCTGGTCTAGCCTCAGGGATTTTATAGGGCTTCACATTTAGGTGAACACACGGTTTCTTGATGATGTCGTGCTGGATCACTGAGGTCAGTCTAGGTAAATGGGAGAAACAGTCTCTACTTTTACTTACAAATTCCTTAACGTCATTTTATTGCGTTACAGACAAGGACTCGGTTATGGGGACGTCAGGGGTCATTGGTACCCTGTCCTTTTGGGGAGGGGAGATGGTCAGTTAACTCTCTCTGTCCTTCCATGGTTTTAAGAGATTAACATTATAAATTTGCTCCGGTTTTCTTTTCCCTGGCTGGTAAATTTTGTAGCTTACCTCCCCTATTTTTTCCCTAACCTCAAAGGGACCCTGCTACTTGGCCAGGAAATTACTTTCCACAGTGGGGACTAGCACCAGCACTCTATCCCCGGGGTTGAAAGTCCGGGTCTTGGCACCCCGATTATAAACCCTCCTCTGGGCTTCCTGGGCTCGCTCCATATGTTCTCGTACAAGGGGCAGGACAGCTGCTATTCGATCCTGCATCAAGGAGTCATGCTCAATGACACTTCTATATGGGGAGGCCTCCCTTTCCCACGTTTCTTTTGCGACATCTAGTAGCCCTCTGGGATGTCTACCATACAAGAGTTCAAACTGGGAATAACCCGTAGACGCCTGCGGAACCTCTTTTAAGGCAAACATGAGATATGGTAACAAAAAATCCCAATTTCTCCCATATTTGTCGACCACCTTTTTAACATACTTTTGAGGGTTTTATTAAATCTCTCCACAAGTCCATTCGTTTGGGGGTGGTAGACAGAGGTATGGAGATGGGAGATTTTGTACAACTTGCACAGTTCCTTAATAACCCTGGACATGAAGGGGGTGCCCTAGTCCGTTAAGATCTCTTTTGAGATCCCCACGCGACTAAACACTTGAACCATTTCCTTGGCGATAGTCTTAGTAGAGGTATTCCACAAGGGTATGGCTTTAGGGTAGCGCGTCGCATAGTTCAGTATTACCAGAATGTGTTGGTGGCCCCAGGCAGACTTTACTACTGGCCCCACCAAATCCATGCCAATTCTCTTGAACGGCACTTCAGTTATGGGTAGGGGAACAAGTGGACTGAGAAAATTGGGTGACAGTGCAGACATTTGACACTAGAGGCATGACTCACAGTGCCCTCTGACATCTGCGTATAGCCTGGGACAGAAGAATTTCTGGGTTATCCTCTCCCTGGTCTTTTCCACACCCAGATGTCCCCCCGGTACATGCCCTTGGGCCAAGTCTAGCACCATCCTGTGGAAGGGTTTGGGAACTACCAGCTGTTCTACCTCGTCCTCACTGTGTTTTACCACCTGATACAGCAGATTGTTGTTAGGGGAAAGACACCCCCGATTAGGATCCACAGGTTCACCATCTACCATCTTAACGTTCTCTCTGGCTCTAATGAGGGTGACATCTCGTAATTGCTCGGTACAAAAATCCTCCCTCCTGACCTCTAAGTCAGGGGTCACATTCTGTCCACTCTCACTATCAAAGTCAGAGAGGTTCTCTGGTTCATAAACCCCCAGCTGAGAGCTTTCTTCCAGCTCCTCCGGCTCCCCAGCCATTACAGGAAAAGGAAGAGGGTCTCCTCCTTCCTTGGTCCTGCCCTTCTCTTCCATTTGGCAAAAAGGTTCCGGTTGAGAGCTCCCGTGCTTCCCCAGCAGGGGGAGCTCTATCCTCCAGACTCTCTGTGCCTTCCACTAACCTTCAAAACTGGGGAAAACCCCTCCCCACCAGGACCTCATGATGCAGGGAAGGTACCACCCCCACTGAATCTGTCACGCCAGGTCTAGGGCCCATAGTCTTTTTAGCTGTAGCAGTTTTAAACTTCCCCACACTCTTGAACCCTGGAACAGTCTTACTGGATCCGCTGGGTGATATTTCCCCCCTAGATACATTGGAGTGGGATGCAGATGGGTACCATAAGTCCTCAGCCACACTGTATCTCTCCACCAGGTCAACCAGTTGGGTTGCTGTTTTGGGGTCTCCGTGGCTGACCCACTTCCTCAAAGGCAGCGCACACAGATACCAGTCCATGACTACACGCTCCACGATCTGAGGGCCTGGCAAAGTCTCTGGCTGTAACCATTTCTTGATGAGATGGATCAAGTTAAACATTTGGGAGCGGGGTGGCTGGTCCATGCGGTAGGTCCACTGATGCACCCATTGAGCCCGGACTGCCATAATGACACCCAGGCTTGCGAGTATCTCCATTTTTAGCAACTCAAAGGCCTGGGCCTTATCGGGTTACAAATCAAAATAGGCCTTTTGGGGCTCACCTGTCAGAAAAGGCACCAACAGTCCCAACCATTGTTCTTTTGAACATCCTTTGTGAAGAGTGACTCGTTCAAAAGTCGTGGGGTACGCCTTCACATAATCCACAGGTGTTAACTGCTGCAGGAGGTAAGAGGCGTATACCAATTTTGGTTCCACTGCCATGGGAGGTGCGGGCCCCTTCTTTAACTCCATCAGAGCCTCCGTAAACTGGAGATTCATCGCCTGCTGAGCCGCAACGACCTGCCGAGTTGCCGCCTGTTGAGCCGCCTGTTCTGCGATAGCCTTGCGACTCTCCTCCCGCTGAGCTGCAGCGGCTTCTTGTTGAGCCGCCGCGGCTTCTTGTTGAGCCGCCTGTTGTGCTGCAACCTGGTGGTTGGTTTCTTTTTTTTTTTTTGAGCTGCATTGGCTTGCAGCAGGGCCTTCACCAATTCCTCCATTTTGTAAAGTTACCCGCTGAACTCCACCATGTGTGGGCGATTGGCTCATGTGGATCACTTTTCCTGGGAAGAAGGCAGCTTGTAGGCAAGCTTTCTTAAAATCTGGCGGGTTACCAGTTTTATTTGGCAAAAGTTGCAGGTCATAAAACCAGAAAAATAGCAAAAACAAAACCTTGCCGTCCCACGCTAAATGAATACAGAGCAAGATACCACTCTATACGATGTCGGGCTTGTCCCTGACACCTTCAAACAAATAAACGCAAACCTTTTCTCTTGCAGTCCCTAGAGAAACCAACTCTTAGGGTGTAACTCTCTCAGTGTAGTTCTACTGAGTTCCAGGCTAGAGCACAACTGAGATCTCTTCCTGGTTATTTCAAGCAGCTGAAGAGGGATTTGGGTGGACCAGAAACTCTGGGCCGGAAACAGCTCTGCCATGGTGGCTGTCAAAACCCGGGTCTGACTCTCCCTAGTCCACTCCAAGTGCACACATGCGAGGTGACAAATATTGCCCATCCACTATCGCACCTTGCATAACGTCAGGATATGCAGTGGGCAGGGCACTATGGGCTCTATGGGTCTGTGTTTGTCTTCTTGGTGGCTGCGGGATACTACTTGTGCTAGCCACCGCACCAGCTTGAACTGCACTTATGGGGCTCGCCATGTCACCAAGTGTTACTGCAGTGCTGGTTTGTCTACAACCAGGATGTACTAGGCTGCTGGTGCTTGCCAGTTTACCAGAAGGATGAGCGACACTAGTACTGGCTCTCTGCTCCATACGAGAGCCCTGCAGTTCTTGCACCTCAACAACAGAAGAATGGGGTCGGGTACGCCTGACCTTATAAGGGACCACTACTCTATCATCAGCTCTATCTGTCAGGGTGTCGTTGCTCTCTATGCTTTCATATACTGAGCCTGAATCTGACAGTGGAGCTTCCCCAGCGCTCTCATCTGTCATGCTCAGCAACGTGTAGGCCTCTTTACTAGTGTACCTCTGTTTGGACATTTTGGCCTCTAAATTTATTGGTACAACTAGTGTGACTCACAGGTAAAAGAGCACTTGGTTGTCAGAGCCTGCTTCAATCACTACAAAAAAATTAACTTTTAGCATTTGCAGGGGTCAGGAGTGACTCTGTGAATGCTGCAGTTATGTGTGCTGCGTTTTGTAAGTGACAGTGATCAATTGATACTGCACTTGGGTGAGCTGGGCTGGGCAGAGGGGCTAAACTCAGGTGCTAGCAGGTATCTGGGCGGATCCTGCTAAAGCCGTGTTTTTGGGAACACTAAATTACTAGGGACGCTAATATAGTTCTCATCAGTTCAAAGATATTGAGACACTATACTAGCAATGGAGATATCTAGTGTGTGTGTGTGTGTGTGCGTGTCCTAGAGTACCTGCACTAATCTGACCCTGCCTGGTATTTATGCTGACCCTAACTCACGCTAAAACCTAACTGATGTCACCTTCTGGGTAAGTTAAGGGAGTTAAACCTCTATTAGGTAATATATGACGGGTACGCTGACGCTATAAAAAACTAACTAGCTAACCCATGACACTAATACGGTGATCACTGGTGACAAGTGGTGAAAGGGTTAACTGGGGGCTATCAACGGGTTATAAACTTTATTAGTGGGTTAATGGAGGGTACCCTAAATCTACCGGAGCCTACCACTAACTGCCACTAAGTGTCACAAGTGACATCAATACAGTGATCAGTGAAAAATCTGAACACAGTTAGTGACACAGTGACAGGGGGTGAAAGGGTTAACTGGGGGCTGATCAAGGGGTTAAAACCTTTATTAGGCGTTAATGGGGGTACCCTAAACCTACCTGGGCCTACCACTAACTACCCTAACGTTGTTTAGTGTCACACGTGACACCAGTACAGTGATCAGTGAAAAATGTGAAGTGCAACAGTGACAGGGGGTGAAGGGGTTAACTGGGGTGGGGGGGTGATCAGGGTTCGATCAGGGAGTTAATTGTGTGCCTACGTGTACTGGTGTTAGTGTAGTGTTGGTGTACTCACAGTAAGATGTCTTCTCTTGCGTTCAAACTCAAAAGAGCTCCACGAGGGGAGATGACATCACTTCCTCTGCCAGTGTTTACATTACACAGGCAGAGGACAGAATGCCATTCGCTAGCACCGATCACCAAGTCCAGACCAGAAATCATTGGTCTGAGTCTGGAGACTGATCGTTCCTGGAATGAATCCGATCATCGCGGTCACGTGCACGAATGGCGTACTGTGACGGCGGCTTGCGCAGCCGAGCCAACTTGCAGCCGTAAAATGACAGCGGCTGGTGGGCAAGTGATTAATAGTCAAATTGGTTTTAACTAATTATTCAATATTCATAGTATAACTGATCAGTTTGGTTTCCTTATTGAACAGAAAACTATCAAATGCTAGCTGCTTTTATTTTGTTCAATGCAAAATATAATTTTTATTTTATTATTTATATTATTATCAAATATGTTGATAATGATATACCACTAAATATGTCCATACTGAAGTGAACAAAGCATATTATCTATAATTTAAAAGCTCCCTTTTCTGCATATATTTATTGCTACGGTGGGTTCTTTAACCTTCTTGGATCAGGATATTTGAGTTGAACAGTAGACATATAAGCACAGCAGCCAGTAATCTAAATACGATCAAGTGCACTTGTTAAAATGAGATCCATCTCACTGCACTGGTAGGAACTTTACATGTTTTACTGTACTCCAAGTACATAGCTATTTGTTGCATAGTGTGTACAATTGCGATGCAAGTCACATTGTGATTGAATGATATTAAAAATGGCCTTTCCTTTTCAATCTGCAGCCACTGTAATTTTATATAAATGCAATGCAATATGGCTACCTGGAGTTGTTCTGTACACAGAATGTGTACTGACCACTCCCCAGAAACATAATTTCCTGCTTGTGTGATTGGCTCACTGTTTTTCCCAGAAGTCTGCACTAAGATACAAGTCAGATTTCAGGCACCCCCTGCAACAAAAATGCTATGTTTGGTGATATACTTTCAATAGGAACATGTCTAAAGGGATACGGGCCCAGCAGATTTCCTCATTAGTTCTCTGCTGCTGCCACAGCTGACTGCTAATTATGAAACCACTCCCATTGGACCCACTTAGAGAGGCACACAGGAATTTCTTCAGAATAAAAAAATGTAGGAATCTGCAGCACAGTTTGTTATAATCCTTACAATGTACATAGATCACCCAAAGGGGAATGCTTTTTTTCTCAACAAAAGTGGAGTTACGCTTTAAGAAATGGTGATAGAACTGGATTTGATTGATTTGAGTTGAATTGCTTTTATTCTGAGACTGTGGGAAACTCCAGGAAAATTGCCAATATATGTTGATTTTGTGGTAACAATAAATGGACCATAAGTATTTCACTCCATATAGGAGCAATTCTATGTATATTTGAATTATCAATCTCAGATACACACATTACCTATACTTAAGCACCACCTATTAGGGAAATGGCATGTGAATGATTGTGGGGTAGCATAAACAACTTATAAGCTTATATTATACATATGAGTTATTTTAGCGCATGCTGGAGCTAGCTTTTTGGAAGTTTATGGTATGTGTGCTCTGTTTTGTTTGGAGTCAATAGAGTCACAGGCGCATGTTTGCAGCAATTAATGGGATTGCAGGTGGCACTCACACATAATAAGCACATTAAACGGGAATAGTAAAAATAAAATAAAAACAACACACTTCAAATTTTGGAACTTTAATTTGTCCATGGCACCATTATTGGTTTAAATTCAATATCAACTCACATCAAATATAAACCATGAATTACCCACAAATTTCTCTTTTCAGCTAGGATAAGCTGAATATTCAAGAAGCAGCACGAGAGAGTTTACTTCCTGAGCTGTGTGACAGTTCACCTGAGGAGCTTTCTTAAAATAGTATTAAACCCCAAACCAAAAATGTATAGTATTGCAGACTATCAATCATTAGATGTGGTGACTGCATCAGTTTTCCTTTCACCCCTGCCACTATTAGGTGCTTTGTCTTATCCATCTTAACTGATACATTCTGCAGGAAGGCTTGGTCTGTGAAAAACAACAGATAAAAATAGAAAAAAGAAGATAGAAGAAAGAAAGCATAAAAATGGAAACCAATGCAGCCATCACATCGAATAATTGGGAAGCTGCAATATATGAAATATTTGCTATTGGGTTTATTACAGCTTTGAAGGGGTTATAATACCTGTGTGGACAGAAAAAAATGGGGAAGGTTGAAAAGATGACCATTGCAGTCCCATGGCCATTGCAGTCTTATGGCAGATGTCCTACTAACCATTCGTGTTACACAACATATGGAGTCAGTGGGATCTAATGTATTGAAAATTATAATCTTATCATTTAGATGGATTATGGCCACAGTTTTGTTGAATGGTAAAATAGACACTGGACTTTTGTGATAAAGTTCTTCATAATACTGACCAAAAATAATCTTGATCTTTATGAGGGGGTTCTATGACACATGTGAATATTGAAACTTAGGTTTACAGATGCAAACACATAGAAAAAATATAGTAGCAAAAGTACTGAACAAATAAATACAAGTTATTACTTGATATATGGATATATTGTATAGATCCATGCTGGGAGCTTGAAGGAGGTATTTAAATTATTTAGACTACAGTATGTATGTGTTTTTTGGTAATTGATTAATACATCCTATTTCTGACATGTATGTGTATTTTGATAATGTATACAAAAGAGAATATCCACAGGTTATCCATAGGTTTAATAATATATGTATTTGAATTCTCAGTTGTGTAAATAATGAAAAAAACAATGTGGACACTAGACCCAAGTTACATGATAGATAATCATATTATTTTTAAATAAACTCTTAACTACCAGCATAAAATAATGAAAAAACACTGATGTGGGCACTAGCCCCAAGCTACCTGATTATAATATTATTTCTAAATAAACTCTTAACTACCAACATAAAAAATATTACTATACAATCACCTAACAATAAAGCATTTAGTAAGCTTAAGACGTCTTTAATGTTTTCAGCTCTAAGGAGCATGACGTTTATAAATTTGTTCCTGAAAGACATAAAACATGGTGCAGTTATCCCTTCTAACCCCAGAACATCAAATTATAATGACAATGCAGTGTTTTTAATTTACTAGTCATAATTTAACTCAGCAACCTTATTGATTGTAGTAAGGAGCAAGGTTTTCAACTGAAAGCTTTGTGCTGTAGACAAACATAAATGTTGTATATTAAACTCTCAGTTGTGAATTCTGCATTTTAAGAAGTGCAAATGTAAAACAAAACAGTAACATAAAATAAGCATATAAATATTATCAAGAAGAGATAAAAATACACTAAACATTGTGTAATTAATAAAGAGCAGACAAAATGAGTAGCAGTAAAGCAGCAGAATATTTTTTTCATAATATTGTATATGAAAAACTACATTTATTTGTAAAATTAGGGTTTTGTTTTGAAAACAATTAGCTATATTTTAGTCTTTGGAGTTGACATTTTATTTGCAAACCTAGTATGTTTTGGCAAAACATCTAGCTGTAGGCCCAGGAACTTACTATCTGTTTGCAAACGAATTACTTTGAATGCTGGTCCTAAGTCTAGGTGCTAACAATCTATCTAAAAACTTGTATAACAAGCTATAGTGTTTTACCTAACAAAACTGACATTTCCGACAATTTGTTTCTACAGTTTTTTGACAGACTACACTAGAGTGAATTAAAATGCTTACCATTAAAGATTAAAAACTGTGATAAAATACATTCATAGTTGCCAGCACAAAATCAAGGTGCTAAGGAATGTAGAGGCAGCAGTAGTAGTGAGCAAATCAGCACCTCTATCATGTGTCTTTAATTTTCAAAAACTCTTGTTAAACATTTAACTGCATTTTATCTGTTTGTGTTTTTACTGCCATGATCTATTGTCCAAAAAAGCCCTAAAATAGCTAATTTCACAAATTTGCCAATTCATGAAACAGAATTTTATTGGTAACATCAGTTTTGTGTGTAGAATCCATGAATCAGTAGTGGAGTGAATTTTTAACTAGATCTTTATTATGTAATAGGCCTTGCTTACAATGCAATGCAGAAGTGAAATTGTACAGGACCCCTATACCAACTCCTAGTTTGTACTGGTTCAGTCAGTGGAGAAAGCAGAGTTGGGTAGAGTGCATCATATGGAACAGTTCTTTAATCCATCTTGTCTACAATCTACAGAGTCATTTTCACCTGCAAGATGCCTGATACAGTGGGAATGTTAAGCTACATTTCTCTTTCATAGCTGGGAGTGTGCCTCTAACTTTGAGACTGCACTGTGCCTGACAGCTCTTGGTCTCCATTAATGATCGGCAACCAGTCATCATGTGATCACCTTGTATACTATGACATGATGATTTTATTGGCTCGGTTTATAAACAAACTCAAGTCAGTGCTAAATTATTTCTTTCTAGGTGCAATCAATGTAGTTGACTTACCATTGCTAATCCACCAGGGTTTCTGTACTTTGTGGCTTCTGCTAATCTGAAATAGCATCTCGGAATAGGAACACCAGATTTATGATGGGTTTGGAGTGTGACTGTGGCTTCTGAGAAATCCAGCTGGTAGTGGCTGTCTACTTTTTGAAAGTGACTTTTTTTTAGGTCAGCAGGTTGCTTTTAAGGTAGAAGATTGATAACTATATATTTAAGAAGGTGGTATACATCTTATAAGTGGAAATTAAAGTATGTTTTAATCAGAAAACATGATTATAAGACCCACATCTATATTGACCTAAAAGCTCACCAAAACCAAGATGCAATAATAGCCAGGTGCATGCTTAGTAACCAGAGAATGGTCTTACAGTAGCTTTTTGCAGCTGTATTTTATGTTAAATGTGCGGCCAACACAGCTAAAGACTGGTAAACTGCAAAATATCACATATTTGATTTTGGATTTAATGCTGCTTTAATTGTGTACAACCACTTTAACCTACAGGTAAGCCTATAATAAGGCTTACCTGTAGGTGCCCTGCATATCTCCCAAACCAGCATGGTTTAGGAGTTATACAGTGTACTAGATGTGCCAACGTCATTTCGGCACATGCGCAGTGAAGAAATGGCCTCCGTGCCGTTTCTTCATTGAGATTGTGCCGTGAATGGCGGCTCCCATGTGCATGCGCAGGAGTGACAATGTGCGACTCTGGCCAGTCACAGAGCTGGAGATCACAGCCCCAGAAGGAAGAGAGGCTGAAGATGGATGTTGCCTGCACAGGGGACATCGCTGGACTTCGCAGGCTCCTTTCGCAGGTAAATGACACATAATGGGCTACTATGTGATGCATAGTAGCCCATTATGTTTCTACTTTGCAGGGAAATATAGAGGAAGTAAACCCCATCAGGGTTTACTTCCTCTTTAAGTACAGAAGGTAGTTTGAATGTGAACGTGTGCATTGTTTTTGTCTTTAATAATTGCGCTGGGTTTTAAATATTTGAATCGCTTTAGGACCTAACCAGTTATTTTATTGGTTGCCAATGTATATAATTGGTGTTTTCTAGTATTGTGGGTTTCTATGTGGTTAATATATGTAACCGTTGGTTATTTTATTGACCAATCCAGGATTTCGCTAAGTTTATAAATTTTGGGTCGCGTTAATAATTTCTGTTTTTGTTACGTGTGCAAGTGTAAGTTTGATGGAAGACATGAATTTCTCCTTCATTTGGGACTACCCCAAATGAAGGAGATATAAAGGGACGTTTCATCTTTGTATTACCCGATGATACGTAGTGTATCATCGGGTAATACACAGTAAATGGACGCTTTCCTCGGACGCTTCAGGTCGCTACAGGGGACACGTCCGTTGTAGGTAGAAGTCGGAGAGAAGG
>BLSH010483974.1:505567-521271 GCA_018402905.1 Glandirana rugosa | reverse complement strand
AGGAACCTGAAAGGAAAAAAAAAGGTTATTAATGTTTTTAAGGTATTTTTTTTAACCACTTCAGCCCCGGAAGGATTTCCAGCTTTAGGACTGGAGCCCTTTTTGCGATTCGGCACTGCGTCACTTTAACTGAAAATTGCGCGGTCGTGCGACGTTGTACCCAAACGAAATTTGCGTCCTTTTTTTTCCCACAAATAGAGCTTTCTTTTGGTGGTGTTTGATCCCCTCTGCGTCATTTCTGATCGCCGCTATAAACAAAAGAAGAGCGACAATTTTGCAAAAAAACCCAAATTTCTTACTTTTTGCTAGAATACAAATCCAAAAAAAATATATAAAAAAACATTTTTTTTCACCGTTTTTGGCCGATTTATATTCTTCCTCATATTTGTGATAAAAAAAATCACAATCAGCGTTTATTGATTGGTTTGCGCAAAAGTGGCAGCGTTTACGGAGGATGAGAATTCATTTTTGGGGTTTTTATTTATTTATTTATTTATTTTTTACTTGTAATGGCGGTGATCTGCGATTTTTAGCAGTACTGCGATATTTCAGCGGACATGTCGGACTATTTTGACACTTATTTGGGACCATTGGCATTTATACAACGATCAGTGCTATAAAAATGCACTGATTACTGTGTAAATGCCATTGGCAGTGAAGGGGTTAACCTGCAGGGGGCGCTCTAAGGGTTAACTATGTTCCCTGGGCGTGTTCTAACTGTATGGGGGCTGCCCTAGCTGGGGAAGGGAAGTGGTCACAGCCTTCGTATACAGGAAGGCTGTGATCACAGCCCTTCCCCCTCACACAGAACGGAGGTCCGTGTTTACATACACGGACCTCCGTTCCTTCGCTCCGGGGGGGCCATCGCGGGTAGCCGGCAGCAATCGAAGCCGCCGCACCCGCTCCCTGGCCCTCCCCGAACACAGTGAGCACGTTATCGCAGCTGCCGTCGTATGACGGCGATTTGTGATAACGAGCCACTTTGCCGCCGTCAACCTGCGGTTGGCGGTCGGCAAGTGGTTAAACTAATAAAACAAACATGGAAAAGTCTGGAAGATGCCTACACACACTACAGAAGGCAACTGAGAAAGTTTCGAAATGGCCAGACGGCAAGTGCTCCCACAACATATGTGCATGTTAAGGACTTTGATTTTTTACACCCCTGTCAGAGTAAGTCATCATCTGAAAGTTTGAGTATGAATATTTTCTAAAGAATGGAGGTATTCTAAAGCATCTTTTCAATTTTAGAACCCAAAGCTTCTGGGATCCTGGGGGAGTGGAGCAGGATGTGGAAGATGAACCTTCAACTGTGTTACCTAAAATCCAGAAACATTCACCAACTTCTCCGCCAATGCCCAATGGCTCTTCCTGCTCTGTACTCATCCCAGAAGTGGAAGAAATCAGTCCTCCAGCAGCAACCCTGTAAGTCCAACATACAGAAGAATGATAACAAGGTGTGGCAGGGGCAGGTCCCAGCACAGAGATATGAAAAAACTTGTAAACCTTGTGGTAGACTTCAGCTAAAAAATTCAAGATAGTGAGGTCTTTGTATTTCTTTGTACCCTAGAGGGACTTATGAACAAAGTCCCAGAGTCTCGGTAGGTGGCGATGAGAACTGGGCTCATGAACCTAATTCAATTGTTCACTGTTGACCCAGCTCTATCCACATACACACATGCATCATTAGCACCACCCCCACACCTATTTTCAAAATGATCAAAATACCTATCCTCCCCCATTCACATACTGCTCAGCACCATTGCCAACTCCTCAATTCTTCCATGGTCTAAATTACCCACCATCACTCATCCCCCAGCTAGATCAGAATGTCCACCAGGACCCACAAACAATGTTCCCCCACATCACCAATCAACTTCTCCAACCTTTCTACTGTACATCTTTGCAAACTCAGTGACAAAATCCTTAGCCCCATAGCAGTCCTAATGTCTCTTCAAGCCAACACTCCTCCGTATATTCTCCCACTCAAGCCGTAGCACATAACCCTTACTTTCCTGCCTCTGTCCCCCCTCCCCCCCGAGGTAAGCAATGTATGTTCATGGCCTGGACTCATCTCCCCCTATCTATCAATAACTCTAGTTCCTTCTTTCTATCCAGGAATTTGGGTGCTATGTTGTTATTTTTACCCTAATGCACCCTGTCCGTACTAATGAACCTTGTTTCTATTGTGTTGGCAGTTGCTAGATCTGAACATCTGAACGCTGTCTCTTCTAGGAAAAGGTTCAAACCCATAAGGTTCAGCTTTACGTTTGAAAAAAAAAATAGTTTTTTATTTTGGTCAGAGGCCATTTTTAAAAATATATTTTAAAATTAAATGTTAATTTTGCCAAAAATATACATTTTTACTAGACTGTCTATACTATGTTGACTGTTGGTAGATCTGAAATCTGTCCAAAATATATAGTTCACTCTTCAACATCTGTGTTCATCACCATACAGACAGGAAAACTCAACTACACATGTATATTTCCGGCAAATGTTATCATTTTGTTTGTCATAAATACATCATAACATTGGTCTCTGCCCTAAACAAAATACCTTTATTTCTAACATAGATGTTGAAGGCTAAACTATATATTTTTGAAAGTTTATTTGCTTTGCTCTGCAAGCAATTGTTTGGTGTATCTTTTAAAAATACTATTTTGCAAAAAATATACATTTGGACTCTTTCTTTGTCTGTACTGTGATGGCAGCTGGCAGATCTGAACATTGTTTGTTGGCTGCAGAAGTATACCAGTCACCTTTTAACATCAGGGTTGGAAAAAAAATTGCAATAAAGTTTATTTGATACTCTTGGTATTTTAGCTGTCAGTGACCATTAATGGTGAAAAAAAAAAAATACAAAAAAAAATGACTATGAGGAGGGTTGTGTACAAATCTCCATGAAGTCTCATACACATCCATAACTATTAAAAAAAAAAAAACTTACCACAGTGTGAATATAAGTCTTTCCACGGCTAGAATGCTGTTCATTAATAAACCTCTTACAGTGCCTTGAAAAAGTGGCACATAATTGTGAAGTGGAAGGAAAATGATAAATGGTTTTTAAAATTTTTTACAAATAAATATGTAAAAAGTGTGGCATGCATTTGGATTGGGCCCCCCTGACTCAATGCTTAGTAGAACCACCTTTCGCTGCAATTACAGCTGAAAGTCTTTTTGGGTATGTCTCTACCAGCTTTGCACAACTAGAGAGTAACATTTTTGTCCATTCTTCTTTGCAAAATAGCTCAAGCTCTGTCAGATTGGATGAAGAGAGTCTGTGAACAGCAATCTTCACGTTGTGCCACAGATTCTCAATTGGATTTAGGTTTGGACTGGGCCATTCTAACACATGAATATGCTTTGATCTAAACCATTCCATTGTAGCTCTGGCTGTATGTTTATGGTCATTGTCCTGCTGGAAGGTGAACCTCCATCCCAGTCTCAAGACTTTTGCAGACTCTAACAGGTTTTCTTCTAAGATTGTCCTATATTTGGCTGCATTCATATTCTCATCAACTCTGACCAGCTTCCCTGTCCCTGCTGAAGAAAAGTATCCCCACCAACATGATGCTGCCACCACCATGTTTCACGGTGGGTATAGTGTGTTCAGTGTGATGTGCAGTGTTAGTTTTCCACCACACATAGCATTTTGCTTTTAGGCCAAAAGGTTCAATTTTGGTCTCATCTGACCAGAGCACCTTCTTCCACATGTTTGCTATGTCCCCCACATTGCTTCTCGCAAACTGCAAATGAGACTTCTTATGGTTTTCTTTTAACAATGGCTTTCTTCTTGCCACTCTTCCATAATGGCCAGATTTGTGGAGTGCACAACTAATAGTTGTTCTGTGGACAGATTCTCCCACCTGAGCTGTGGATCTCTGCAGCTCCTCCAGAGTTACCATGGGCCTCTTGGCTGCCTTTCTGATTAATGCTCTCCTTGTCCAGCCTGCCAGTTTAGGTGGACGGCCATGTCTTCGTAGGTCTGCAGTTATGCCATACTCTTTACATTTTTGGATGATGGATTGAACAGTGCTCCATGAGATGTTCAAAGCTTGTGATTTTTTTTATAACATAACCTTCTCCACAACTCTATCCCTGACCTGTTTGGTGTGTTCCTTGGCATTCTCTGAGGGCTTCAGGTTACAGCTGTATTTATACTGACATTAAATTACACACAGGTGGACTTTATTTACTAATTAGGTGACTTCTGAAGGCAATTGGTTCCACTACATTTTAGTTAGGGTTATCAGAGTAAAGGGGGCTGAATACAAATGCACACCACACTTTTCAGATATTTGTAAAAAATATTTTGAAAACCATTTATAATTTTCCTTCCACTTCACAATTATGTGCCACTTTGTGTTGGTCTAACACATAAAATCCCAATAAAATACATTTACATTTTTGGTTGCATCAGGACAAAATGTGGAAAATTTCAAGGGGTATGGATACTTTTTCAAGACACTGTATGTTATAGCAGGGACAGGTGACAGGTACTCTTTATGGAGACATTGGGAGTCTCTTAGACCCCCAATGTCAACCCTGCCCTCCAATGCAGATACTTAAACACAGATCATGTTTGAATAGCTGCATCCTTGGTTACACTGGTTTAGGAATGACAGCTCTGACCCTGGAAATGACGTAATACTCATCATGTCTGCAGCCTCAGTTGCAGGAGGGAACGGGAACAGATGTTCCTAGAGTTCTTCCTATTTACTCTGTTAGCTTTTTTCCTGCTGTCGTAGGCTCTGAGGTTCTGGGTGTTCACGACAGGAGGTTACCCCTTTGAGAGCCCCATAATAGTGATTGAATGACTCTAGAGCTGCCAGATCACTTTGATTGAAAAGCCCTTCACCAGCTCTTAAAGCTGCTGCAGCTGTGAGCTTGATTTAATCATTTGTCTACCATGACATTTATAAACAGACCTTGGTGGTCCAGAGGTTAATGTTCCCTGTTGTATTCCAGCTGGGTGTGATAATACGAAAGAAATAATCCCTGGGGATGTCATAGACCAATGCACAGTATTGTGCAACACCTGGCTGTCGAAGCACATCTCTATGCCGGAACAAGTGATCTGCTGCATGTGACAGATGCTAGACATGAAAAAGAATACTATATAATAGTATTATAAAATATTAATGTGTGCACATGTGTTTGTCTCTGTACATGTAGGCCAATATTGCAATAAAGAATGAATGATAGGTTGGTAGTTTCAATTGTTTTTTTTTTTTTTTTTTTTAGAATTTATTTTCTACTGTTGTTATGATTATCAGCAATTGGTCTTTTCTAAATGTGAGATAATGAAGAGCCTCTGTGACCAGCTGTGGAGGCTGGTGTTATTGGATGCTTCTCAGGAGACAGTGGTGAGGAAACACTAGAGACCTCCTCTTTCTCTGAGGACAAGCAGGCAGCACAAGGTAGCAGCTTCTCCACAGAGGAAGATCAGAAATCTATTACACCAATTGCTCCCCCAAAAACTTCCAACCCCCAATATCAGGAGGAAGCAGAGCCATAAGAGGAAGCGTAGCCATGCCCCAGATGAAGATTTAGATGGTAACCCAAAATTAAATGTGCCAATTTCACAATTTCATGTTTGGATTTAACATGTACTGTATCTCTAGGCCAAACTTGGGTCTTCGTTTCAGATAGAGTGGGAAAGGGTTAGACACCCTGTCAGGTTTTTCTGCTGACCAGGATTCTGTTAATGAGATTTCCTCTCTCTTACTGTTCTTTGTATAACCTTTTCACAAGTCCGTAAATTACAGTAACTATCCTACACTGTAGGGAGTTAGGATTGGAAGCCATACAGGGGAAGTTGGAGGGCAATGGAATGAGGAGATGGGGTTTGGGTAAACGTAGGTTTGATTTTTTCTTTTTTTTTTGGTTGTGATGATTCTGGGGTTAGGGGGAGAGGGTGGTAATAGGGGGAGGGAGGTTAGTAATGGATCAGTTTAATGATGGGTCACTCAGGATAGGAATGGTCACAACAAATGCTCCCAGGGGATGCTTGGATAGGTATGGAAGGGAGGGGAGGGAGGGTAGGGAGGAGTGGCATGGGATGATTGTGGTGGATGCATGGGGTGAATGTAACTATAGCACAGGTTATAGTAATACGGTATATGTGGATGTGTTCAGTGATGACTACAAAGGAACACTTGGAAAGTTGGCCTATAAGGCATGCCTTTATAATATATTTACTGTGATCACATACAAAGGTGTTTGCAGATAAAATAAGGAGACGTAATCTCCCTTATACAAAAATTCATAGCTGGGCATCCCATTTGGGGAAAACAGGGAAAAGGTGGGATGGCTCAATGGTTTTGGTTTGTTGTTATCCACTTTTCTCTTGCTTCCTTGATGCAGTCCAAGAGGTTTAGAATTGGGTACTGGAATTTTAGAGGAATGGAAAATTTAGTGAAAATGTCTGTAGTTTTTTCTTATGGATATGCACAAGGTTAAAATACTATGTCTGCAAGAGACTCATTTCACTGAGGAGGCCATCTCCCAATTAGGGGATAGGAGATTTCAAAATCATTTTCATTGTGTTCACACCTCTTACTCAAGGGGTGTGAGTATCTTTGTCAAAAGCGATGTGTCTTTCTCTTGCACACAGAGTAAAATTGATAGACTTGGCCGATACATTTCTTTTTCACTGTTTGATAGAAAATAAGGAGTTCATCTTGGCCAACATATACATCCCTCCACCATTTAACGTTGAGGTTTTATATGAAATGCTGAAATTTGTGCTAGATAAACCTCACCTCCCAGCCATAATGGTGGGAGATTTTAATATGGTACTCGATGAAAACAGGGACAGACTCCCCCCACGGAGAAAGGAAGATGGTCCACCAAGGGGCAGACTTTCCCGGTTTTTGGAAGAGGCCGGGTTATTAGATATTTGGAGGAGCTGAAATCCTGGGGGCGGCAATTTTCTTGTCTATCGGGATTGCATGCCACATTTTCTAGGATTTGATCTAGCACTGTTAAATAAGGAAGCTTTCCCCTTGGTTGATGATGTTTTCTATTTACCTAGGGGACCATTCTCCTCTTCTGCTGTCAATAGATATGGAGGTGAATGAGAAAAGAGGAGAACAAGAGGTTATCCTTAAGACAAATTCCTTTGTAGAGGCTGAAAGTGTGAGGCGGGCTCTGACTTTTTTGATAAGGACCAACACATCTACTAAAGTTGTGTCACACGATACAAACTTTAGAGGGCAGGACTACCTCACACTGATAAGGGATCACGAAGGTATTAAAGGAATACTATGAAAAGCATTATGAATCCTAAAAGAGAGAAATGGATGACAAAATGGACGAATTCCTGGGTAATTTGGAGATCCCGGCTCTTTCAGAAAAAGACAGGGAAAAACTGGAAGAACCTACTACACTGGAGGAAATACAAGTAGCCGTAGGGACAATAGCAAACCAAAAATCCCCCGGCCCAGATGGGTTACCCATTGAGGTGTATGTTATGGGAAGGTATTGTTGCCGGAATTATTAAAAACTGGCTCGCTGGGCAGCAGAAAGTGGGGAGCTCCCTCCCTCAATGAAAGAGGCTACAATAATAGTCCTACATAAGGAGGGGAAGGACCCGCTGGAGACATCCTCATATAGGCCAATATTGTTACTATATTCAGATATTAAAATACTAGCATAAGTTCTGACTGTTAGATTAAACAAGTTCATCCAGAAATGCATAAACCCAGATCATTCTGAATTCATTCCTAATAGATCCACCAGTGTTAATATCAGAAGGGTATTTCTGAATTTACAGATTCAGGCTGAAAATGCTGGCTCAAGGGCTGTACTATCCCTTGATGCCATTAAAGCATTTGATAGCCTGGACTGGAGGTATCTCTGGCGGGTCCTGGAAGTATTTCAGTTTGACCCCTCCTTTATTGGATGGGTCAAGACTAGAGTTGAGCGGACACCTAAATGTTCGAGTTCGTCGGGTTTGGCCGAACCTCGTGAAACCGTTCGGGTTCGGTACCGAACTCGATCCGAACTTGACCCTGGACACCGCACCCCATTGAAGTCAATGGTGACCCGAACTTTTGGGCACAAAAATGGCTGCAAAAAAAGTCATGGAAAGGACTAGAAGGCTGCAAAAGGAAGCAAAATGGGGGTAAGAGTAGGACAAGTGCCCTGCAAACAAATGTGGATAGGGAAATAACTTAAAATCAACTAAAAATAATAAAAATGGGAGGAGGAGGAGGAGGTAGATGTCGAGTAGGAGCCTAGAGGTTGACTAGGCAGTGACTGTGGCAGTGTAGGCGGAAGTGGCGGTGGTGGAGGAGGAGGAGGAGGAGGTAGTCAACACTGTTTTTTGTTTGTTTGGTATTTTTTAGAATTGAGGTAGCCCCAAAAATATTGAGACATATTCAAATAAAAAAAAGGATACCAATGGCTGTGTGAGGCCGGTCTAAATGCCTATTCTGCACAAGGTACAGACAAGTCTTATGGGATCCATGCCTGGTTCACTGTAATAAAGGTTAGCTCGTCCACGTGTGCTGTGGACAGGCGGCTGCGCTTGTCTGTGATAACGCCCCCTGCCATACTAAACGCACGTTCAGACAATACACTGGCTGCAGGGCAGCCCAGTACCTCCAAGGCATAAAGGGCAAGCTCAGGCCATGTGGCCAATTTGGAGACCCAGAAGTTGAATGGGGCAGACCCATCAGTCAGTACGTGTAGGTGTGTGCACACATACTGTTCCACCATGTTGCTGAAATGCTGCCTCCTGCTAAGACATTGCCTATCAGCTGGTGGTGCTGTTTGTGGTGGCGTGCTGCTGACAAAGCTTTTCCACATTTCGGGCATGCTAACCCTGCCTTCTGAGGTGCTGGTGGTGCCACAGCTGCGTTGGTGACCTCTTCCTCCTCCTCTGCCTTCGCCTTGTGCTTCCACTGAGCCCCCGGTGTCATTTGGGAATGCCCTCAGTAGCACGTCTACCAGAGTGCACTTCTGTAGCATCTTCTGATCATGCTCCAGTGAGGGAATTAAGGATGGCACATTGTCCTTGTATCGGGGATCCAGCAGGGTGGCCACCCAGTAATCAGCACAAGTTAAAATGTGGGCAACTTGGCTGTTGTTGAGCAGGCACTGCAGCATGTAGTCGCTCATGTGTGCCAGGCTGCCCAGAGGCAAAGTCAAGCTGTCCTCTGTGGGAGGTGTATCATCTGTGTCCTCCGTATCTTCCCAGCCACGCTACAGTGATGCCCACGAGCTGCGTTGGGTGCCACCCTGCTGTGAACAGGGTTCCTCCTCCTCCTCATCATCATCCTCGTCCTCCTCATCCTCCAGAACTGTCCCCTGGCTTGAAAATTTTTGACCTGGCCTATGCTGTTGCAGGAACCCACCCTCCGAGCCACTTGTGAATGACTGGCCTGATAACCGTGGAAATTACCCCTCTTCCTCCTCCTCCTGTGCCACATCCTCTTCCATCATCGCCCGAAGTGTTTTTTCAAGGAGTGATAGAAGTGGCTAGTAACGCTGAGAACAGCGTCATCGGCACTGGCCATGTTGGTGGAGTACTGGAAACACCGCAATATGGTACACAGGTCTCGCATGGAGGCCCACTCATTGGTGGTGAAGTGGTGCTGTTCCGCAGAGCGACTGACCCTTGCGTGCTGCAGCTGAAACTCCACTATTGCCTGCTGCTGCTCGCACAGTCTCTCCAGCATGTGCAAGGTGGAGTTCCACCTTGTGGGCATGTCGCATAGGAGGTGGTGAGCGGGAAGGCTAAAGTTCCGCTGCAATGCAGACAGGCGAGCAGCAGCAGGGTGAGAATGCCGAAAGCGTGCACAGACGGTCCGCACTTTCTGCACTTTCTGACATATCCGGGTAGTTTTTTAGAAATTTCTGCAACACCAAATTCAGCACATGCGCCAGGCAAGGAATGTGCGTCAAACCGGCTAGGCTCAGAGCTGCTACGAGATTTCGCCCATTATCGCACACCACCAGGCCGGGCTTGAGACTCAGTGGCAACAACCACTGATCGGTCTGTTGTTCAATGTCCATCCACAGCTCCTGCACAGTGTGGGGTTTATCCCGCAAACATATCAGTTTAAAACAGCCTGCTGTCGTTTCCCCCTGGATGTGCTGAAGTTGGTGGTGAAGGTGTTACGCTGAGTAGATGAGGAGGTGGTAGAGGAGGAGGAGGAGGAAGCGCAGTAGGAGGAGGAGGCAACAGGAGACAAAGAGAAATGCCCTGCAATCCTTGGTGGTGGAAGGACATGCGCCAAACGACTAGCCGCCTCAGGCCCACCCGCCACTACATTTGCCCAGTGTGCAGTTAGCGAGATATAGCATCCCTGCCCGTGTTTACTGGTCCACGTATCAGTGGTTATGTGGACCTTGCCACAGATGGCGTTGCGCAGTGCACACTTGATCTCGTCCTCAACTTGTTTGTGCAGGGAAGGGATGGCTCACCTGGAAAAGTAGTGGTGGCTGGGAACCACGTACTGTGGGACAGCCACGGCCATCAGGTTTTTAAAACTGTCCGTGCCCACCAGACGAAATGACAGCATTTCAAAGGCCAGGAATTTTGAAATGCTGGCATTCAGGGCCAGGGATCGGGGGTGGGTAGGGAGGTACTTCCTCTTTCTCTCCAGTGTTTGGGAAATGGAGAGCTGTAAGCTTCCATGGGACCGTGTGGAAATGCTTGGGGACGGTGGTGGACATGGTGGCATTACTGTCACATCGTCTGTTTGTTGGGTGGCAGGTGACACTGGCACTGCAGAGGTGGAGGAAGAGGCCAAGGCAGCAGCAGAAGAGGAAGCATGAGGCCGAGACCTTTCTTGGATTTTGAGGTACTTATTCCACTGCAGCAAGTGCTTTGCATTTAGATGCCTGGTCATGGAGGTTGTGCTCAGGTTTAGAACATTTGTGACTCGCTTCAGCCTCTCATTGCACAGTGTGCAAACCACTTGTGTATTGTAGTCAGCACATTGTCTGAAGAACTGCCACGCCGGGGAATGCCTTTGAGCTGCCTTTGGTGTGCTAGGGTGCGGTGGGTAGTAGCAGGCCTACTGTCTAGGGGACGCTCGCTCCGCTTTTGCAACCTGCTTCCTCTTTGGCTGTGCTGGTGTCTCGGTGCGACCACCACCTCTTCCTCCAAACTGCACACATCACTCCCATGACCTTCATTCCATGTGGGGTCTAGGACCTCATCATTCTCCACATCATCTTCCACCCACCCATAACCACTGCTCTCCTTGTCCGTCTGCTACTGAGGAAAGCCGCAGCAGTTGGCACCTGTGTTTCATCATCATCATCATCACAGACGTGCTGCCGTGGTGTTTCCATGTCCTCATCCTGAACCAGAAGTGGTTGGGAATCAGTGCACTCAATGTCTTCCACTTCTGGGCCAGGGCTTTGTGGATGGCCCACGGAAAGCACAGCAGCAGAGTCATCAAAAAGCATAAGAGACTGCTGCATGACTTGGGGCTCAGACTGCTTGGCTGATTTACAAGGGGCTGAGGTGAAAGAGAAATGGCCATGGGGTTCAGGTGCCAACTCTGAGCTTTCATCAAGGGACCGGGTGGGAGACAATGTGAAGGAACTGGAGGCATTGTCAGCCATCCAATCTACTATCGCCTGTACTTGTTCTGGCCTCACCATTCGTTGAGCGCCATTTGGGCCTACCATATAATGTTGAAGGTTCTGTCTGCTACCTGAGGAAGGTGTTTCACTTGTGCGTGTAGCTGGCACAGATCGACCACGTCCTCTCCTTGCAACAGGAGCTTCACCAACACCACCAACACCAGCAGCCCCGGCAGCACCACGACCACCACCACGTCCCTTATTTGACGCTCTCCTCATTCTGGACACAAATGTACTATGTAGCACTATTTATTAATACAAAAAAAAATAATAAATTATTATTCTTATTTTTTTTAACAAAAGAAAATTGTAGATGCACTTTTTATTTTTGTGCAAGAAATGCACCGCTCAAACCAGCAGCAGGAACCTCTCTCTCTACACCAGTATGAGATGATTTTAGAACGATAATCTGTCTTTCACAGCACCGACAGGAACCTGTCCCTACTGCAGTATGAGATGATTTTAGAACAATAATCCCCCCTGCCCACCAACAGGAACCTCTCCCTAATGCAGTGGGAGATGGCTTTATAATGATAAACTCTCCCTCAGAGCACCAACAGGAACCTGGCCCTATTGCAGTAATAGTTGTTTTTAGAACGATAATCTCTCCCTCAAAGCACCAACAGGAACCTGGTCCTATTGCAGTTGTAGTTGTTTTTAGAACGATAAACTCTCCCTCAAAGCACCAACAGGAGCCTGGCCCTAATGCAGTTGTTTTTAGAACGATAAACTGTCCCTCAGAGCACCAACAGGAACCTGGCCCTAATGCAGTAGTAGTTGTTTTTAGAACGATAATCTCTCCCTCAGAGCACAAACAGGAACCTCTTCCTAATGCAGTAGGAGATGGCTTTATAACGATAAACTCTCCCTTAGAGCACCAACAGGAACCTGGCCCTGTTGCAGTATTAGTTGTTTTTAGAATTATAATCTCTCCCTCAGAGCACAAACAGGAACCTGGCCCTAATTCAGTTGCAGTTGTTTTTAGAACGATAAACTGTCCCTCAGAGCACCAACAGGAGCCTGGCCCTAATGCAGTAGTAGTTGTTTTTTGAACGATAATCTCTCCCTCAGAGCACAAACAGGAACCTAGCCCTAATGCAGTAGTAGTTGTTTTTAGAAAGATAATCTCTCCCTCAGAGCACCAACAGGAACCTGGCCCTAATGCAGTTGTAGTTGTTTTTAGAATGATAAACTCTCCCTCGAAGCACCAACAGGAACCTGGCCCTATTGCAGTTGTAGTTGTTTTTAGAACAATAAACTGTCCCTCAGAGCACAAACAGGAACCTGGCCCTAATGCAGTTGTAGTTGTTTTTAGAACAATAAACTCTCCCTCAGAACACAAACAGGAACCTGGCCCTAATGCAGTTGTAGTTGTTTTTGAACGATAAACTGTCCCTCAGAGCACAAACAGGAACCTGACCCTAATGCAGTTGTAGTTGTTTTTAGAACGATAAACTGTCCCTCAGAGCACAAACAGGAACCTGGCCCTAATGCAGTTGTAGTTGTTTTTAGAACGATAAACTGTCCCTCAGAGTACCCACAGGAACGTTTCCCTAATGCACTATAAGATGGTTCTGAACGCTAATGTGTCCCTCACAGGACCACAATGAAGGTCTCCCTAATGCAGTCTGAGATGGTTGTGAACGCTAATCTTTCCCTCACAGCAGTGGCATGAAGCTCTCCCTACTCCCTACTCCCTACAAAAATACCCGAATACTGAACCCGATTCCGGACTTTTTTTTCAATGTCCAGGATCGGGTTTGGGGCATGGACACCCCAAAGTCCGGTACGATACCGAATTTTACAGTCCTGGTTTGCTCAATTCTAGTCAAGACCCTTTATAATGAAGGGTTCCTGCTGGAGAGGGGCACGAGACGATGGTGCCCATTGTCGCCCCTGCACTTCGCCCTCATGATAGAACCTCTGGCAGTGGCAATAAGAACATCTACAAGTTTGCAGAGAACCTTTGGAGATGAAAGCGCTGCTCTGCTGCTTTATATGTGAACGATGTCCTGTTATTTTAGGGGGACACCCAAGCTTCACTGACATCAGCAATACAAATTGTTAATGACTTTGGAAGTTTTTCTGGTCTGAACCTTAACTGGGAGAAGTCAGTGTCATTACTGGTGGACCCACTTAGTACTCCATTGTCATACCCAACTTATAAGTAGCTGATAGAAGGAAATACTTAGGCATTATACTTATGAAACATGACCCCACTTCAAAATAAATTTAAAAGTAAAGGTGAGATATGGAGACAACTTCCTTTCTCAATGGCAGGGAGATGTAATCTGATTCAGATGGTGTGGCTGCTGCAATTACTATATTTACTCAACAACTCCCCGGTCTGGATTCACAAAAAGTGGTTTGCAAAGATTGACATAATTTTTAGAGAATTCATTTGGAGGGGGGAAGGGGGGGTAGCACTTTTCAGCTTCAAACAGATGAGGGAGTGTGGCCCTCCCCCACCCCAGAAATTATTACATAGCAGCACAACTACAGCACATGGTGAGCTGTGGTATGCGGGGAGGACAGGACGTAAACGACCGCCTCATGCTGGAGTGCACTCCGCATGAGACGATTGTTGAGGCATTGGAGGCCAACTCTTTTACTCCCAAGATTCCAACATTGACAATGGTCATTAAGGTTTGGAATTTAGTGAAAACACAAATGTAGGGAAAACACAAAGGTACAAGGGCTTGTCGGAATATACACCCCTATAGAATAACCACCTAAAAGAAATTTACGAACTAGGGACTGTTAGGGAGTAGAGTTGAGCGAACCTCTGGAAGTTCGGATTCTGCTGGTCCGGCCGAACTTCGGGACAAAGTCCGGGTTCAGGTCCGGACAGAACCCGAACGTTCGCACGGACCCCGAACCCCGAACCCCATTGAAATCAATGGGGACCCAAACTTTTAGGCACAAAAATGGCTGTAACAAAGTCCTGGAAAGCCCTAGAGGGCTGCAAAAGGAAGTAAAATGGGGGTAAGAGTAGGGCAAGTGCCCTACAAAAAATTAGGATAGGGAAAATAAATTAAAATCAAAGAAAAAATGGGAAGGGGGGTGGATGTGGAGTAGGAGCCTAGAGGTTGACTAGGTCGTGACCGTGGCAGTGTAGGTGGAAGTGGCGGTGGTAGAGGAGTAGGAGGAGGTAGCCAACATGTTTTTTTTTTTTTTTTGTATTGAGGCCTATTCAAAAAAAGAAGTATATGAATGGCTCTGTGAGTCCGGTCTAAATGTTTATTCTGCACAAGGTACAGACAAGTCTTGTGGGATCCATGCCTGATTCATTTTAATAAAGGTAAGCTTGTCCACGTTGGATGTGGACAAACGGCTCCGCTTGTCTGTGATAACGCCCCCTGCCGTGCTAAACACACATTCCGACAATACACTGGCTGCAGGGCAGGCCAGCACCTCCAAGGCATAAAGGGCAAGCTCAGGCCATGTGGTCAATTTGGAGACCCAGAAGTTGAATGGAGCAGACCCATCAGTCAGTACGTGTAGGCGTGTGCACACATACTCTTGCACCATGTTGCTGAAATGCTGCCTCCTGCTAAGACGTTGTCTATCGGCTGGTTGTGCTGTTTGTTGTGGCGGGCTGCTGACAAAGCTTTGCCACATTTGGTGCTGGCGGTGGCACAGCTGCGTTGGTGGGCTCTTCCTCCTCCTCTTCTGCCTTCGCCTTGTGCTTCCGCTGAGCCCCCGGTGTCATTTGGGAATGCCCTCAGCAGCGCCTCTACCAGTGTGCGCTTGTAGTCGCGCATCTTCCTCTCACGCTCCAGTGAGGGAATTAAGGATGGCACGTTGTCCTTGTAACGGGGATCCAGCAGAGTGGCCACCCAGTAATCAGAAGAAGTTACAATGTGGGCAACTCGGCTGTCGTTGCGCAGGCACTGCAGCATGTAGTCGTTGTTGTCGACTCAACGGGTGTAACATTGAAGGAGACTAATGACCCACCGGTGGGACGACCTAGGGGCAATGTTCCTGTTACACGGTAGGAATTAAGGGAGTGACCTCGCACTCTCCTTCTACGCGCTGATGTTCGCGTGTGACCATCTCCGCGACGACTCCCGTAAGGGTTTACTGTGGCCCCCGAG
>BLSH010483974.1:455087-493747 GCA_018402905.1 Glandirana rugosa | reverse complement strand
CTTCAAGACATAACATAAGACAAACTTACGTAGCAACATAATTGATGATGAGATTATGGGATGGCTTCAGATGTCATTCAGGAGGAGGAAGGGTTCTGACAGGTGTTCACGTCACGTGTCCAAGAGTGTAGGCGTCCATTCCTTCATCTCTCTCTTCCTGTCCTTCCTAGCTGACATCAAGACTCTTATACTGTTTGAAACCTTTAGGTCAGCTGTTTCAAAGCAACCTACACTTTACTTATATGGCTTTAATCCATAAGGAGACACACATGGTCATGTCTCCTCTAGCATTACTTCACATGAGTTTTGAAATAGAATTGCACATACAACACTTTCTCTGTACAGAAGCACATTGAAATAATATTCACATATATAACTAACTTTACATTATATTTAATACATTTAATATATTTCAGAGCCCAATATTATTCAAAATAATATTATAAATTCATAATTTCCAACACTCTCCAAATGAAGCGTTTATGGTTGTGGCCAAAAAGCTCAATTTTGGTCTCATCAGTCCAAATGACTTTGTGGCAGAAGGTTTGAGGCTTGTCTCTGTGCTGTTTGGCGTTTTGTAGCATTTGTGGCATTTGCATAGTAATGGCTTTCTTCTGGCGACTTGATCATGCAGCCCACTTTTCTTCAAGTGCCTCCTTATTGTGCATTTTGTCTTAGCAAAAGGCAAATAAACCCCCTATGTGGGACTATAATAGGCAGCAAAACACCACAGTATATAGTAAAAAAGACTACATTTTATTGTATAATTTTTGATTTTTAGTTTAAAAGGCAGAGAAAGGTTTGCCCTTGCTGTAAGCAGATACAAAAAAAATGGCACATGCATACAATATACATAACAGCTGTAAGTCAAATATTAATGAGGCAGGTCATACAGTCCACCACAGATGTTTACTATGGGAATAATGTACATAACTTATATGGAAAAAACATCCGTTGCCCGAAGATGGAAAATGAGGTGGAAATTCGGTGCCCAACGTTCAACGTTTCGGGTCCGGTTAAGGCCCTTCATCAGGGGATATATCAACGGAACAAGAGAATATATTTGCTGTTTTTTTCCTTTGTTACTCTGTTATGTATCTCTAGTAAGGAGCAAAGAAAAACAAAGACAAAGAGGGAGAAATATAGTAAGAGCATACATCCCCTAAGAAGCATAAATGCATCATTATGTTAGTGTATTGGGCGCATAGGATATATTTGTTGCAGAAACAGCAAACAAGGGGGAAGAAGGAGAACTCACCAGCCGCATGTATCCAGTATGGGAAAACGTCCCGTTACCCAATGTAATGATGTAATCACAATTCAGTAATATAGTACAATGGTGTCCCCAAAGACAGTATTTGTATGGGGGGCGTGTCCTCCCGATATGTAGAGAATGACCCTGTATAACATTATACAATATATAATAATGTATCCAAAAAAAAAATAAGATAAAATAAATTAATTTTGGTGTGAATGGGTAGGAAACGGGTAAAAAACAAGCTCACCCTGGCGTACGGTCGTGGACGTAATGCGGAGGCCTCCTCCTCGCACTGTGGTGTAGGGAAAGCGTGAATCCAACTAGGGGGATCTACCACCGGTTAGGCAGAGGAGTGGGGAGGGTACAGAGCCAACCTAGTCCCTGAAGAAATTCAGGGCTAGTGGCCGATGCAGTACAAAGAAAAAAAGGGACAATGTCGAAATAGATGTTAGCACAGACAACACAGTCCCGCCATACATGGCTCGTCTCATCCTCGTGTATAGCGTACCTGTCTCTAAGGCAGTCACTTTGTCCTCCAGGCGATGTGCGTCGTCTACAGACGCTGGGGGAAATAAATAGTGGTGCTGAATGCCTGCGCATGCGCTCTCGGGAGAATCAGGAGGTGCATACATATGATGTCACCACGAGTGCAGAGTCTAGGGAGGAGTCCCAGCAAAACGTCTGCCCGACGCCGCCCACTCACACTGGAAGGAGCGCGAGAAAGGAGGAGGGGAGGGGGGCGGCCGAGGAACTGGCCATCCCACCTCCCCCACCACCAACAATGCCGCACACCCAGACGAGCACCAAACCAAAGCAAACACCAGGGACATAGGGCATCTGAGGGGACGGAACACAGCAAGGAAAAAGGAAGAACCCTGGGAAACACCAAAAACGAAAAATGGGAAGGAATAAAAGTGTAAATAAAGAGTGTAAAAAATCAAAGATATGGGAACAAAAAAAAAATAATTTTTTTTGTTTTTTTAAATCTATAAACATGATGACAGGTTCGGGTCATGTCCCAAACGTGATTATGCATCTCAGAGGGGAATAACTGATAGTCCAACCTAGTGCGGATGGCTTGTTCTCTATAATAATGGCAGCCCTGCATAGGGAAATGGGGGGGGGAGGGGAGAACCTAGACAAATACCCGGGACACTGACAAAATTATAGAGAAAAGTGCTAACCATGTCCCTCCCTTGTGCCAGATGTGTATCCCTCCAGGAAGAGTCGGAAGCTAATTGAACTATTGAGGCCAGGTGGTATGGTGGATTGTGCATTTTGAAACAGGCACACCACATGCTTTCAGAGAGTGCTGAAGTTATTTGTGGGTTTTTCTTTGCATCCCGAACAATTTTCCTGGCAGTTGTGGCTGAAATCTTAGTTGGTCTACCTGACCATGGTTTGGTTTCAACTGAACCCCTCATTTTCCACTTCTTGATTAGAGTTTGAACACTGCTGATTGGTATTCTGAATTCTTTGGATATCTTTTTATATCACTTTCCTGTTTTATGCAGTTCAACTACCTTTTCCCGCAATTCCTTTGACAATTCTTTTGCTTTCCCCATGACTCAGAATCCAGAAAGGTCAGTGCAGCACTGGATGGAAGATGCAAGGGTCTTTCAGGAGTCCAGAAACGTATTGACCTTTTACACACACACACTAATTACAAACAGATCACAGGTGAGAATGGTTACCTTTTAATAGCCATTCAAACAACTTTGTGTCAACTTGCGTGCATGTTATCAGGCCAAAATAACCAGGGTATGTAAACTTTTGATCAGTGTCATTTGGGTAGTTTCTGTTGTCATTATGATTTATAAAGAGTAAACACAATTGATTGATAATACATAGCTTCAGCCAAACACTAACCATGAGTGAAAGAAATGTTTTTGTGTTATCATTCATATTCTCTGAAAAATGGCCAAGAAATCATAAATTCTGCCTTAAGAGCACAACTGTATGTGGATGGTCATATGAAAACATTTACAGACTTGAAAGAGGAGTATGGGATCCCGAAGCAATCCTTCTATAGTTACTTGCAGATTAGACATGCCTTGTCCACGCAGTTTAAGAACTCAACGGTAGAGATGCCTCTCCTACAAAAAGTGATAAATCAAAATTCATTAAAGGTCTGATCTCCAGCTTATACGTAGGGTTGGGACAGAAGGAAGGAGAACAGAGGGTAGAGCTCTCGGTTAAGGCAAAATGGGAGGTAGACAATAACTGAGGAACAATGGAGGAATATCTTAAGATCATTCCCACAAGTGTCAATGGCTCCCTCCCAGAAAATGTCACACCTCTTTCTGATACACAGTCTACTATACCCTACAAAAGTTATATAGGTTTGGGAAAAAACAAGATGGCAAATGTTCAGATGTAGGAAAACTGGTGACCTTATACATATGCTGTGGAGGTGTCCGAAATTGCACAGGTACTAGGAGGGGGTAGTCGAGATTATTAACACGACTTTTGGTACTTCATTATTGACTGATGTACGGCACTGCATAATGAGTGGTATGTTGGGAGATGGGGCTGGGGCTGGGGGTACATTGCCAGCAGCTCTACTTGGCTGTTTGTTCCATGCAAGGAAATTGATAGCCAGGAGGTGGCAGTCGGCGTCACCGCCAACCCTAAATGAGTGGACAAGCACAATGGACCAGATGATATGGAAAGAGAGAGGGGTATATGTAAAATTAAGCAACCTTAGTGAGTTTGTTAAAAAATGGGGTCCTTGGCTGGTTAGCAAGGTATACCCACCTTAGAACACAAATAATAAATATATAGTATATGGCTAAGAAGTGGTTGAATGAAGTGTGGTTGGTTTATGTGAGGGAAGGATCGGGAGAGTGAGATGCAAATGAGTATGATTTTGGAATATCACTCATAAGCGTTATACACAGTAAATGGATGTGGGAGGGGTGGAATGGGAGGTTTGGTATGTAACATTTGTTAATGGATATATATAATTATTTATGGAAACAAAGAAAATTCAATAAAGATTAATAAATAAAAAAAAAGTTAAAAGGGATTATGTTAACACCTATTAGCATTTTTATTATTTTCTGTTTACATGTTGAAGATTTTTACTCGCTTCCTTCCTGGTATAAAGCAAGGGCAGGAAGTGTTGGAAAATATCTATAAGGGGCGTACATAATGTTTGATATATGTAATGCTTTAGAGGACTGTCAAAAACTGCAGACCTAATAGAGGAAATGAGGGACAGAGAGTATGGACATGCTACTTTTGGTTGGGGGTATTGTATGCTGCAGAAGACCATCTGAAACTGGGAACATGTTGCATGAGGCTAGTAAAGATCAATGCTATTACACTAATCAATGTTCCCACTACAATCTACTCAGGTCTTCAGGCCGTAAATCATATACCAAAGGGCTGCAGATATCACTTACCTTAGGTAATAAGGTTTTCATGCATTCAAGCATGTACCTGTGACCATCCTATTTTTATCTTTGTATTCACTTAGTTTTAGATCATTTAACTACATAAAATATAATTTTGTAAAGTATTCATGCTCTAGTTCCTTAATAAATGTCTTATTAATTACAGAGTGATGAAGAGGATATTGCTATCTAGACTACGGTACTTTTACAGCAATCTTCAAGTTGTGGCCCCTTCTGAAAATGTGTCCCTTGTTCTGCAGCCTTTTTAGCCACACAGAGTTCTACCTGTTTATAAAGAAAGTGCTGCAATTGTAGATAAGCTGGTCTACTGACTGTCAGGTCACATTATAGTGCTCTCCTCTAGACTTTTTCCTCTTAGTCCTTTTCCCACTGTCATTATTTAGGGTTGTGTTACGCTGTCTATGTGAGCCAGTTGATGGATATTTGGATAGCACAACATTCATTATTTCTGGGGTCCAACAGTGTTTAGCAATAATAATGTGTGAATGGTAGCCTTTATGCCATGCCAATTTTTATGTATCAGTCCTTATTGTGCCTATAGGAGCCCTACACAAAATTACATTGATAGATAGATACATTGATAGATAGATCATTCAAGATGTTTGTATCTTCTATAGAAACCTCATGTGTGTCAGAAGCCGAGAATTTACATTTTACATTTTTAGAATCACATATGTAGCACCCCTAACTGTTTTGCAAGAGTGCTAGGGTTTTTGTTTGTTAGTGTAGGTAAATTTCAGACTTGGCTGGCAACCAAGCCTGTGTGTTTTTCTGGGTCAGTGTTTGAGTAACTCAGGTAGGCTGGATGGCTCATCAGCAGCTTCTCTGGTGAACTCCTCCCTGAGAGCTGGAAACTTGGAGAAGGTTCTAGGGGCAGATAGCAGGAGTCCAGGAGGAGCTAGACGGAGTGTTCTAAGGGCACTGACCATTCCCTAACAGATAGGTTGGGAGGGGCCAGCCCCCCCCCCCAACCAAATACTCAGAGTCAGCCCAGTGATGGGAGTGTGGAGCTTGTGCAATCCAAACTTGTTTGTTCATAAAAAATATGCTCTTCCAATCACCACCTTGTAGTGTAAATATACTGTGTGAGACAAGTCCCAATTTTAGAAAAGCAGATTGCACTTACATTACCAAACAATAGTAAAATATGTCATGTCTGTGTTCTCCAAGTAATCTCCAAAGGTACAACCAAGTAGCGCAGAGATACTCTCCTAACCTAAATAGATTAAGTCCAAAACTCATGCCTAACATGTACTGTATGTATTGTTTTAGCCAAACACAAATTTGGCAAATGACAAAATGTTAAATGTGAAAAAATATGCATTAGTCCCCTTACTTTGGAGGTTACATGGGACTCAAATGCAAAGCAGAGTTCAATAGCATAATTTTGAAACTAATGATGGGAAACCATTAGTTTATTTATAATGATGCTACTTAACTCTGTCTGCTGAACTATGCACCTATCCTTTTGAAACGTGCATAACAATCATGAGGGCAGAATAAAGCAGTGCATAAAGCAGGGCATAAATACTGTTTTAGTGTGTTCTCATTTGAAAGATTTGATTCATATCATGCTTCATTGTTTGTTTTTTTCCCATAGTATCCCCTGAGGACAACCACCTGAGGGATAGCTGGGAGGAGGTCCAGTCCCCTCCGCAGTCTGATTGCAAAGATGCTGAGGGTGAGTTTCTTCTGCATATTATTTGTTAACTTTAGGTCTGCTTTTCTTTTAGGCGTAGTCATAAACTAACATTTCAACTGTGTGTTAAAGGTATTATGGGACTAGACATCATTTACATTTGCATTGGTATTATTTTTCTAAAACGAGTAGAGCCAGCTTACTTTGCCAAGTATATTAGCACTCAGTCTACTGAACAATGTTAAGCTATGTGTGCATTTAGATGGCTAAGTTTACAGTCTAGGCTCCTTTATTGTACCAACATTAATCTTAGGCAATATCATAACCTCACCCCAGCATTGGTTAGGTTGACAGTTGGAATACTGTTATGTTAATGGTTGTGAGGCTCTTAAAAGCTTGTAACTAGGAATGAGCCAAACTGCCCTGGGTTTGGTTCAAGTAGAGTTTGGCAAGCAAAGAAGTTTGGATGCTGAACCAAAACCCCACCGAAATCAAACAAAATCTTTAAAGTGATTCCAACCTCTAAACATTTTTTACCTCGATGCATTCCCTGCATTAAGGTAAAAAAAACACCCCACTAACTGTTCCCCTCCCAATCCTAAACACTTACCTGACACCTCTCACTGCTCCAGCACCGTTTGAGCTTTCTTAAATTTCTGTTTTCACAGAAGAAGCTGAGGGCAGTTGGAGCCATAAGTTCCTGCTGCCATCAGCCAAACTCCTGTGAGGAGGGATAGATTTGTGTGTCTATGGAGAACACAGCCCAGCTTGGGTGAGCACCCGCATGGGTGCCCCCTTTAGCACATGGTATTCTAAGGGGGCACTCAGAAGAGGCAACAGACAGCACCAGCAGAGGACCAACAAATAGGTGGTAAGTTACCATTCTATGCAATATTGTTATACAGATTAGGTACGTATAACATCTTTTTTATTTTATGAAAAAAACATAGCCTTTACTATACTTTAATTACTTCCTAAATGGCTGGGCAGGACAAACGTCTTTCTGGGAGGATGTACAGATACATTCTCCCACTTGCGCACCTCGTGCTCGCCTTCATCACTATCTGTGATCGCTGTGTCTGGGGGATCAGGGATAGAGATTAGGGCCATTGTCATTGGCCCTGTACCATGTGATCACTGTGACCAATCACAGCAATAGTAGTACTGGTAGTAAAAAAATGCTTTCATGTGACTGATCACCCCACAAACAGCAGTACAGTTACAGTGTCTCTGATTATCCCAGAACCTGACAGTGTTCCTGATCCCTGCCACATCAGTCCAAGGGTCCCTGATCATCGCCAGACCAATCATAGTGTCCCTAATCATCACCACATCAGTCAAAGTGTCACCATAAGGACATGTTAACATGTGTGATGCTTCCTGGATCTTCAGAGAGCATATGACAGGCAGTGAGGAGTTGTTGCATCACCTCCTTACCACCTGCTTTAGCAACTTGGACCTTGCACAAGCACCCCTATCCATTTAAATGTGTCAAGGTTTTCAGAGTGCAGGTAGTATAATTTCTGCCAGATGTGCAAAGCATTGCATCAACTGCATGTGTACATCCCCTGCCACTGCCTCAGCAGCTAAAAAGGGGGAGCAGTCGATGGACGGTAAAACTGTGGCTCAACTGTGAGGTTTTACCACACTCCAGCAAGCCCTAAGAATGCAGCCAACCGCAGTGTCTTTCATCACCACTGCTTCAGCCATAGTGTCTCCAGGCCAGTGGAACTAGAATTATGTTCCTGATTGCCAACACAGCAGACCAGTGTTTATCAGCAACAGGGTTCCTTATCTCTGCCACACAAATCCCAGTGTCACCAGACCAGAGTAAATCAGCAACAGTGTTCCTGATCACCGCTACACAAATCCTTGTGTTACCAGACCAATGCAACCAGCAAGTGTTCCTGATCACTACCACAAAAGTGCAGTGTTGTCTCTGCTTGCTGCCTGTACTTGCCCTGGCCTGTTTATTGACCACATTTCTGCCTGCTGCCTGGAGCGATTCTTTGCTTGTTTGCTGACCATGTATCTGCCTGCCATCTGAATTGACCCATCTGCACATTGGGTTATGGACATTCCTGCACCACATTAAAATGGTTATGAAGCCCATCCCTTGCATTAAGGTAAAACATGTTTAGGTGTCGGCATCCCCCCTCACCCCCCTTTTACTTACCTGAGCCCTCTTTCTATCCAGCACTGTTCACATCTTCAGCTCTTCTCTCCTCACTTCCGGGTCTCGCTAGCTTTGCTGGAACACCGGGAGCCATTGGCTCCCAGTGCTGTCAATCAAAGCCAGTGAGCAGCTTCCCATGGGGGCACTGGACAGAGGGGAGGGGCCAGGAGCGCCAATGAGGGGACCCAAAAAGAGGGGGTTTGCTGCTCTGTGAAATTCTATTGCACAGAACCGGTAAGTATAGACGTGTTTGTTATTTAAAAAAAATTACCTTTACAATCACTTTAACTCTTTTATTCTTCCTTTCTTCAGCCTCCTGTACTTACTAGCCAGTGAATATGGCATTCCTGAGGCAGCCATGTACAAGTAGGCTAGGCCTGCTTGGCTCATAGGAATGGGGACCGATATAGGTGATGCTACATTAAGCTATATTCACTGACCACTCATACGACGCAACTTTTATAGTACAGTTTAGATACAATTGGTTAATTTGTGTGATACACAAGATACAATGTTCAGTACATAACCAGTCCAAAACAGTGAAAAAGTCTCACACATAATGCGTTTTGGGTTTTAATTCTAAATATGCCCATGCAGTGTGTTAAAAAAAAAATTCTTACCATGTTTTCTAAAGCTTTGTGGCAAAAAATTTTAATTTTCATCAGACTCACTATAACTCTTACAAAAAACCTTGGGGTATTTTCTTTCCAAAATATTGTCATCTTGTGGGTGTTTCCACTGTCCTGATTCTCCGGGGCCCCACAAATTGTGATAAGTAGTCAGGAAGAAGGATGTGTAATTTATGCCCCTCGAACGCTTGAAGGTGCTCTTTAGATTTTGGGCCTCTCTATGTGACAAAACTGTGAAAAATTCTCACATGTGTTTTGGGGTGTAATTGTAAGTATGCCTAGACTGTGTGTGAGAAATATCATGAAATTACAATTTTGTGAAAAAAAAAACACATTTTAATTATTGTTTTCATTTTCCCAAAAATTGTGACAAAAAAATGCAGCTCAAAATTCTAGCCATGGCTCAAAATAAATACCTTGGAGTTTTTCCTTTTCAAAAAGGGTAATTTGGTTTATTTGTACTGTCCCAGGAATTAGGGTCTCAAGAAATTATTTGGACAAGCAGCATTTTAGGACTGATCAATATACAGTATATATATATTGTGGGAGATTAGCTTGTGGGAATCTCCAGGGGAAAAGATTCAGCATGGGTGTCAGTTCCTTTAAAGTCATGAAGGCTTGCCAGGTTTATTGTTACAGGTTTGCAAGATCAAAACATAAACAGAAACAGAAAACAAAACCTCGCCGTCTGGCGCTACACTAAACAAAGATTCCTCTCTATACAGTGTGGGGCTGTCCCCGACACCCACAAAACCTAAGCACATTGCAAACCTTGTTTTTAGAGTCCAAATTAGCACAGAGAGCTCTCTCAGTTTTCTCCCTCTGAGATCCAGGATCAAGCTCAAGTGAGATCTCTTACTGATCATTAAATGCAGGTGGAGAGGGGTTTGAGTGGACCATAAAGTCTGGGCCAGAACCAGCTCTGCCACGGTGGCTGGCAAAACCTTGGTTGGACTCATGCTAGTCACCTCAAAATGATCGAATGCGAGGCGACAAGTATCGCCCGTCCATTGTGGTGCCTCGCATAACATCACATATCCCCTTTGCTCAAGCCTCTGGGGTGGAGAAACTGTCCAGACCATGCAGTGGGCCCGGGAAAGACCAATGGCATTATTTTGGAGCCTTCCAGCCCGGTGTTCCACTGAGAACTTAAACAGCTGTAGGGCCAGGAACCACCTAGTCACCCGGCTATTTTTCTCCTGGTTGTTACACATCCATTTAAGGGGGCATGGTTGGTGACTAGCCTGAATGACCTTCCCAGCAGGTAGTATTTTAGGGCCTCTAAGGCCCACTTGATGGCCGGGCACTCCTCCACAATGGAATAATTCTTTTCATGTCTGTTAAGCTTCCTGCTTAAGTAGACGACTGGGTGCCCGTCGTCATCTCTGATCTGGGACAGAACAACACTTAGTCCCACCTCAAAGGCGTCGGTTTGAACAACAAACTCCTTTGTGAAGTCCGGGTCACAAGCACTGGCTGTATACAAAGGGCTTGCTTCAATTTCTGGAAGGCCTTTTCTACTTTGGGATTCCACTTAACCATTCCTGATGCTCTACCCTTTGTCAGATTTGTCAGAGGGACGGCAATGGTGGCAAAGTTGCAGATGAAGCATAGGCAATACCCTGTAATCCCCAGGAAGGCCCGAACCTGTTTTTTCTTCACCGGTTGGGACCACTTTTGAATGGCCTCCATCTTATTGGTTTGGGGCTTAATCAGACCTCGACCAATCACATACCCAAGTTATTTGGCCTCCACGAAACCTATGGCACACTTCTTTGGATTGGCTGTTAAACCTGCTACACTCAGTGAATCTACTGCTGCCTGCACCCGGGGCAGATGTGATTCCCAATCTGGGCTGTGGATGATGACATCTAGATAGGCCACTGCATATGGCTGATGCGGCCTCAAAGTCTTGTCCATCATCCTCTGAAAGGATGCAGGGGCCCCATGCAGACCAAACTGATTTTGTTTGTATTGGAAGGACCCCTCAGGGGTAGAGAAGGCCATTTTTTCCTTTGCTGACTCCGTTAGGGGGATCTGCCAGTATTCCTTAGTTAGGTCTAGGGTTGTTATGTACCGAGCCCCTCACAACCTTTCCACAAGTTCCTCACCGCATCGGGTATGCATCAAACTTAGACACTTCATTCAGCTTCCTAAAATCATTACAGAACAGGATAGTGCCATCGGGCTTTGGGACCAGTACTATAGAGCCCGACCAGGCGCTGTGGGACTCCTCTATCACGTCTAACTCCAACATGGTTTTTTTTTCTCTTGCCACTGCCTCTCATCTAGCTTCAGGTATTTGGTAGGGTTTTACATTTACACGGACCCCGGGTTCCGTAATTATGTCATGTTGTAGCACAGTGGTCAGTCCGGGTAGGGAAGAGAAAAAGTCTATATTTTTACTGACAAATTCCTAAATGTAATTTTGTTGAGTTAGTGACAAGGACTCGCTTATGGGGGCTAGGGGTAACCTGTCCTTTTGGGGTGTGGGCTCTGCCAATAAAGTCTCCCTGTCCTTCCACGGTTTTAGGAGATTAACATGGTAAATTCCTTTTCCCTGGCTAGAAAATCTTTGTAGTTTACTTCCCCTACTCTTTCCCTAATCTCTAAGGGACCCTGCCATTTTGCCAGGAATTTACTTTCGGCTGTGGGGTCTAGCATCAGCACTCTGTCCCGGGGTTGAAAGTTCAGGTTTTTGGCACCCGATTGCAAACCCTTCTCTGGGCCTCCTGGGCTTGCTGCATATGCTCTCGTACAAGGGGCAGGACAGCTGCGATTAGATCCTGCATCAAGGAGACATGCTCTATGATGCTTCTATATGGGGTGGCCTCTCCCTCCCACGTCTCCTTTGTGACATCTCACAGCCCCCTGGGATGTCTACCATACAAGAGTTTAAAGGGGGAATATCCCGTAGACACCTGCAGAACCTCTCATATGGCAAACAAGAGGTACAGCAGAAAAAAATCCCAAAATTCGCCCATCTTTATCCACAACCTTTTTTTAGCATACTCTTGAGGGTTTTGTTAAACCTTCCACCAGACTTCTGGTTCCGGTATGGTGCTGTAAGGATGTCTCCATATCGGGCTCCTCGGTCGCCTGATACAATAAGGTACTACAACCATCTGTATAGTCTAGCCTGACCACAACGAACTATGGGGATGCGCATCGGGAAGACCCTGCCACCCCAAGCTACTCCCTCGATCTCCATTAAAAGATTCTTGGCTGGGGAACCCGAGGACACCCTGGAAGCTTATGGCCTAGGTCGCTCTCAGCGTGGTGGTGACTCCACCCCCCACCAGAAGACAGCACGCAGACACTGCTCCCCGGCTTCCTCTGTCTTTTCGGATGGTGAGGAGACGACTATGCAGCGCAACTGACAAGTGCCCTGCAAACAAATGTGGATAGGGAAGTAACTTAAAATGACATAAAAAAATAAAAAATTGGAGGAGGAGGTGGATGTGGAGTAGGAGCCTGGAGGTTGAGGAGGCGGTGACCGTGGCGGTGGAAGTGGTGGTGGAGGAGGTAGCCAACACTGTTTATTGTTTTTTTTTTGTAAGAATTGGGGTAGCCCCCAAAATATTGAGACATATTCAAAAAAAAAGGATAGGATACCAATGGCTGTATGAGGCCGGTATAAATGGCTATTCTGCACAAGGTACAGACAAGTCTCGTGGGATCCATGCCTGGTTCATTTTAATAAAGGTTAGCTTGTCCACGTTGGCTGTGGACAGGCGGCTGCGCTTGTCTGTGATAACGCCCCCTGCCGTGCTAAACTCACGTTCAGACAATACACTGGCTGCAGGGCAGGCCAGCACCTCCAAGGCATAAAGGGCAAGCTCAGGCCATGTGGCCAATTTGGAGACCCAGAAGTTGAATGGGGCAGACCCATCAGTCAGTACGTGTAGGCTTGTGCACACATACCGTTCCACCATGTTGCTGAAATGCTGCCTCCTGCTAAGACGTTGCCTATCAGCTGGTGGTGCTGTTTGTGGTGGGGTGCTGCTAACAAAGCTTTTCCACATTTCAGACATGCTAACCCTGCCTTCTGAGGTGCTGGCGGTGCCACAGCTGCGTTGGCGACCTCTTCCTCCTCTGCCTTCGCCTTGTGCTTCCACTGAGCCCCCGGTGTCATATGGGAATGCCCTCAGCAGCGCGTCTACCAGAGTACGCTTGTAGTCACGCATCTTCAGATTATGCTCCAGTGTGGGAATTAAGGACAGCACATTGTCCTTTTAACGGAGATCCAGCAGGGTGGCCACCCAATAATCAGCACAAGTTAAAATGTGGGCAACTCGGCTGTCGTTGAGCAGGCACTGCAGCATGTAGTCGCTCATGTGTGCCAGGCTGCCCAGAGGCAAAGAGAAGCTGTCCTCTGTGGGAGGTGTATCATCTGTGTCCTCCGTATCCCCCCAGCCACGCTCCAGTGATGCCCACAAGCTGCGTTGGGTGCCACCCTGCTGTGAACATGGTTCCTCCTCCTCCTCATCATCCTCATCCTCATCATCCTCCAGAACTGTCCCCTGGCTTGAAAATTTTTTACCTGGCCTATGCTGGTGCAGGAATCCACCCTCCAAGCCACTTGTGAATGAGTGGCCTTATAACCGTAGAAGTCCCGCCCCCCCCTTTTTTATGTATGTATACATTAGGGATGGAGACGCATGGTCCACATGGTCTCATTTAAAGTCCCAAACTCTCTCCTCTTTTTGTAGTTCACAAATTAGGGATGGAGGATACATTTGATGGTTTGGGATCAGTTATTATGATTTCATATTTTATTGTTTGCATGATTTTTCTTCATTGAACAACCAATAATAATTTTGTACTATCTATATTGCCCCATATGGTAATCGTTAGTATCAAGACATGGGTCATGCATGCCTACAGACACATGCATATATGTACATATACTTTTTTACAATTCATTATTGCACATGATTTGACACTTCCATGCCAGTTCAGTCATGCTGTGTTGTGGAGGTTTGGTCTGGCTGCTGCCTAATCACCTTGGGAGCTGCGATTCTCACAGGTGTCCCTCCTACACCCTCTTCATTCACCAGGTGGCTGGTGTGAGGGTGTGGGCGGTTCCTGTCCTCTGAGCATCAGCGCCACGCATCCACCCCTGTCCTTCAGTTTCCTTGTGTTGCTGACGTTCTGGGGCGAGTCTGTCCCTCTAGGCTGACCAATGGGGTTTGACCTGGATGCATATTATGAGCGGCTTGTCTGCTCTGCTCCAGGTGTTTCCCCTTTATGGCAGTCTGTGTGGCGTTGGTGTGTTCGGTTGGTTCTGCTGCAAGCACATTACTTTTCCTACGCTGTAAGTCTCACTGGCACTTTTGCAACCTTGATCTTGTTCACCCATTTTTTTGGTGGGGGTTTCACCCTCTCAGCTTCACATTGGCTCTTAATACATTTTGCTGCAATATCTGTGTCCACCTGACTTCACAGCCTATCCTCACAACTATAACTTACACAGTTGCTGACTCTTATCCCTATCACTTTTCCTTGGTGTATGGGTCTTTTGCTCTTACTCCCTTAGACCAGACCTCTGTAAATTAAATTTTCCTTCACACCTTACATCCACTACAGATTGGAGCCTCTGCGTTCCTGTCGTTGGGACAATCTGACACCAATTATCACTTCTCTGTGCTTCCCCATACCACGAACAACACCTCAGCTCCCGGTATGGGCATCCATGTCAGCCCGCCTATCTCAGCCCACTGTCATGAGCATGCTGGTTTGTGTAAGTAGATAATCATGTATTCAATCTACAGCTATTAATCATTTTTTTATTTATCATTTTCTGGCTTCCCCAGCAGGGTCGCTTTGCTTGTGCCTTAGAGACATGCCCATGTCTTTTTCAGATTTTATTAATTTCGCATCAGCCCCTGAAGAGTGGCCCTACTGCCAGGAAACGTCTTCGGGCATATTCTAGATGCAAATGTGTTTACCCAGGTTACTGTATGTGCTGTCAGCACTCCACCATTTGGAGCTTGTCTTTTATCAACCTATTTTTAATCATGTGCAATAAGTCTGCTATATATTATTTACATGTTTATTATGTCCATTATGTATTATGTACCCATCATTGCATGGTATTGTTGCCAATGTTCAACAATAAACATTTACATTATTTAGTATCCTTGTTTGAAATCGCATCAATGTATACCTCATTTAAAGTCCCGCCCCCCCTTGTTTTATGTATGTATACATTAGGGATGGAGATGCATGGTCCACATGGTTGCATTTAAAGTCCCAAACTCTCTCCTCTTTTTATAACTGTGGAAATAACCCCTCTTCCTCCTCCTCCTGTGCCACATCCTCTTCCATCATCGCCCGAAGTGTTTTTTCAAGGAGACATAGAAGTGGTATAGTAATGCAGAGAACAGCGTCATCGGCACTGGCCATGTTGGTGGAGTACTCGAAACAATGCATTATGGTACACAGGGCTCGCATGGAGGCCCACTCATTGGTGGTGAAGTGGTACTGTTCCGCAGAGCGACTGACCCGTGCGTGCAGCAGCTGAAACTCCACTATTGCCTGCTGCTGCTCGCACAGTCTCTCCAGCATGTGCAAGGTTGAGTTCCACCTTGTGGGCACGTCGCATAGGAGGTGGTGAGCGGGAAGGCCGAGGTACCGTTGCAGCGCAGACAGGCATGCAGCAGCAGGGTGAGAACTCCAAAAGCGCGCACAGACGGCCCACACTTTCTGCAGCAGCTCTGACATATCCGGGTAGTTTTTTTAGAAATTTCTGCACCACCAAATTCACAACATGCGCCAGGCAAGGGATGTGCGTCAAACCGGATAGGCCCAGAGCTGCTACGAGATTTTGCCCATTATCGCACACCACCAGGCCGGGCTTGAGGCTCAGCGGCAACAACCACTCATTGGTCTGTTGTTCAATGCCCATCCACAGCTGCTGCGCAGTGTGGGGTTTATCTCCCAAACATATCAGTTTTAAAACAGCCTGGTGTCGTTTCCCCCTGGATGTGCTGAAGTTGGTGGTGAAGGTGTTACACTGAGCGGATGAGGAGGTGGTAGAGGAGGAAGCACAGTAGGAGGAGGAGGCAACAGGAATGCCCTGCAATCCTCGGTGGCGGAAGGACATGCGCCAAATGGCTAGCTGCCTCAGGCCCACCCACCACTACATTTGCCCAGTGTGCAGTTAGCGAGATATAGCGTCCCTGCCTGTGCTTACTGGTCCACGTATCACTGGACCTTGCCACAGATGGCATTGCTCAGTGCACACTTGATCTCGTCCCCGACTTGTTTGTGCAGGAAGCGATGGCTCGCCTGGAAAAGTAGTGGCGGCTGGGAACCACGTACTGTGGGACAGCCACCGCCATCAGGTTTTTAAAACTGTCTGTGTCCACCAGACGGAATGACAGCATTTCAAAGGCCAGGAATTTTGAAATGCTGGCATTCAGGGCCAGGGATCGTGGATGGGAAGGGGGGTACTTCCTCTTTCTCTCCAGTGTTTGGGAGATGGGGAGCTGTAAGCTTCCATGGGACTGTGTGGAAATGCTTGGGAATGGTGGCGGACATGGTGGCGCTGCTGTCACATGCTCTGTTTGCTGAGTGGCAGGTGACACTGGCACTGAAGAGGTGGAGGAAGAGGCAGAGGCAGCAGCAGAACAGGAAGCAGGAGGAGGCCGAGACCTTTCTTGGATTTTGAGGTACTTATTCCACTGCAGCAAGTGCTTTGAATTTAGATGCCTGGTCATGGAGGTTGTGCTCAGGTTTAGAACATTTATGCCTCGCTTCAGGCTCTCATTGCACAGTGTGCAAACCACTCGTGTCTTGTAGTCAGCACATTGTCTGAAGAACTGCCACGCCGGGGAATGCCTTTGAGCTGCCTTTGGTGTGCTAGGTCCCTGGGTGCAGTGGGCAGTAGCAGGCGTACTGTCTAAGGGCTTGTTCCACTTTTTCAACCTGCTTCCTTTTTTTTTGCTGTGCTGGTGCCCCTGTGCGACCACCACCTCTTTCTCCAAACTGCACACGTCACTCGCATGACCCTCATTCCATGTGGGGTTTAGGACCTCATCATCCTCCTCCACATCATCTTCCACCCGCCCTTCACCACTGCCCTCCTTGTCAGTCTGCACACTGTGGAAAGCTGCAGCAGTTGGCACCTGTGTTTCGTCATCATCAGAGATGTGCTGCGCTGGTGTTTCCATGTCCTCATCCTGCAACAGAAGTGGTTGGGCATCGGTGCACTCAATGTCTTCCACTTCTGGGGCAGGGCTATGTGGATGGCCCATGGAAAGCACACCAGGAGAGTCATCAAAAAGCATAAGAGACTGTTGCATGACTTGAGGCACTTGAGGCTGAGGTGAAAGACAGATGGTCATGGGGTTCAGGTGCCAACTCTGAGCTTTTAGAATGATAAACTCTCCCTCAGAGCACCAACAGGAACCTCTCCCTAATGCAGTAGTAGAGGGTTTTAGAACGATAAACTCTCCCTCAGAGCACCAACAGGAACCTCTCCCTAATGCAGTAGTAGATGGTTTTAGAATTATAATCTCTCCCTCAGAGCACAAACAGGAACCTGTCCCTCATGCAGTAGCAGATGGTTTTAGAATGATAATCTCTCCCTCAGAGCACAAACAGGAACCTCTCCCTAATGCAGTAGTAGATGGTTTTAGAATGATAATGTCTCCCTCAGAGCACCAACAGGAACCTCTCCCTAATGCAGTAGTAGACGGTTTTAGAACGATAATCTCTCCTTCAGAGCAGCAACAGGAACCTCTCCCTAATGCAGTAGTAGATGGTTTTAGAATGATAATCTTTCCCTCAGAGCACCAACAGGAACTTGTCCCTAATGCAGTAGTAGATGGTTTTAGAATGATAATCTCTCCCTCAAAGCACCAACAGGAACCTGTCCCTAATGCAGTAGTAGATGGTTTTAAAATGATAATCTCTCCCTCAGAGCACCAACAGGAACCTCTCCCTAATGCAGTAGTAGATGGTTTTAGAATGATAATCTCTCCCTCAGAGCACCAACAGGAACCTGTCCCTAATGCAGTAGTAGATGGTTTTAGAATGATAATCTCTCCCTCAGAGCATCAACAGGAACCTGTCCCTAATGCAGTAGTAGATAATTTTAGAATGATAATCTCTCCCTCAGAGCACCAACAGGAACGTCTCCCTAATGCACTATAAGATGATTCTGAACGCTAATGTCTCCCTCACAGAACAGACAGGAACGTCTCCCTAATGCACTATAAGATGGTTCTGAACGCTAATGTCTCCCTCACAGGAGCACAATGAAGGTCTCCCTAATGCAGTCTGAGATGGTTGTGAATGCTCATCTTTCCCTCACAGCACTGCCATGAAGCTCTCCCTACTCTAGTCTAAGTCGATCTGACACACGGCGCTACGTGACTCCAGCCTCATATAGAGGCTGGGTCACATGATGCATGGGCCAATCACAGCCATGCCATTAGTAGGCATGGCTGTGATGGCTTCTAAGGGCAAACTAGTAAAAAGCTTGTTGATTGGCTGCCCAGCAGCTATAGAAAAGGCGCCAAAAATACTAGAATACCGAACCTGGACTTTTTTTCAAATGTCCGGGTTCGGGGCACGGACACCCTAAAGTCTGGTACGGACCCGAACTTTACAGTCCGGGTTCGCTCAACTCTATTGCTGATTGCTCACATGATTGCATTATATGGAATCGAAGACCAAGAGAATTGTAACCGAAGGAACAATATACGTATCAGGGGACTTCCGGAAGCCACCAGAGATGACGATCTCCAGGCCTCAGTGAGGGGAATATTCAATCAACTACTAGGCCGCGAGGCGGACCATCCCCTTAAGTTGGATTAGGTGCATAGGGCCCTACGCCCCCGCTCTCAAGCTACAGAATTGCCACGCGACATCATATGCAGGGTGCATTACTACGAAGAAAAAGAGCTCATCATGAAAAAGGCCATGGAGACAGCCTTGCTGGACTTTGATGGCGCCACACTCTTTTTTCCCTGATCTAGCCAAAGAGACTTTGGACCGGCGCATTAAAACCCTTACCGAAAAACTCAAAGCAAACGCGATTACCTATTGCTAGGGATTTCCTGTCCTGCCTGATAGCGAACAGGGATGGAAAGACGGCCGCTCTTCGTTTTCCTGAAGAACTGGAGAAATTCTGCCTGGATCTGAACCTCACCCCACCAGAACTCCCGGGATGGTCAGAGGATATCCCCAACCTTTCACCATCTCAAGATCTCCAATGGCAAAAAGTATCTCGCAACAGTTGCTCGGCCACGTCGGGGTCCACCACCTAGTCTGTTGGAGTCACCTCACACCATAAGTATATGGCCATAGCTATGGCTAGGTTGACAATACATTAAGTTTGCACTTTGTTTTCAACTACCCCTACTATAAGTTCATGATAGTTGTTACATGACTGTACTTATCCTCTTGGCGAATGGTTTATTCTATGTTCGTAGTTCAATATAACTAAATTGTTGTGGCATTATAAAAACTAAGATGTGCTGATCGGGTGCCCGGGAGACGTTTCTGTCAGAATTATGGCAGTGTCTCCCAGGCTCTCCATGTGTCGCTATATTTCTGGGGGGCACTGTCGGACCCTGGCGGGCGGTGTTGTTCCACCCTTATGGGGGACGCGGGGCCGCACCCGGTGCACGGGGTGATACCCCAGAGAAGCACCACATTTCCATGCTTGCCTTTCTGGTTTATGTTCCAATGTTGTCATTCTCTCTTGGACTTTTCTTCATTAATCTCTTCTGAGTCTCTCTCACTCCCACTCATTTTCTTTGGTCTTGTCCTTGGTTTTTCCTGCTCTCTTCCCCCTGCTCCCAGCTATTCCCAGGCTGATAATATGATAACATGTTTTTTCTTCCATTATAGATGGCGGAACTAAATATAATCTCACTTAATGTGCGGGGACTGTGCTCGCCAGGTAAGAGACATGGATTGTATAGAGAACTTAAGCGCCTGCGGGGGGATATTATCTTCCTGCAGGAGACGCATCTCACCCCTTTCACCAATGGGAAATTGTTCTCACCTGCATTCCCTACCTGGCTATACAGTCTCTCGGATGTAAAAAAATCTAAAGGTGTAGCTATAGGCTTCCACAGAGACTCCCCCTTCACTATTGCAGAGACATTGGTGGATAAAAACGGGCGATTCATTTTTGTTAAGGGCAGTCTGGGCAATATGCAGTGTACTCTGGCCACAGCCTATGCACCTAACGAAGACCAAACAGGTTTCATAACGTCCACCTTATCATCCTTAAAGGACTTTGCTGTTGGGTGTGTCATCCTCGGGGAGACCTTAATATCCCCTCAGAACCAAGTTTAGATACATCCCAGGACTCCTCGCATATCCCATACAGGCGACTGGCCATTATTCGCAGGCGCTTGTTGGAGACCCAATTGATGGACGCTTGGATGGTGCAAAAGACTTCACACATTCTAGTCTAGATCCTACTCGAGGATCGACTTTATTTTTATAGATCACCACCACCTTGGCCTAGTAGTAGATACTAAAATAGATACGATGGTATACTCAGACCATGCCCCAGTTTGCCTCTCCTTATGGGTTCCCTCCCAAGTAGACCAAATAACTGGAAGCTGAATGATTCTTTATTAATATATGACATAGACAAGCAGGCGATCGGTGATAGCATCTCCACATATTTTAAAGAAATTTTTTTTACAGACGTACCCCCAGGAACCATCTGGGAGGCCCACAAGGCCCACAACAGAGTTAAATTTATTGAATTAGGCTGGAGGAAAAAAAAAAAAAGTCCCAACGACAATCTCAATTGCTATCTGAAATTGCAGAATTGGGAAAAAAACTAATTACACCGCTCCCCACCCTCCTACACTCCCTTGCACTAAAACAGGAAGAATTGAAAGATATCCTTCACACGGAACAAAAAGATGCATACCGAATACTATCACAGAGGATCTACAAATGGGGCAACAAGTCTGGTAAACTTTTAGCATGCTCTCTGAAACAGAAAAAGTTGGCTTCATTCATAGGCAGAATTAAATCTCCCTCTGATAAAATGGTATATGAAACCAAAGCTATTGCCAGGGAATTTCATTCATTTTATCGGCGACTATACCACATTCCGGATAGCATTGTTGACCCCAATGAGAGATCCTCTAAGATTAAAGAATATCTCGCAAACGCTAGACTACCTAAATTACCACCTTCTGCTCTAGAGGCCTTAGAAACCGACATCACTACCTCTGAACTTTCTTGTGCTCTTAAGGTTATGGCTACAGGAAAAGCCCCTGGACCGGATGGCTTAACAGTAGCATATTATCGTGCCTTCTCAAATGTCTTGTTACCTCACCTCACAAAGTATGTAAACGGGACTGCAAATGGGGGTAGCTTTCACCCAGAAACCTTAGATGCACACATTACAGTGTTACCAAGCCGGGTAAACATCCTAGTCTGTGCAGTAGTTATCGACCCATAATAATCTGGAACTTGGACGCAAAACTCTACACCAAGGTAATAGCTAATAGACTTCTCCCATATATACCCCAGTTAGTATCGCAAGATCAATGTGGCTTTATACCAGGCAGGGAGGCTTGAGATAACTCTCTGAGGACCATATCCCTTATTTCATATGTGAGGTCATTGTCCCAGCCCACCCTGTTATTGTCAACAGATGCTGAAAAGGCGTTTGACAGGGTGGGCTGGGACTACTTAATGGTGACACTCTCTAACTTTGGAATAGGTCCAAAATTACAACATATGATTACCGCTATATACACTTCCCCCACAGCCCAACTAAAAATTAATGGTACTCTAAGCGAACCCTTTACACTATATAACGGCACACGTCAAGGATGTCCGCTCTCCCCGATTTTGTTTGCCCTTTCCTTAGAACTTTTTTTAATGACAATTCGGCAAAACCCTGACATACACGGCATCTCAATTGGATCTCAGGAACACAAATATGCTGCATACACAGACGATATCCTATTCTATATCCAACAACCGATGATTACTATCCCCAATCTCATACAGGCTTTCACTCTATTTGGAGCACTATCTAATTTTAAAATCAATCCGCCCAAATCAGAAATTTTAAATATCTCCATCCCATCTAAAACAGCAGCACTCTTGAAGCTTTCTTTTCCATTCCCCTGGAAGTCCACTGCTCTTAAATATTTAGGAATTTTTCTCACTCCTAGCCCATCACAGTTGTTTAGGACAAATTATATCCCCTTGCTTAATTCTATTCGTAGTAACCTCCATAACTGGACCCACTTAGCACACTCATGGCTAGGCAGGATAAATGTGGTGAAAATGAACATATTGCCCAGACTGCTCTTTATGTTCCAAACGATCCCCTATAAAATTCCTCTGGGTTTTTTCTCAACCATCTCCACCTTAATAACCAAATATATCTGGAACCATAGACACCCACAAATTGCCTAACAGTGCCTATACAAACAAAAGTGCTTAGGGGGACTCTCTCTACCTAATATGAAGTCATATTTCCAGTCGATTATATTGGCTAGACTATCCAATTGGAAACATCATAAAGATCGAAAGCTCTGGACAGCATTGGAATGTGAGCTAAGTGGGAAAGATTTATATACCCAAATTTGGATACCTAGATCTCATCGATCCTTGTCAGATCTTACCTCACCTTTGACCAGATCCTCGTTAGATATTTGGGACTCGCTCCATAAAAGTTATAAGTGGCAGTACAATTCCCCCTTAATGCCTATAACGGGCCATGCCTTCTTTCCACCAGGGGACAATAACTCACAGTTCTGTACATGGTCAACACAACCTCAGACTCTCTTGCACCAAGTTACCTCCCCATCAGGAATTCTACCTCTAACGTCCCTGCAATCTTCCTCCACCACCTCCCACATGGAGAACTGGAAGTACCATCAACTGGTGCAATTTGTTAAATCCCTCCCAAAGCCTCTCAGGACACTTTCCAAGCTCAACTCGGTGGAAGCTCTTTTTGCATACTCTCAACCCCCTCTGAAAACTATCTCCTTGGGCTATAAAGCCATACTAGCCATGCAACCAACTCACTGGCCATCATTTCTACTCAATTGGGAAATGGACTTGAAACTACCTCTAACGGATCAACAATGCTCGGGGATACTGCAACTCGCACACACATCTTCTATTTCTTCAAAATCAACAGAAACTAACTATAAGCTCTTAACAAGATGGCATTACTCCCCGGTTACAATCAACAGATTTTTTCCAGAGGCATCTACTCTTTGTTGGAGGGGTTGCGGGGACAGGGCTACACATGCCCACATCTGGTGGTCTTGCCCACTTATTCGTCCATTCTGGCTGGAAATATCACGGTGGACAGAAATCATTCAAGGCTCGCCTCTGTCTCATGACCCTTGGACAATGTTATTTCACTGTACGGACGAACCAGCAGGGCGGTATAAGAAATCAATCACCCCTCATTTGCTTAACGCAGCTAAATCTCTGATCCCTATATTATGGAGACAGTCCACTATTCCCACGATAAAACAGTGGCTTCAGGTAATCTATCAAATCTATCGTATGGAAGATCTTACATACGATCTCCGTGGCAAATCCACATTGTCTACCAAAATATGGTCCTGCTGGTTTGCCTTTAAATACTCAACTAAGTACGCAGAAATCATGTCTTAAGTCTGAAATGGAGGTTGGTAACACCAACTAATGCTTGGGAGCGGGAGCTCCCCACTTCTCCCCCCAACCCCACCTCTCCTTCTTTCTCTTCTCCCCTCTCTACTTTCAGTTTCACCATCTATACTGTCCTCTTCCTACCCTTTCTAAGTTTTTCTACTCACCTATATGGTGTTAAAGTTATGTGACAGGAGTAATAACAGTACTTGTTAATTGTATTTATCGGGAAGCAGCTACTTGTAGACTACTGTCTTTGCTGGGACGGGCTGAAGACCCCACTAATATAAAGACTGATGGATATGCTGTACTTGATAATTACCTGTTCTTCTCATTATGTGAACACACCGTATATATGGCTGTTATATTATAATCTCTAATAAAAACTTATTGAACAAAAAAAAACTTCCACCAGACCATCAGTTTGGGGGTGGTAAACAGAGGTACGGAGATGGGAGATTTTGTACAAGTTACACAATTCCATGGTGACTCTGGACATGAAAGGGGTACCCTGATCCATCAAGATTTCTTTAGGGATTCCCACCCGACTAAACACCTAGACCAATTCCTTGGCGATAGTCTTAGCGGAAGTATTCCACAAGGGTATGGCCTCAGGATAGCGGGTCGCATAGTACAGTATCACCAGGATGTGTTGGTGTCCCCGGGCAGATTTTACTACTGGTCCCACGAGATCCATGCCAATTCGCTCGAATGGCACTTCAATTATGGGAAGTGGGACAAGGGGACTGTGAAAATGGGGTGACAGGGCTGTCATTTGACACTCAGGGCATGACTCACAGTATTCTTTGACATCTGCATACAACCCAGGCCAGAAGAATCTCTGGGTTATTCTCTCCCTGGTTTTCTCCATATCCAGATGCCCCCCCCTTACATGACCATGAGCCAGATCTAGCACTATCCGGCGGAAGGGTTTGGGAACCACTAGCTGTTCCAGTTCCTCCTCTCCGTGTTTCATCACCTCATACAACAAATTATTTTTAAGTGCCATGTAGGGAAAAGACACCCCCCAATTAGGGTCCACAGGTTCCCTATCCATCACCTTCACATTTTCTCTGGCTTTGAGGAGAGTGACATCCCGTAGTTGTTCTGTGCAGAAGTCCTCTCTCCGGACCTCTAAGTTAGGGGCTACATTCGGTTCACTCTCACGGTCAGAGACATGGTCTAGGATATTAGCCATCTGCTGGGAGCCAGCTTCCGGCTCCTCTGACATTCCAGCCATTACAGGAAAAGGAAGAGGATCTCCTTCTTCCTCGGTCCTGCCACCAATCTCTCCTTCCGGTTGGCAAAAAGGGTCTGGAGAGAACTCCCCTGCCTCCTCAGCAGGGGGATCTCTTTCCTCCAGGCATTCTGTGCCTTCCCACAACCTCCAAAAATGGGGAAAATCCCTCCCCACTAGGGCTTCATGAAGCAGAGAAGGTACCACTCCCACCGAGTGCGTCACTTTGCCGCAAGGGCTGTGTCAATCTCGACCAGCGCCGTCTGGTAGTCACGAGTGTCCCCATGGATGCAAATGACCTCGACAGTGCTAGGGTGTAACCTGGCCAGATTTACACAGCTGCTTTTGACCAACGTTATCATACAACCAGAGTCAAGCAGTGCAGTGATGGGTTCCCGTCAATAGCATTTACACACATTTGCTTTTCCATGCGACTTGAGCATGATGCTATACATGCGATCTGTGAAAAAAGAGAAATGCGTCTCTCTTCATATAAGCATTATCACATTGCATGGGTGCATCATTCAGGGGACAATTGGCAGCAATATGGCCCAATGCATGGTATTGGTAGCACTGTATGTGTTCTATACCCAGTCCTCTCAAGGGTCCCCATGACCTTCCTGGCTTCTTTGGCCACTCTCAAGGCCTAGAGCCCCCAGTCTCTTTAACCGTATCAGTTTTATCAAATTTCCCCTCGCCCTTGAACCCTGGAACAGTCTTACTGGGTCTGCAGGGTGATCTTTCACCTCTAGAGACATTGGAGTGGGGAGCAGATAAGCGCAACAAGTCCTCAGCAGCCATGTATCTCTCAAAGAGGTCCACCAGTTGGCTTGCAGTTTTGGAGTCCCCATGGCTGACCCATTTCCTCAAAGCAGCAGGGAGCGCCCGCAGATAGCGGTCCATGACCAAGCACTCCACAATCTGGGGACCTGTCAAAGTCTCTGGCTGTAGCCATTTCCTGGTAAGGTGAACTAGGTTGAACATCTGCGAACGAGGTGGCTTGTCGGTGCGATAGGTCCACTGATGCATGCGTTGGGCCCGGACTGCTATGGTGACCCCCAGGCATGCGAGTATCTCTGCCTTTAGAGTCTCATAGTCCTGGGCCTTATCTGCTTCCAGATCGAAATAGTCTTTTTGGGGTTCACCGGTCAAGAATGGTGCTAGCAGTCCCGCCCACTGTTCTTTTGGCCATCCTTCACGAAGAGCAAATCTTTCAAAGGTTGCAAAGTAGGCCTCCACATCATCTGCAGGTGTCATCTTTTGCATGTGGTACGAGGCGCATACCATCTTTGGATCCACTGTCACAAGAGGTGCAGACCCCTTTTTTATCTCCAGCAGGGCCTCAGCTACCTCTCTCAGAGCTGCAATAGTCCCTTGTAGAGCCGCCTGTTGTGCTGCAGTGGCTTTTGCGACTCGTCGGTTGGTTTCCCGTTGGGCTGCATTGTCGTGCAGCAGTTGCCATGCTGAACTCCGCCACATGTGGGAGATTAGCCCGTGGGGATCACTTTTCAGGGGAAAAGATTCAGCATGAATGTCAGTTTCTGTTACAGGTTTGCAAGACCAAAACAGAAACAGAAAATAAAACCTGTCTGGTGCTACACTAAACAAAGATTCCTCTCTATACAGTGTGAGGCTGTCCCCAACACCCACAAAACATGAGCACATTGCAAACCTTGTTTTGCAATGTGAAAGTGTGATCTAGTGAGATCTCTTCCTGATTATTTAAGCCACCTGCTGTTGGACTCCAGTGGACCACAAACTCCGGACCAGAACCAGCCCTGCTATGGTGGCTGGTAAAATCCTGACCGTACTTTATCCAGACCAAATGAATGCATACAAGGCGACAGGTAGCGTCTGTCTACCAATTTGCCTTGCATACCGTCACATATCCTCCCCCTCTGCTCAAGCCCCACATTTTTCTGGAGTCTTCCCACTTGGTATTCCACTGTAAACTTAAACTAAAATGTATATAAGAGAAAAAAAAAAGGGGGGGGGCTGAGGGATAGGAAAGGGGGAGGGAGAAGTAGAAGGGATATGGGATTATAGCAGTGCTGTTCACAGTATGAAGAATAATGAACTATAGTTGAATAAAAATGTATGTGCATTTTTTAAAATGCTAACATACCCAAGTGGTACAATGTAGCAAAAATACAATAAAAACAAATTACAGACATTTTGTATTTCAATGGGGCACAATTTTGACTGTAACGACAATAGCCATATATTAGCGTCCTACATGTTTCACCTAAACAAGGCCTCCTCAGGGATTTAGCAGACCAGGCGTTACATATTTAGTACATATATAGGAAGAAAGAGAAAAAGGGAATTTTATATACAATGAAACATGTAACAATACAGCATATTGTATAGAATGTATACAGCTAACTTTCAACTTGCATCAGGATGTGTAAACATTCACCTCACTGTATTCAGATGTTTGCCCCGACCCCAGACGTCAGGCAGCTCGCCCACCGCCACACCGGGAAGGGGGACACTGTGCGTCTACAAACCGGCCCAAGAATAGCCGGCTGGTATAACAAAAGTATAAATTAATAGGTATTGAACAAACCCGGTGGATAGAGAATTGATGATACATCTATGCATAAAAAAAGAATAGAATATACTAATATATAAACTTACATGTGGCAAGCTGATGACAAAGATTAGACTTGCAGGGTGCAGGAAAGATCTTCCTCACCAAATGTCAGCATATGTTGTATCAACTAGGAATGAAGAAATAATAATAACAGAGAGTGGAGGCAGCCAGGCAACACAGAGCGGAGAACACCCGTGGCACCACAATCCGTGCAGACACAAAATTGTCCCCAAACCTCCCGGATGTTACGGCCTTCTTGGACAACAAGAATCCAGTTATTCCAACCTTCTATGCATTGCCCAAGGTTCATAAATCACTCACGTCCCCCCCAGGTAGACCTATTATTTCGGGTTATGGTAGTATAGTAGAAAACGCCAGCAAATTAGTTGACGATTACCTTCAATCACATGTAACATTTTTATCTTATGTGAAAGACACGATCGTTTTGTTATGGATGATTGAGGGATTACACTTGCCAAAAGATGTATGGCTAGTTGCTATTGATATTGAGAGTCTTTATAACTCCATACCCGATACTCTATATTTTAAAAGGGTTAAAGTAGTTGCGAAGTGTTTAACAGGTAGGGGTCCCCTTTCAGCAACCTACAATGATTATGGGCAGTGGAATAAGTGGACTGCGAAAAAGGGGGGAGGGCGCAGAGAGTTGACACTCAGGGCAGGATTCACAATACTCTCTGACATCTGCATGCAACCTGGGCCAGAAGAATCTCTGAGTTATTCTCTCCCTGGTCTTCTCTAGCCCATATATGTCCATGGGCTAGATCTAGCACCATCCTGCAAAAGGGTTTGGGAATTACTAGCTGTTCCACCTTGTCCTCCCCTGGTTTCACCACCTGATACAACAAATTATTTTTAAGAGCCATATAGGGAAAAGACACCACCCAATTAGGGTCCAAAGGTTCCCCATCCATCACCTTTACGTTTTCTCTGGCTCTAAGGAGAGTGACATCCTGTACTTGTTCTCCACAGAAGTCCTCTCTCCGGACCTCTAAGTCAGGTACTACATTCTGTTCACTCTCACAGTCAGGGTCAGAGACATTCTCTGGGTCATTAGCCCCCAGCTGGGAGCTATCTTCCAGCTCCCCTGGCTCCCCAGCCAGTACAGGAAAAGGAAGAGGGTCTCCTCCCTCTTCGGTTCTATCACCAGTCTCCCCTTCCATTTGGCAAAAAGGGTCTGGTGAGAGTTCCAGTGGTTCAGCAGTAAGGGGAGCTCTATCCTTCAGACTCCCTGTGCCTTCCCATAACCTCCAAAAATGGGGAAAATGCCTGCCTACTAGGGCGTCATAAAGCAGTGAAGGTACCACCCCCACCGAATGAGTCACACTGCCTCAAGGGGTGTCAATCTCAACCACCGCCATCTGGTAGTCACGAGTGTCCCCATGGATGCAAATGACCCCGACAGTGCTAGGGAATAACCTTGCAGGATTTACACAATTGCTTTTTACCAACATTACCATACTACCAGAATCAAACAGTGCACTGACAGGTTTCCTATCAACAAAAATCACACACATGTGCTGCTCCATGCGACTTGAACATGATGCTGTATATGCGACCTGTGCAAAAAGAGAAAGGATTCACATAAGTATAATCACATTGCATGGGTTCATCATTCAGGGGATGCATGGCATCGGTAGCACTTTATCTGCTCTATACCCAGTCCTTTCAAGGGTCCCCAAGACCTTCCTGGCTTCTTTGGCCAGTCTCCAGGTCTAGAGTCCACAGTCTATTTAGCCGTAGCAGTCTTATCAAACTTCCCCATGCTCCTGAGAGTCCTGAACCCTGGAACAGTCTTACCAGGTCCGCCGGGCGATCTTTCAGCCCTAGATACATTGGAGTGGGGTGCAGATTGGGTGCAACAAGTCCTCAGCAGCAGTGTATCTCTCCACGAGGTCCACAAGTTGTTTGGCGGTTTTGGGGCCCCCGTGACTGACCCATTTCCTCAATGCAGCAGGGAGCACACATAGATAGCGGTCCATGACCACGCGCTCCACAATCTGGGGACCTGGCAAAGTCTCTGGCTGTAGGCACTTCCTGGTGAGGTGGATCAGGTCAAACATCTGTACCTGTTGGGCCTCGACTGCCATGGTGACCCGTAGGCATGCGAGTATCTTTGCCTTTAGAGTCTCATTGTCCTGGGCCTTATCTGGTTCCAGATCAAAGTATGCTTTCTGGGGTTTACCGGTCAAGAATGGTTCTAACAGTCCCCCCCACTGTTCTTTTTGGCCATTCTTCGTGAAGAGCGACTCTTTCAAACGTCGTGAGATATGCCTCCATGTCATCCGCAGGTGTCATCTTTTGCATATGGTAAGAGGCACATACCACTGTCACTGGAGGTGCGGGCCCCTTCTTTAACTCCACCAGAGCCTCCATAAACTGGCAATTCATCTCCAGCTGAGCCGCAACGAACCTGCCAAGTTGCCTCCTTCTGAGCCACGATACCTTGGTGACACTACTCTCGCTGTGCTGCAGCGGTTTGTGCGACCTGTAGGTTGGTTTCTGGCTGGGCCGCAGTAGCCTGTAGCAAGGCCTTGAACATCTCCATTTTGAGAAGATGTCCGCTGAATCCACCACGTGTGGGAGATTAGCTCGTGGGGATCATCTTTCCCAAAGAAAATAGTCAGCATACAGGCAACTTTCTTTCAAATCTGGTGGCTTGCCAGGTTTATTGATAAAAGGTTTGCAGGTTGAAAACAAATAAAACAGAAAATTAGTCCTTGCTGTCCAGCGCTAAACTAAACAGTATAGTTTCCTCACTATACGGGGTGGGGCTGGTCCCGACACACACAAAACATATGTCAAAATGAAAACCTTGTCTTTTTACAGTGCAAACAGACACAGAGCTCCCTCAGATCCCTTCTGAGTTCCAGGACAGAGCTCTAGTGAGATATCTTCCTGATTATTTAAGCCACCTGCTGGTGGACTCCAGTGGACCACAAACTGCGGATGGTGGCTGGTAAAATCTGGACCCAACTCTGTTTAATCCAGACCAAATGAACGCATATGAGGTGACATGTTGCGTCCATCTACCACTTTGGCTCGCATACCGTCACAATATATATAAATATATATATATATATATATATATATATATATACACACACACACACACATACATACATTATCTCACAAAAGTGAGTACACCCCTCACATGTTTGTAAATATATTATATCTTTTCATGTGACAACACATGATGGTGTCAAGCGTGTGTCGCGGCAATACTGTGACGAGTGCAAAGACAAGCGTGTCTTGCCTACAGTCAAGCATGGTGGTGAGATTGTCATAGTCTGGGGCTGCATGAGTGCTGCCAGCACTGGGGAGGTACAGTTCATTGAGGGAACCATGAATGCCAACATGTTGATTCTTCCCTGGGTGACCAGCAGCCTTGGGAGAATGGTAAGTCTGTAGCACAGCAATACAAGGACTCTCTGGGACAAAGCAGCGGTCACAAGATTTCTCAGGAGGAGCATGGATCTGAGCAGCAAGGATATTGTCACCCAAAGGTGAAGTGAGACTGGTACGAATCGTAGCCAGAATACGATCAGGAGGTATCACAGGAACCGGAACTGAATCCATTTTGGAATCGGAGGAAAACTGTTGCGACAAGTAAGAATGAGACTATGTAATTGAAGCTTGACAAGAACAGAGTCCATCGCGCCCTCCTGTGGGAGAGGCATTTAGTCTCAGACAAGAATGTGAGAATCTTGTGGTCAGTCAAAATGAGAACCGCAACAGTGGTACCCTAGAGGAGATGCCTCCATTCTTTGAGGGCTAAAATGATCGCTAACAACTCTCTGTCCCCAATCTAATAATTGCATTCCGCAGAAGCTACATTGAAGACAGCAAACATGGACTTTGTAGGCATGCGTTACAATAAAAACAATACTTTATTTGTTACAAAAAGGGCCCTAAGGCTTTTTACAAAATATGAATGCTCTTTAAAAACATGAATGAATCAAACAAAATCAACATGACATGTTAAATTGCACTAGTCTCCTCTAGACATCTGCCAACCCCAATTGGGTGGGATTGAAGAGAGGGGAGAGTGCACCTATACACAATAATATGATATTAACAGCCTAGGGTGAATCCCATAAAGAATAATAATAGGGCAACGGTGCAACCCTAAAGGTATACCATAAGTACACAAAAAAGAGAGGGAATATAAAGGGATTCAAACCACCAGGGCATAGGAACTTAAGGATGCGCTACTAGTTTTGTGCCATAGATGTATGCTTCGTCTGGAGCACTCACTAGCAATCTATTGAGATAAATATAATCATGTCAGTGCACAAGTCAGCCTGCAAAGTCCATGTTTTTTGTCTCCAGTGTAGCTCCTTGATGTCTAGGATGTGGCATGCTCTTACTATATAGCCATCCCCAGTCCCACACTGGTGAGGATTGGCTGAGCATCTCCTTTTCCCCTCATTTTTTGATTAGCTGCATTCCACAACTTCTTAGAAAAAAAAGCCACAAGGATGCATAGCGCTCTCTGACGTGGAACGTTGGGACAGAAGGGCACCAACTCCAGTCTCGGATGCATCCACCTCTAGGATGAAGGGTAACATTGGATCCAGATGTGCAAACACAGGAGCAGAAACAAAGGCAACCTTGAGACTTTCAAAAGCCTTTATGGACTCCCGAGACCAATTCTGTGGGTTACCGTTCTTTTTGGTCATATCAGTCAGGGGCTTGACCAGAGACGAGAAGTTACGAATAAACTTCTGATAATAATTGCCAAAGAAGGAAAACATTGTAGTGGACGTAAACCCACGGGTCTGTAGAACTGCTGAGAGCTTCTCTGGGTCCTTCGAAAAACCAGCAGTGGAAATGACATAACCCTGGAATTTAACCTGTTCACGATGGAACTCTCACTTCTCCAATTTACAATACAAGTTATTATCTTTCAGCCTCTGAAGCACACGGTAGACATCTGTGTGGTGGCTCTCTAGGGACTTGAAATATATGAGGATATCGTCGAAATAAACCACCACACATTACTGCAACATATCTTGGAGGACATCGTGGATGAATTCTTGAAAAAGCGTTGCAAAGACCAAATGGCATTACGAGGTATTCATAATGGCCTGTCCTGGTATTAAACGCTGTTTTCCACTCATCACCCTCTTTGATCCTCACGAGATTGTATGCCCCTCTCAGATCAAGCTTTGTGAAAACCGTTGCTCCCTTGAGGCGGTCAAATAACTCCGTAATCAATGGAATCGGATAAGCATTCTTAACCTTGAACCGATTGAGGCCCCTATAATCGATACAAAGTCTCAGTTCACCACTCTTCTTTTTCACAAAGAAGCCAGCACCAGCAGGATATGAGGATTTGCGTACAAACCCTCTAGAAAGTGCATCTGCGACATACTCCTCCATGGCTTTATCATCTGAGACAGACAAAGGGTAAATCCGGCCACAAGGGGGTATGGCACCAGGTTTAAGGTCAATTGCACAATCATACGACCGGTGTGGAGGCAAACTACTGGCTTGACCTTTATCAAAGACACTAAATTTGCGGTATTCCTCCGACAGGGAGGAGAGTGAAGAGGTTCACAAGACCTTAGCCACTTTCTGAAAACATGTCTTACTGCATTGTGGCGACCAGGAAAGAACCTCAGCATGAAGTCAATCAAAAGAGGGGTTGTGCCTCTGTAACCAAGGATAACAAATAACTACTGGAAAATGAGGTGAGGAAATTACTTGGAAATTGGATTATCTCATGGTGAAGAGCCCCTATGACCATGGTCAATGGAGCAGTCTCATGTGTCACCAGGGCAGGCTGTAGAGGTCTCCCATCGATAGCCTCAATGGCAAGTGGAGTAGCCTGAAGCTGCAGTGGAATTGAGTGCTTAAACACAAAGGTACTATCTATGAACAGGCCTGCAGCCCTAGAGTCTATAAGAGCCTGTATCTCGATGGACGACTCAGACCAAGAAAGGGTAACCAAAACCAGTGGCTTATCCTTCTGAATAACTGGGGACATAACGCCTCCTAAGGTCTGTCCCCTACAGGACCTCAGGTGTAGGCGTTTCCCGGACGGGTAGGATAAGACTTCAAAAAGTGACCTGCCTGGCCACAATAAAGGCACAATCTCTCCCTCCTCCTAAAGGCTCTCTCATCCACAGAGAGACGTGTGAAGCCCAACTGCATGGGTTCTACTTCACTGACAGGCTCAGAACCAGGAGGTATGGAAGGTGAGGGAGACAGGGGTGGGTCTACAAAGCTTGGAGCCAAACATACAGAAGGCTTCCGCAAGCACTCCTTAAAGAAAGGTTTCTCTCAGAGTCTGGAGTCAATGAGAGTGGCAAAGGTGATCAACCTCTCCAGCTCAATTGGAATGTCTCGGGCTGCTATCTCATATTTAATGTTATCTGAGAGACCATTAAAAAAGCAGCCATGAGAGTCTCATTGTTCCAAGCAACCTCTGCTGCCAAAGTATGGAATTCAATAGCGTAATGGGCAACTGTTCTCATACCCTGCTTGATGGACATGAGGCTTTTGACAGCAGTAGTGGAGCATGTGGGAACGTTAAATACCCTTTTAAAAGGAAGCCACAAACTCCGGGTAACTCTGGACAAATACAGCTTTTTGTGTCTACCATAGAGGGTTTGCCTAGGCCAAGGCTCTCTCAGAAAGCAAAGAAATCACGAAGCCTACTTTGCTTCTGTCCGTGGGGAATGCCTGGGGCAGCATCTCAAAGTATATCCCAACCTGGTTGAGAAACCCACTGCAATAAACTAGATTGCCCCCAAATCCCCGGGGAAGAAGAGTGGAACCAGACATACCCCTTATAGGGGTAATATTGCAGGCGGGTGCCTGCATAGAGACTTGAGCATCAGCAGGAGCAGTCTGAAACACAGGTTGTGCCAGAACGGTCACCGTAGGAGGAACCAGGTGAGTAGTGCGATTCAGGAGCGTCTGTATCTCTATGGCAAACTGATCCATGAGATGTATAAAAGAAAAACAGTTGCGCTAAATAGACATTTAAAAATTATATATATACAAAGTCCAAATGTAGTGAAAATATCCAAAATTGATTGATAGAAAAAAAAATTTTCATTTAAAATCCAACACCCAAAATATGAGAAAAAAATTAATATAACTTAATTCCAAAAAAATAGTCCCAAGATCACTCCAACACCATAAATTTGTGAAATGAAAATATTGAGTACTGATTCTTCTTTCAAATCGACCAAAGGGTGAGTAGACCGCCACCGGAGGAGAGCACACCTCTAGATTAATAAAAGGTACCCTTACCGGCGGTAGTGGACTTACGATCGCTAGCAAGTCATACACGCTGGCAGAAAATAACCCTCTGCGGGGTATCTCAACCGGAAAGATCCTCTCTTCCTAGTGGTCAGACGCCTGATATGATAAACAGCCTTGCTCCAGCCTTTCTCCAGCCAAGATTCTCATTAACATGAACCCCATATTAGCGAAATCATGGAAAGGAGAAAAATCTCATAGCGTGATCCCGTTTGTAAAACAAATTTATTTGTACGTAACAAATGAATACTCACATAAAAACGATCATAAAAGCACAATACGTAGCAGGGCGGAGGGTTATTTTCTGCCAGCGTGTATGACTTGCTAGCGATAGTAAGTCCACTACCTCCGGTAAGGGTACCTTTTATTAATCTAGAGGTGTGCTCTCCTCCGGTGGAGGTCTACTCACCCTTTGGTCGATTTGAAAGAAGAATCAGTACTCAATATTTTTTCTTTTCAATAATTTTTATTAAATTTTCACCAATGAACATAAAACATTGACGATGTGACAGGTAGATTGAGATATATAGCTTGTAACATTAAATCAGTCAAGGTTACAAAGGTACTGCATACATTTTACAAGTCATTAAACCTTGGGTATCCATCTATTGATAAAGTTACACCTGCAGTGACACTCCCCATCCCCAAACACCCTATAAGGAGCTCGCTATGACCCAGGGTGAAATGCCATGCGATCAAAGCGAACTGATTACAGTCTATAGTAGTGTCATGAGATATAAAACATTGCAGAATGCAGGATACAACAGCAAGTAAAAGGAAAAAGAAAACGTGAAATCATGAGACCAATTACCAATTGTTAGATAACCTGTCCGATTACAATAACAAGTATAAGAAAATCAGAGTCACAGAACATTGAATGGTACCCTGAGCGGAATGATTGAAACAGCCATCAGAAAGATATGCCCTGACGCCCCATAAGGGAACAAGCTGTGCCAGGGAACTAACTTTCCGCCATTTCAACCGAACCCTAACAAAGGGGAGGAAAGAAATGGAAAAAGAGAGAGAGAGGTAGAACAAGAGGAGAGGAAGAGAAGAAGATCCCAGAGAGAGGAGGAGTGGCGCCAGATCTCCATTTCTGTCTGTTGTTAGGGAATTTGGTAACCCGGCATACCTGGGGTTAGAGAAATTCCTACAAACTTTGCCCACGGTTCCCAGATCTGCTCAAATTTGTGTAGGCTGTCTGAGAGAATGCTGGCAATCCTCTCTTGAGCCATCACCCAGGAAATTTTCCGAATGGCAGATCTTAACGAGACTTTTTCCTGCTTCCAAGCCTTGGCTATTGTGATCTTGGCCCCTAAGAATATAAAGTGAAGTAATTTCCTGCTCGATTTTGACGTGTTGGTTATATTATCATTTAAAAGGGCTATTGTAGGGGATCTATCAAGTTTACAACCCGTTACTTTTTGAGCAATGTGGAAGATCTTAGACCAGAAAGATCTAATTCTTGGGCATTCCCACCAGATGTGGGCCATGGTGCCCCTCAGGAGACAACCCCTGAAACATACAGGCTCGGCCGATGGGAAGAATGACGACAGTTTGACTGGAGTAAGGTACCATCTCATCATTACCTTGATACTCGCCTCCGCGATATTTGTGTTTAAGATACCCTTGAAGGATCTGGAGCAAGCCGCTTGCCACTTGTCAAGATCCCAGTCGAATTGAAGCTCTGATTCCCAGTTGTTCATGAAGGCCGACTTTCGAACTGGGCGAGAAAGGGCTTCATAGACTATTGAAATACCTCCCTTCTGCTGCGATGGCTGACCACACCACCTTTCATAGGTTGTGAGATCTGGGGGGGCTGGCTTGGCCGTCCAAATTTTGTGGAGAAAACTAGAGAGTTGGCGGAATCTAAGGTATTCTGAGGGCGGTATCTCGAGGTTATTTTTGCAAAAATTTAGAGTTATTGGTCCTGAAGCCGTGAAGAAGTGACCAATACGAAAAAGCCCTTTATTTAACCACCATTGAAATGCTTTAATATCTAGCCCTGGCGGGAAATCTAGATTATTGAAAATATGTGCTATGGGTTTGATTGAGGAGACCAAAGAGGGTGTTCCTCTAATCTTGTCCCAGAAAGCTAGCTCATTGGAAAGAGTGGGAGCCAAGATTGGAGGACGTTCCTTTGGGGAGCACCAGAGAAGAAAATCAAGCGTAAACCCTGGAGCCGCCTGGTTTTCTATCCTTATCCAGTCCTGTCTTTCCTGCTTAAAGTATATTGAGGACAACTGCGTAATCCTGGCAGCTTGATAGTACTTCACTAGGTTCGGTAACCCCAGCCCCCCCCTATTCCTATGATGGAATAACGTTTGACAGGAAATTCTGTACCCTGTGTTGGCCCAGATGAACTTGATAATTTTGTTTTGAAAGAAAGAAAGCTGACCAGACCTAACCGGGATTGGCAAAGATCGGAAGAGGTAGAGAAGTCTGGGTAACAGTGTCATCTTCACTGCATTCACTCTCCCCAACCAAGACAGGTCCTGCTTGGTCCAGGTCCTAAGGTCATTCTCCAACTTCCGAAACATTGGCGGGAAATTGTTGGCGTATAAAGTCTCGAATTTGGAGGTTAGATTGATTCCTAAATATTTGATATAAGTGTCACTCCATCGAAACTTGAACTCGTTCTTTAGTCTGGTTATTATCTCAGGAGGTAAAGAAATGTTCAGCGCCTGAGATTTAGAATAATTCACTCTTAAGCCGGAGATCTCGGAGAAGTCCCCAAGGATCCGACACAGGTTGGGAATGGATAATTCGGGGGAGGTTATAAAGACTAGGATGTCGTCAGCAAAGAGACCACATTTGTGCTCCTGCTGACCGCACATAACCCCTTTGACAAATTGGCTATCCCTGATTGAAGTGGCCAACGTTTCTATTGCGATAGCAAAGAGGAGCGGAGATAATGGACATCCTTGCCTCGTTCCTGTCTTAATTGGGAATGAGTCTGAGTAAAACCCGCGCATTTTTATCAAAGCTTGTGGGTTCGAGTAGAGAGCTCTGATCAGATTTAAGAACTTATCGCCAAAGCCCCAACGCTTCAACAACGTCAGTAGATAAGTCCAGGAAACAGAATCAAAGGCCTTGCACAGGTCTAGAGATAGCAGCATCCCTTTTTGGGCCGGGTCTCCCGCCCAGTTGGACTGTAGTATAGATACTATATCAATTGCCCTTCTAATTTGGTCAGGGCCTTGTCTGCCAGGGATGAAGCCAACCTGATCCTTAACTATGTAGTGACTTATAAAGGAGGCCAACCGATTTGCCATTATCTTGGTTAAAATCTTTAGATCATTATTTATTAGAGAAATGGGGCGGTAGTTATCTAAATCTTCTGGGTTTTTATCTGGCTTAGGGATCAAAGTAATGAATGCGGTATTAAGTAACTTCTCTACCGGGGTGCCTGTCATTTTGGAGTTGAAAAATTTGGTCAAATGGGGTGATAGGATCCCGGAGAATTTCTTATAATAAAGGACTGGCAGGCCATCTGGCCCTGGAGCGGACCCCTGTTTAAGGCCTTTGATAACCCCTGATACCTCCTCCTGTGTGATTGCTGCCTCCATTAAATCTCTGTGTTCATCTATGAGGGTGGGTAACGACATGCCTTCCAGAAACTGCGAAATATTATCTGGATTCTCACTAGTCTTGGGGGAGTATAAATTCATGTAGAATTTTTTAAAGGCCTCGATAACCGTGTTAGGATTAGAAGAGGGGAGACCACCTTCCACCCTGATTTTGGGCATTGAATATGAGGGGGTTCTGATCACTCTTAG
>BLSH010483974.1:419389-431726 GCA_018402905.1 Glandirana rugosa | reverse complement strand
TCAGTGCATTTTTATAGCACTGATCGCTGTATAAATGCCAATGGTCCCAAAAAAGTGTCAAAATAGTCTGACATGTCCGCTAAAATATCGCAGTACCGCTAAAAATTGCAGATCACCATTACTAGTAAAAAATAAAAAATAAATAAAAACCCCAGAAATGAATTCTCATCATCCGTAAACGCGACCACTTTTGCGCAAACCAATCAATAAACGCTGATTGCGATTTTTTTTATCGCAAATATGAGGAAGAATATAAATCGGCCAAAATCGATGAAAAAAAATGTTTTTTTATATATTTTTTTTGGATTTGTATTTTAGCAAAAAGTAAGAAATTTGGGTTTTTTTGCAAAATTGTCGCTCTTCTTTTGTTTATAGCGGCGATCAGAAATGACACAGCGGTGATCAAATACCACCAAAAGAAAGCTCTATTTGTGGGAAAAAAAGGACGCAAATTTCATTTGGGTACAACGTCGCACGACCGCGCAATTTTCAGTTAAAGTGACGCAGTGGCGAATCGCAAAAAGGGCTCCGGTCGTAAAGCTGGAAATCCTTCCGGGGCTGAAGTGGTTAAAGTCCTTGGAACCCTTTTTTGGTTTCCTGTTTTCTTATTTCTTGTCTAATAAATTTGTGGACGTGGTGCTCCGACTTGGGGCTCCTTGCTCGCTCAATATCTTTACTATTTTTTTTTTTGTTTTTTTAAACCAGCAATGTAGAGGCACTTTTTATTTTTGTGCAAGAAATGCACCGCTGGCCGCAAATGTAGTATTTAGAATTTTTCTTTTTTTTAACCAGTAATGTAGACGCACTTTTTATTTTTGTGCAAGAAATGCACCGCTGGCCACAAATGTAGTATTTAGATTTTTTTTTTTTTTAACCAGCAATGTAGACACACTTTTTAATTCTGTGCAAGAAATGCCCGCTGGCCGCAAATGTCATATTTTGCACAAAAAAAAAAAAAATGATTTAATTTGTCTAACTGCAATGTAGCAGTATTTAACCACTTCAGCCCCGGAAGGATTTCCAGCTTTAGGACCGGAGCCCTTTTTGCGATTCGGCGCTGCGTCGCTTTAACTGACAATTGCGCGGTCGTGCGACGTTGTACCCAAACGAAATTTGCGTCCTTTTTTTCCACAAATAGAGCTTTCTTTTGGTGGTATTTGATCACCGCTGCGTCATTTCTGATCGCCGCTATAAACAAAAGAAGAGCGACAATTTTGCAAAAAAAACCAAATTTCTTACTTTTTCCTAAAATACAAATCAAAAAAAAAAAATATAAAAAAAAAATTTTTTTCACCATTTTTGGCCGATTTATATTCTTCCTCATATTTGCGATAAAAAAAATCGCAATCGGCGTTTATTGATTGGTTTGCGCAAAAGTGGTCGCGTTTACGGATGATGAGAATTCATTTTTGGGGTTTTTTATTTTTTAAAATGTTTTACTAATAATGGCGGCGATCTGCGATTTTTTTGCGGTAGTGCAATATTTCAGCGGACATGGCGGACCATTTTGACACTTTTTTGGGACCATTGGCATTTATACAGCGATCAGTGCTATAAAAATGCACTGATTACTGTGTAAATGCCATTGGCAGTGAAGGGGTTAACCTGCAGGGGGCGCTCTAAGGGTTAACTGTGTTCCCTGGGCGTGTTCTTACTGTATGGGGGCTTGCCTAGCTGGGGAAGGGAAGTGGTCACAGCCTTCACGTAAAGGAAGGCTGTGATCACAGCCCTTCCCCCTCACACAGAGCGGAGGTCCGTGTTTACATACACGGACCTCCGCTCACTCGCTCCGGGGGGGCCATCGCGGGTAGCCGGCGGCAATCGAAGCCGCCGCACCCACTCCTTGGCCCCCCCTGGACACAGTGAGCGCGCGGGAGCGCCTCCGGCGGCGCGCGCGCGCTCACTAAACTCGTTCCCGCAGCCGCCGTCGTACGACGGCGATTTGCGGGAACGAGCCACTTTGCCGCCGTCAGATGCCGATCGGCGGTCGGCAAGTGGTTAAATATGCCAAAATGTTGCTAACTGAACTAACAGAACATGATTAAAGTAGTGTTCCTGACACACAAGCAGTTGCAAGTGCACTGCACTTGCAAAAATGGCTGCAAACGCCCACCTAACAAACAGAAAAATTGCTTAGGTTTTATATGAGGTACTTTGCTTAGCAAACAAAATGTACTCTAGGAAAGAAAATCTCCTCTAGCACCCACCCACCAATAAATCGCTGGTTTTAACAGATTTTCTAAAGCTAATCTGTCCCTCACAGCAGCAGTGGCAGCATCCTCTCCCTACACTAGTATGAGATGATGTGACATGCAGCACTATGTGACTCCAGCTTATATAGAGGCTTGGTCACATGATGCACTGGCCAATCACAGCCATGCCATTAGTAGGCATGGCTGTGATGGCTTATAAGGGCAAACAAGTGAAACACTTGTTGATTGGCTGCCCCGCAGCTATTCAACAGGCGTGAAAAAATACCCGAACCCCGAACCTGGACCTTTTCTCAAATGTCCGGGTTCGGGTCACGGATACCCTAAAGTCCGGTACAAACCCGAACTTTACAGTTCGGGTTCACTCAACTCTAGTAATAAGGCCTAATGCACAGAACGCTTATGGACGTTTTTTAAAGCTGCTGTTTTTAGCTTCAGATGTTTTTTCCTGCAGTCAATAACCCCCCCTCCCCTATCATGTTATCTTATGTGTTCATGCACATGTAAGCTGTTAACGGTTTTTGGCTGGGGCGTTTTTGAGCTGTAGAAAAAAAAACCCAAGACTAGTGGGTTCAGAGAGATGTTTTTCAGCTTTAAAAATGCTTAAACGCTCAAAAACGCGCAAAAATGAGGCTCACCAATGTTTTTGGACGCTTTTGATCCATTGAAAAAAAAACAAAAAAATGCTAAATAATGCTGTCGCAGAAAATAACGCGGTAAAACACTCAAAAACGCTAGTGCAATAACGCTGAAAAGCCTTGAAAAACTCACTACAAAGCTACTGATGCTTTTAGAATGTTTTTTTAACATCCTGTGTGCATGAGGCCTAAAAGTCTCTCTGGTGGCTCTGTCATTATAAAGTGACAGCAGCAATTGGGTGAGCTGTTGCAACTAACTGCTGATAAAGGTCTGAATGAGGGTGAGACCATTCATTTGCAATTCACCTGACAAATGCCATAGAGAAAGTAGAGACTCAGCTCCTTGCACAGATAGAAAAGGCTAAAAGGCTGCAGGGGATGATACACTGGGTCTGATTTACTATAAGGGCTCTTTCACACGGGTGGATGGTTCGGGTCCGCCTGTCAGTTTTTCAGGTGGACCCGAACGGACGCTCCATTGTTCTCTATGGAGCGACGGATGTCAACGGTGACATGTCCGCTGACACCCGATCCGCTCCGATCCACCAAAAACAGACGGATGGAAACCCTATTTTCCATTTGCCTGGCAGATCGGATCGGCTGAACACGTCCATCCGATCCTCCATAGAGGAGAATCGAGCTGTGACAGGACAGTCTCTGCACAGAGTGCAGAGACTGTCCTGTCATTCGCCGGCTCAGCGGGGATAAACGGATCGATCCCAGCTGAGCCGGCGGATGACAGGACAGTCTCTGCACTCTGTGGGGAGCCCCCGCTCGTGTGAAAGGGGCCTAAATCTACTCCAGTAGTGCCTTAAAATACCTCCCAATTAAAGGCAATTAAGACTTCAACTCTCACAAACTGGAAGGGACTGGGAGGAAATGCACACAGGGCAGAGCTCTATTTGCCTTGGAAGAGGTATCTCAGATCACATATGCTGAACAGTGGCCGTCAACTGGGTTGGAACCTGTAACTTTCAAATTCCTCTATTTAAAGCTTGTATGCAAGTTCATTGCCATAAAAACACCATTACCACCCCCTATCTCTAATATTACCACCCCCTATCTCCAATATTACCACCCCCCATCTCTAATATTACCACCCCCCATGTCTAATATTACCACCCCCCGTCTCTATTACCACCTCCTATCTCTAATATTACCACCCCCTTTCTCTAATATTACCACCCCCATGCCTATTACCACCCCCATCCCTAATATTACCACCCCCAATCTCTAATATTACCACCCCCCATCGCTAATATTACCACCCCCATCGTTAATATTACCACCCCCCATCTCTAATATTACCACCCCCATCTCTAATATTACCACCCCCCATTTCTAATATTACCACCCCCATCTCTGATATTACCACCCCACAAGGGAAATTTCTTAAAGCTCCAAAATCTACTCCAGCAGTGCCTGAAAATACCTCCCAATTAAAGGCAATTAAGACTTCAACTCTCACAAACTGAGAGGAAATGCAAACAGAACAGAGCTCTATTTGCCTGGAAACATGCCTCTCAGATCACATATGCTGCACACTGGCCGTCAATCGGATTCGAACCTGCAACTTTCAAATGCCTCCATTTGAAGCTTCAATGCAAGTTCATTGCCCTAAAAAGTGTATGGGGACCTGGGTCCTGCTCTAGGGGGGACATGTATCAATAGAAAAAAAGTTTTTAAAAATTGATTGCTTTTTCAGGAGCAGTGGTTTTAATAATGCTTAAAGTGAACAAAAAAAAATGAAAATATTCCTTTAAATAACGTGCTTGGGGGTCCCCTTAGTATGGGTCTCTGATGTTTAGAACAGTGGCACTGCAAAATGACATTTGTAAAGGAAAAAATTGTCAGTTAAAATTGCTTGGACTGTAATGTTTTGCCGTTTCCTGGCAATAGAGATAAAGATCATTGAAAAAGCATTGAGTTGGGACCCCCCCCCCCAGTCCATACCAGGCCCTTGGGTCTGGTGTGGATTTTAGGGGGAACCCCGGCAAAACATTTTAAAATAATTTGCGTTGGGGTCCCCCCCAAAGTCTGTACCAGGCCCTTCAGGTCTGGTATGGAATTCAAGGGGAACCCCGCGCCAAATTTAAAAAAAATGGTGTAGGGGTCCCCCCAAAAGTCCGTACCAGGCCCTTCAGGTTTGGTATGGATTTTAAAGGGAACCCCACCTCAAATTTAAACAATGGCATTGGGTTCCCCCCAAAATCCAAACCCGACCCTTATCCGAGCATGCAGCCCTGGCATGGCAGGAGGGGGTGGGGTCGAGTGAGAGCCCCCCTCCAAACCTTACCAGGCCACATGCCTTCAACATGGGGAGGGTGCTTTGGGGTCCCCATTTGGGGGCCATTTTTTTTAATTTGGTGCAGGGTCCCTCTTAAAATCCATACCAGACCGGAAGGGCCTGGTACGGACTTTGAGTGGGACCCCTTCACAAAATTTTTGTTTAATTTTTGGCCTGGAGTTCCCCTTAAAATCAATGCCAGACCCTTATCTGGGCATGTGCTTTATATAGTCTACACTGAATGCAGCGTAATATATATATATATCTGTACTGTACATATATATTCTTACACTGCCTACACTGGCTGTTTATAATCTACACTGTACTGCCTGTATATACTCTGTCTACCCTGTACACTACACTAATTATACGCCACTAACTAAACCGCTTAACCTGTCGATATCTCCGCAAATGTTTTCACTAAATTCGGCCTCTGTGTAAGTGGCCTTATATAGTGTGGGCGTGGACTCAGACCCGCTGAGCAATGATTGGCCAAAGGCACCTTGTCTTTGGCCAATCATGGCTCTCACAGCAGAGGGTGCTGTGATTGGTCAAAGCATGTAGGTTATGTGCATGCTTTGGCCAATCAGTGGGCAGAATTCCCCCGCAATTTCACTGCATTATGGGGCACTCAAATTTCCCACTAATGCCCCATAATGTCCGGGATTCGCCGAACAGGCGAACCCCTGATGTTCGAGTCGAACATACATTTAATTTGAACTGTGGGACCATCCCTATTGACCATGGATGTACATCGTGAGACACTAACATTTTTGACATAAAAGATTGGACAAAAAATGACTAAATTTTTAAAAATATTTTTACACTTTTTAGGTGAATGGGTAGTGGAATGATGTACCCAATACTCATTCACATGGGGGGGGCAGGATCTGGTGGCCCCCTTATTAATGGGGGCTTCCACATTCTGATCAGACCCCCAACCGCAGACCCCAATAACCACCAGCCACGGTTCTCAGGAAAAGGCCCTTGTCCCCATCAACATGGGGACAAGGTGCTTTGGGGTGGGGGAGCGCAGAGCCCCCCCCATCCCAAAGCACACCCCCTTCATGTTAAAGGCATGTGGCCTGGTGTGGTCCAGGAGGGGGGCCCTCGCTTGTCCCCCCATCCTGACCTCCAGGCTGCATGCTCAGAAAGGGTCTGGCATCGATTTTGGGGGATCCCCTGCCGTTTTGTAAAAACAATTGGCGTGGGCTTCCCCTTAAAATCCATCCCTGATCCAAAGAGCTTGGTATGGATTGGGGGGGGGGGCAATACATTATAGCCCCAAGCAAGTTGAAATTACATGTTTGATCAATGTAGGGGAGAATGTGGTAGCTATATTTGGTGTGGTTCATTGATTTGTTTATTTGGCGTTACCACACAATTGCTTCAAGCCCATGTGCACACATCACTTCCTGTTTACAGCCACAACACTGCCTGCATTTTTTCTGCTGATGTATATCTGTAAGGACTATGCAAATATTAATGAGAGGATGACTCATCATCGCTGGTTCACACTAGTATGTTGTAGAAACCCTGCAAATCCACTGCGGGTTCCCGCATCGCACCTGACTCGCATGGCAGTTCACACTGCTATATGCAAACTGAGCGGAATGTTAATGCAAAGTTAATGACACATACATTTCAGCTTACATATCGCAGTGTGAACTGCCAGTTTGGACAGGAATCAGATCGCATAAGTGTGAACACCCATGCGATCAGATTCTGGTGCAGACGCAAAAAAGTCCTGTGCGAGTTTAGCCCGACTACTGCAATTTCAGCCATACTAGCTGTATGGCTGAAATCGCATTACACAGACATCACATGTGATTTGCACTGCAGTGCAGTGCGAATCACATTCAATATCGCACACCACACCAGTGTGAACCGGGGCTGAGGGCCGGTTCACACTGCACAGTTGTCCGAGAACGCATGTGATTTGCACTGCAGTGAAAATCACATGCAATATCTGTGCGAAGAGATTTCAGTCATACAGAGAGTATGGCTGAAATCACGTCAGACCAAACTCGCAGACCCTTTTTTGGTTCTGCATCAGAATAGGATCGCATGGGTGTTCATACCTATGCGATCCAATTCCTGTCAGAGTTCTGCAAACTGATTTGGGAGTGTCAGCTTTCTATTGACACTCCCAGCAGTTTGCATATGGCAGTGTGAACTGCCTGTGAGTCAGGTGCGGTGCAGGAACCCTGTGAATCCACTGTGGGTTCCCGCTTCGCACCCGACTAACAGCACTACAATCTGCAAATTCGGACAGGAATCGGATCTGCTGCATAACAAAAAAGGGTCCTGTGCGAGTTTAGTTGGCAAGCGATGCAAATTCAGCCATACTATCTGTATGGCTGAATTTGCATAGCACAGAGATCACATATGATCTGCACTGTGGTGCGAATCACATCCGATCTCGGACACCACAGCAGTGTGAACTGGCCCTAAGGTAATCCACTTCCCCAAAGCCACCACCTCCCAAAACGGATTAAAAAGTAAGTTACAAAAGAGAAAAACAAGCGAAATCAATTTCCTTTTATTTTGCCAGCAGAAACACAAGTATGTACATATTTACTGGCATTAAAGTATTTACAGTACATATGGTGCTATATTTAGCAAAACAGCTAGCAACTGGGTTCTAAGGTCCCTGCTCATAGGAGCTTACAATCTAAAATTGGACTAAACCTTACAGTGGACACAGCTTTAATTCCACAGTGTATAACAGCCCACCCATTTCATAGAACTACCAAACACCCACATCACATAATTAACTGAAAGATTACAGAAAGATACTTAACAGTCATTCTAACAAAGCATTACACCATAATATTTAAAAAGGCACATATTCAAACAATACCACCCACCACCCCCACATTCTACACACATACAGTATCTCACAAAAGTGAGTACATCCCTCACATTTTTGTAAATATTTTATTATATCTTTTCATGTGACAATACTGAAGAATGACACTTTGCTACAATGTAAAGTAGTGAGTTTACAGCTTGTATAACAGTGTACATTTGCTGTCCCCTCAAAATAACTCAACACACAGCCATTAATGTCTTAACCGCTGGCAACAAAAGTGGGTACACCCCTAAATAAAAATGTGCAAATCGGGCCCAAAGTGTCAATATTTTGTGTGGCCATCATTATTTTCCAGCACTGCTTTAACCCTCTTGGGGTTGGAGTTAACCAGAGCTTCACAGGTTTCCACTGGAGTCTTATTCCACTCCTACTTGACGACATCACAGAGCTGTTGGATGTTAGAGGTTTTGCACTCCTCCCCCTTCTCTTTGAGGATGCCCCACAGATTCTCAATAGGGTTTAGGTCTGTAAATATGCATGGCCAGGCCATCACCTTTACCCTCAGCTACTTTAGCAAATCAGTGGTCATGTAGGAATTGTGTTTGTGGTCTTTATCATGTTGGAATACTGCCCTGCAGCCCAATCTCCGAAGGGAGGGGATCATGCTCTGCTTTAGTATGTCACAGTACATGTTGGCATTCATGGTTCCCTCAATTAACTGTGGCGCCCCAGTGTCGGCAGCACTCATGCAGCCTCAGACCATGACACTCCCACCACCATGTTTGACTGTAGGCAAGACAAACTTGTCTTTGTACTCATCATCTGGTTGTGCCACACACGCTTGACACCATCTGAACCAAATCAGTTTATCTTGGTCTCATCAGACCACAGGACATATTCCATTAATCCATGTCCCTAGTCCGCTTGTCTTCAGCAAACTGTTTGCGGGCTTTCTTGTGCATCATCTTTAGAAGAGTCTTCCTTCTGGGAGGACAGCCATGCAGACCAAATCGATGCAGTGTGAGGCGTATGGTCTGAGCACAGACAGGCTGACCCCCATCCCCTTCAACCTTTGCAGCAATGTCGGCAGCACTCATACGTCTATTTCCCAAAGACAACCTCTGAATATGTCGCTGAGCATGTGCACTCAACTTCTTTGGTCGACCATGGCGAGGCCTGTTCTGAGTGGAACCTGTCCTGTTAAACCGTGTATGGTCTTGTCCACTGTGCTGCAGCTCAGTTTCAGGGTCTTGGCAATCTTCTTATAGCCTAGGCCATCTTTATATAGAGCAACAATTCTTTTTTTCAGATCCTCAGAGTTTTTTGCCATGAGGTGCCATGTTGAACTTCCATTTTACAGTATGAAAGAGGGATATTGATGACACCAAATTTAACACCTGAGACCTTGTAATACTAGCAAGTCACATGACACTGGGAAGGGAAAATGGCTAATTGGGCCCAATTTGGACATTTTCACTTAGGGGTGTACTCACCTATGTTGCCAGCAGTTTAGACATTAATGGCCATGTGTTGAGTTATTTTGAGGAGACAGCAAATTTACACTGTTATGCAGGCTGTACACTCACCACTTTACATTGTAGCAAAGTGTAATTTCTTCAGTGTTGTCACATGAAAAGAGATAACAAAATAATTACAAAAATGTGAGGGGTGTACTCACTTTTGTGAGATACTGTACATTGGAGAGTATTTTTTTCCTGGAAGAATGCATGGTAAGACAAACAATACAAACCCCAATTGGACAGCATGGTCAAATCAAGCCACTTTTGATGGTCAAAATGCATAATAATTTCAGCAAACAAACAGCTCTAGTGAGGCATTTGTCATTATGCATAATATCATTCCTTATCCCGCAAAAACCACAGCAACAAACCCTGCCTCTTGTCAGGCCAAACCAATCCCCCTATTGAAGCCCTTTATAAAAGCTAGCACACTGACACACACCCAATAGAAGTGCACACCCACCAGTATCTTTCAATCTATCTGTTCAAATGTATTTCACCTGAGGGGCTGCAATACCTAATACTATTTGCTGTGTTAACCCTTGGCTATGTTCATCAGATCAGTATAGCTCCAGGACAAAATTCTAAGTCAGTGGTTCTCAGCCCTGTCCTCAAGTACTCCCAACAGATCATGTTTTCAGGCTTGCCATTATTTTGCACAAGTGATTTGATCAGTTTCACTGCCTTAGTAATTACCACAGCTGTTTCATCTGAGGAAAATCCTGAAAGCATGACCTGTTGGGGAGCTTGAGGACTGAAGTTGAGAAACACTGATCCAAGCAACAGATTTCTAACCAGATGTACCTGTGCAGTGTAAACCCTACAATTTGAAATGTCCAAGTCCTTGGCTGCAATGAGCTTCCAATTTAAAATCCCAAAATAACTTGCTTACATTACAGACTATTTGGACAAGAGACAAATAAAATGCCAGCCTGTCCTTTGATTGTGGTGAGAAACCCACACAGGGGGTACATATAAACTTCAACACAAACATTAGCATATCCGGCATGTGAACCAGCAACCACTTGGTGCCAGGTGGATTTGCTAGCCACTTAGCTAGTGAGCACATGTCTTGTCCATTGCTGTGGTATGAACAAGCCCTAAGTCCATAGCCATGATCAGTGTCACAAGTAATATACAATATACTGTCCTAAGTATTGGGACATGTGCCTTTACACACACATACACTATAATGTAAGCCCAGGGTTCAGTATAGAGTTGGGCCACCATTTGCAGCTATAACAGCTTCAACTCTTTTGGGAATGCTGTCCACAAGGTTTAGGAGTGCGTCTATGGGAATGTTTGACCATTCTTTCAGAAGCCTATTTGTGAAGTTAGGCACTGAAGTTGGACAAGGTCTAGCTTGCGGTCTCCACTAATTCATCCCAAAAGTGTTCTGTTCTGTTGAGGTCAGGACTCTGTGCAGGCCAGTCAAGTTCATCCAGGTTCTATCTGTATCAGCTCTGTGGCTCACAAGGTAACAGTGCTGCCTAAAAAGAGATTAGTTCCCGGCTTTGAAACCCAAACGTGCCACTTCATGTAGAGACGTTGTTTGTTCTCACTATATTGGTAAACATAACTTGTGGCTCAGGGCCTTACATAAATTATGTCTAAATGTACTATTTATGTGTAGGAGGGTTCCACCACCATTGCAAATCTTGCCAGATAGCCAAAAGTATTGGGACACCTGCCTTTACATGCACATGAACTTTAATGGCAACCCAGTCTTGGGCCATAGGGTTCAAATTTGATTTGGCCCTTCCTTTGCAGCTATAACAGCTTCAATTCTTCTGGGAAGGCTGCCCATAAGGTTTAGGAGTGTGTCTATGGGAATGTTTGTCCATTCTTCCAGAAGTACATTTGGGAGGTCAGGCACTGATGTGCCCAAGGAACTTGCATAGTTTTTTGTGGAATGTGCTGTAACTGCGAAGACAGAGGAAGCCACAGAGAGCTAGGCAACTGAATCATCTTGACACTCTTGTCAATACAGCGAAACTCTCCATGACATGCTTGGAACACAAAGTGGCTATCTTCCCCTTGAAGTCCAGACTCATCCCAGGTAGACCAAAAGGAAATAACCTGTTTGCATTCCTTCTATACTTCTCGCTTTCATCAACTGGAAAAGCAGAGAGAGCAGTTTCCTAGTTCATCTGGAACGTAGACAAGGCTCGGGGAAAAGCCAGATGGCCGAGAAGCCTAAAAAATAATTTTTTCCATTTATTTACTTATTTTTTTGCACATAAACCTGATACCTTGCCCTCGGAAGCAATTATGGTAAGGAATATTTGCTCCAGACTAGATTGGACAAAGAGTAAAAGAAAATAAGGCCTTTATGACAAAGGATTAGAGGTGATAGAACCTCTGGAAGTTCGGGTTCTGCAGGTTCGGCCAAACTTCGGGACAAAGTCCGGGTTCGGGTCCGGACTTGACCCGAACTTTGACCCGGACCCCGAACTCCATTGAAATCAATGGGGACCCGAACTTTTAGGCACAAAAAGGCTTGGGCCTGAAACAGGGCTTCAAACCGGCTTGGACGTCTTGGGCTTGAAGGTCTCCAAGATAGTGGAGATTAGGAAACAGTATTTCCGGAATAAAAGAAAATGAGAAACAGGTTAGATCAGACCTCGTTTATAAGGAATGGTATTAACGAAGGCTCCCGTTCCATAGTCCAAATACACGTTTTTTTATTCATTTATTTACCTTTTTTAATAAAAAATCCGAAGAGCCGGTAGACCGAAAAGGGGCTCGGAACAGATGCAAGGTCTACTTGATCCTTTGACGAGAGAGACGAAAAGGTCAACTACTTTCGCTCTTCATATCTTCCTTACGTTTGTCCAATAAAGGAAAACCAGATGGACCCTACTCAG
>BLSH010483974.1:395199-419308 GCA_018402905.1 Glandirana rugosa | reverse complement strand
AAAGATTATTGTTCTAAAATCATCTTCAAAGTGTGTGGGAAAAGCCTATTGCAGGGACATAGAGCCATATTACTGTTCTAAAATCATCTTCAAAGTGTGTGGGAAAAGCCTATTGCAGCCGCATAGAGGCATATTACTGTTCTAAAATCATCTTCAAAGTGTGTGGGAAAAGCCTGTTTCAGCCGCATGGAGCCATATTAGTGTTCTAAAATCATCTTCAAAGTGTGTGGGAAAAGCCTGTTTCAGCCGCATAAAGCCATATTAGTGTTCTAAAATCATCTTCAAAGTGTGTGGGAAAAGCCTGTTTCTGCCGCATGAAGCCATATTATTGTTCTAAAATCATCTTCAAAGTGTGTGGGAAAAGCCTGTTTCAGCTGCATAAAGCCATATTAGTGTTCTAAAATCATCTTCAAAGTGTGTGGGAAAAGCCTGTTTCAGCCGCATAGAGGCATATTAGTGTTCTAAAATCATCTTCAAAGTGTGTGGGGAAAGCCTGTTTCAGCCGCATGGAGCCATATTAGTGTTCTAAAATCATCTTCAAAGTGTCTGGGAAAAGCCTGTTTCAGTCGCATGGAGCCATATTAGTGTTCTAAAATCATCTTCACAGTGTGTGGGAAAAGCCTGTTTCAGCTGCATGAAGCCATATTAGTGTTCTAAAATCATCTTCACAGTGTGTGGGAAAAGCCTGTTTCAGCTGCATGGAGCCATATTAGTGTTCTAAAATCATCTTCATAATGTGTGGGAAAAGCCTGTTTCAGCTGCATGGAGCCATATTAGTGTTCGAAAAAAACGAAATCTAGAGAAAAACAGGAACCCATGCCCTAGGACGTTGGGCATTTAAGGAGTTGTATGCCCCATCATTCACTAATCCATTTGCGGAATATCTGATACCTTAAACCTGAAGGAAAAAAGGAATTCCAATTCTTTCCAGAAGAACGCGCAAGAAAGCTTGCCACCCGCAACGAGACGTTGAATAGCCCTCATTTCTTGCTTTTGTGACAAGGACCCCATTGTGCCTTCTGGCAACCTCATTTCATTCTACAGGCCATCCATTTTAGAGCCCCAGAATTTCTGACAAAAATACTCACCTCTTGGAGTATGTAATTATATCCACAAACTAATGGAAATGGCCATAGAGTCCTTGTAATCACCTTGAGAATCAGCAGAGTTGTGGAAAGGACAAGCACCAGGAGGCAATTCCCCACTTTAGACAGGCCATCCTGACCTACGGCCTGTGAATCCAAGAACCAGGAAGAAGAAGGATGCTGGGAATTCTTGCTGACCCCATCAGACCTGTGGGCAGAAAAAACGGAGATCTGAAGGACAACACACGTATTCCAGGTTGAGAGCCAATTCATAGGAGTCTATTAATTTCCTGTTTAATGAGCCTGGTACAACTCGCTCTCCCTGGAAGATACAACACCACGCTGAACGAAACTAGCACTTGGGCCAATGAAAAAACAACACACTCTAGAGAGGCAGAATTTTGGCTCCCCCTTGGTGGGATAAGCAGACAACCATGGTCCTGTTGACTGAAAGTCACCGCCAGACTCCCGAAAAGAGACTGAACTGCTATCCAAACATATTGGACTGCCTCTAGTTTCAAGGATTGTATCTTGACGTGCACCCTGCTATTTCTGATCTCTGAGATAAAGACCCACACACTGAAACACTGAACTTCCCAGGGCCAAGGACTGGCATCTGTAGACTTCTTTGGAGCGGAATGAAGGAAGCCAGATATCGACAAAACCATCAACCAATAATAGTTGGCTAATGGAACTGGGAATAATAACATTTATAGTTGACAAGGGAAAATAGTGATGTTATTGCCGAAGGAAAATAAAATGAAATTTACTTTACTGCTTGACCCTTGCCAGCGCAAGAATGGTGAAGGATAGAAAGTCCAAGCACAGCATACGACCTTGGCTAATAGACCGAGCCTGGATATGACCACCTTCATCCTGCAGAAAATGTTTAGGGTTCTAGGACCCAGAAGCATAGACGTGAACTTAACCGGTAATGAACCGTGCTTCAGGAATCAAGTAGACTGAGGTTGATTCTAAATAAAAATTGAGAAGCTCCCCAGCTCTTGAGCGTCCTGCAGGCTAGAGCCTTATCTAAAAACATTGCTCCGCAATAGCCATAGCAGGGGGTCCCTTGCGGTAATAAATACCTTAATAAATGAAAACCTTACATTCTAAACATTGTCAGAAAGATTGATCATACTTGCAAGAAGGTTCTTGGGAGGTGCCAATACCAAAATTGCATACCATGAACCGGGAAAAGTACACCGTTTGCTAGAAAACCTGAGAAAGTTCTGGTGGACCTAGACTAAAGGGATATGCAGATCTGTATCTGCTAAACTACAAAAGGCATCCAGTCTCCCTTTCTCACTTCTGAAATAATGGTTTCCCAGGATCCTGTCATACAGAGAGATGTTCATAAAATCCTTAGCACTAAGACTGTTCCAAGGTCTCCGCGATATGTGCGACACGAAGAGAGGGAGTAATACTCATGGTCCACCCCCGCAAATGTATCCGCTGAAAGCTCTGATTCATAAAGAACTCCTTTAAACTGTTTGCCGCTAGCCAAACTCCTCTCCCCATTTTCTTCTAAAACAGAAGGAAGGAGATCCATGGTCCAGAGATGGCCACTTAAATCTCAGCAATAGGCAAGTTAATGGCCCCTAGACTGAGAAAACCTAACTACTGAAAAACAAGAGTCCTGTACAATGCTTGGTTAGCCAAGGGATTGCGCCACCTGACACTACCCTTGGTCTAAGGCTTGTAATACAAGAGTAGGTCAGATGTCTTCTGGCCCAGAAAATTAAATTCGGCCAAGAGAAAAGATCTACCAGAGAGAACATACCTCTCTTTCCTGAGGTGCGTGCAGAAATACAAAGATACTCAAAGGGTGAATCAGTCCCAATGATGAATTACTCCAAATTACTGGAACATCTAGAAGGTCATGTTGGGTCGCTCAATCAAACCCATGCCAATGTAAGCTAACAAGAAGTCATCTTAAGATGTCACCATGCGAATGATTTGGTAAGACCACAAGGCTAGCATTAGCCCTAGCCCATAGTACTGGGGAGAGGAAGAATGACAGACAGGAGGAGCACAGGAGCTATGGCAAGGTACAGGAACTGCAGCAAGGCTGAGCATATTAGCTATCACCCACAAGCCAGAAAGTCTCCCAGGATAAGGGAAGGAAGCAATATTGTACACGTTATTACGAACTCTGCATCTGACCATAGCCCTAGAGCTTGAAAATGCAGAATATATAAGGCCGCCTAGAGTGATGAACTGTTTTCCCACAGCACTGGGGCAGTGTGACCCCGACAACAGAGAACAAGTAAGACCATGAGAGGAGAAAAAATAAGAAAGTACATCAGCATATTCTCTAGGCTTCTACCACTGGAAAAAACAAGGCGAAAACCACTACAACATCACTGATGCTGTGGTCCTGGGCTGCTATAACCAAAAGGCACTGTCCCTGGAAAGGCAAGCACGCCTTTACCTCCAACTGAGAAAAGCTTAAAACAAGCTTCCCAACTGGAGCTCTGGTATTCTCTGGTTCTCCTCCAGTCATGGTGAACCTCACCTGCCTTAAGAAAACGGTCTACTAGGGGTGAAGCCACAGGCTGTCCATAAAGTGGCAACTTAACCTGTTGACTGTCTCCTGCCACCAGAAATGAGTCTGTCTTCGGCCGTGGGAAGCTTCCTGCAGTAGGCAGCCACAGTGTGGTCATGCAGCCTGAACTATTGCACTTCCTTGGTTATGACACCTCATAGCATTAGCTGGGGACAGCACAGGTAAAGAGACACAGGCATAATAGACCAAGATGGGCATGTAATCACAGTGAGGGTGGCAAAGACCCAGGCTGTACAAAGTACAGTGGCAGCAGAGGGAAAAGGAAGCTGGCCACACAACCCAGAGGCGGCCTCCACTGATCAAAAGCATCCCTAAGGCTCCATAGCAACCAGGGGGAAGCCCGGGCCAGCCCCCTCCCCTCCGCTCACCTGTCTGACTGTGTCACCTGGCTCATTCTCCGCCCCCATGCCGGAGCATGTGAAACCGCCATTACAAGCAGACAACAAGCGCCAGCAAGCCTGTTGGTGCATTTTTTCCCTAACCAAAATCGCCAGCCTGCTTCATTACAGTCATTTATACTGTATCAACCATCAAAAAAAGAACCCCCACTGGGAAGCATCTGCCGCGGCAATGTTTAACTGCCAATGATGGCTCCAGCATTAAACGCAGTAATTTATACTGCAATGTAACTTACCCCAGCACCAAGGGTACCCACCATCTAGGGAGATTTACAGACCAAAAAGAGGGGGTTTTCTTGCCCAGGAGAGGATGAACCTGGGAAGGCAAAAGGAAAAGTAAAACTTTTTTTTTGAGGTGTCCAGAGCGAGGACGAAAAAAGGAACCCTTCCTATGGGAGACAGCTGCACTTTATAGGCTAGTAAGAGGTTGTCCTAGAGGGGTCAGAGGGGCGGAGCTGACCCATAGTAGGCTGACATGAGGAGGTCCAGGAAAGTAATGTTATCCTCTGATTTTTGGTAATGACATTTTTATTTCTGATGTTGGTACACATATCACATTTTTTGGGCTCAAATTAGAATCATTTGGAAAGAATAAAAACTAATTTTAAATTTCCATAAGCAATGGTATTGTTTGTGGTTTTTTTAAAGACACCTGTGTGAGTTTGGGGAAATATTTTTGTGACATCGATATCAACAAGTGAAAGTGACAGTGAAAAAAATATTTTACCAAAACATGAAGAAATTACACATTCTACCATTCTTAAAAACAAAATTGCAACATTGTTGCAAGGGCAATTTCTTTGAGAGAAAGATACATTTTATCTCAACATGAAAAGGATTTGGGGAGATGACAATTGTACCATTAGAATGCATGGCTGAAAATTGCATTGGGTTACATAACTCATCTTCACTCCTAAAAAAAGCTGTGTAATACAGCTCTCATTTTGGTATTTACTACTTACTCGTGGAATTACTCCATGAGAGTTAAAAACTGAGTTGTTTTGTGTCTGAGCATGCTCAGTTGTGCTCAGCTGTGCTTTCCACCTAAATGTAAAGATACCAGGAATTTATCTCTTCTCAGACTTTTTAAGATATTTCAGTATAGAAATCACTTTTTCACACAGTTTAAAAGCAGATTATCTTTAAACAATATACCACATATTTTAGTACAATTTAGGGGATCAGATCATGCTCTAAACATTATTTCTATTTGCACTACTCCAGGGCCTGACTAGAGTAAGGATTTGGGTGCTATCTGTGACCTGGTCGCAATAGTGAATTTGAGTTTGGGAGTAATTTGCCACCAGCACTATTGTGAATAACGGTTTAGTGCCATTTACAGTGAATCGCGGTAATTTGCTGTGAATGACAGTAATTTTACCATAAATTGCTGTCATTTTGCCGCTATTTTGCGGCAGCGCTATAGTAAATGACCCCCACTTTGTAGCAGTGACCATAGCATGTTGTCATTTAATGTTAGTTGTAAACAACAAGCACATACTGGAAAGAAAAAATGCTTAACTTTAAGAGAGCAAATTTTCCAAGGCTGAGGGCTGCTCTCCAAGACTTAGACCGTAAGGGAATATTGGCATAGATGAACACAGAACAGAAATGGGAATTCTTCAAAGTGACTGTGTATGCGAACACAGTTCAAATTATATTACCCTGGGCAATAAGTTTAAAAGACTAAAAAGAAAACCTATATGGCTCATCACCAAACTTAAAAAGCTATATCTAATACAAAAAGAGCTTTTAATATATATAAAAATGAAGCAATGCTATCATCAGTTAAATGTTGCAAGGAATATAGAATATGAAAAAAAGGAAAACAAGGCTGCAAAAATTCATAACAAACTACAGATAGCAAAAGAGAGCAGTACAAACCCTAAAAATTCTTCAGATATTTTATTGGTAAAGGTCAGGTCTGAGCATGTAGGCCCTTTACAAAATAATCTGGAGTGGGTGACTGGAGACAAAGAGAAGGCAAATGTATTATATACCTTCTTCAGCTCTGTGTATACAAAGGAACATATCTATAATGGGGATGGTATTGACACTGCCCCAAATAAACCACTGTGGCTCAAAATTGATCTGATCCAAAAATATTTAGACAGAGTAAAAGTGAATAAAGCACCTGGACCAGATGACATATGCCTACAGATCCTAAAAGAATTGAGTTCTGTTATTTCAAAGCCATTGTTTCTATTTTGTAGGGACTCGTTAACGATTGGTGTAGCCATGTGCTTCCTTGAGAGTGGCTGGTAGTAATGGTTCACCTTACAGATGCCCTCACACCATCAAACCATATTTCACATATCCGTAGACACTGACCAGGCCGGCTCTTGTTTTTATTGTGTTATTTAGGGGAAATAACTTTGATGGGGATAAGGGATGACTATGGTATGCCCAAAGAATTATACATGAAGCCTATATACACTCCTGTATATGCGCACTTCACTGCAGACCGTCCCTCTGCAGATTGTTACTCCTCACAACTCTACAGCACTCAACTTGCTGATAGTTTCTCCTACAGTCCTCTCTCCAGCACTGAACTTAGTAAATCATCACTCAATTACTTCTCTCCAGCACTGAACTTAGTTTCCTGCTTGAAAGGAAATTTATAGTGCTTCCCTGTTCCTTTCTTTTCACCACGGCTAGCACATTGTGAGGCCTACTCTCAGCAGAACCTCCAAAACACCCATTACAGGCCAGAGATCACGGGCCCCTGAATGTGTAGCAAAAGTACTTGAGTGCTAGCCGGGCCTTTGATGGACTGCAACTCCCAGCCCATCTCTCTTTCAGGTCCCACCGACTTCCTTTTCCTCAGTGACTCTCCTTTCCCTGAACTGGCTCCCAAGGCTCCCACAGACTATCCACTATTCTTCTCCCAGCCTGCTCCAGCACTTTCTCTTGCAGTTCCCAGGGACCGTCACTCACCAAACCGGTGGATCACTTTAAAGTCTCTCACTGTGTAGCACCTCTGCTGTTCTCCTGTTCCCTGTGCGACTTCAGGAATCACCACCACTCCTGGCTGCACCCGAACCTCAAGGCCCCTAGGTCACCCTCCCCAGACTGGGTCGACCTCACAGGTAGGGGCCTCCACAGCGCCTCTGCTACATCTCCAGACTTTCACTCGACACTTCTCCAAATTGGGCTGACTCCGTATTTAAGGAGGCTTTCCCCCTGCCAATCCTGCTTGGGGATTGGTCAGGGCTCCCTAGAATACTCCAGATGGCTATAAATAAAGGACTATGGTCATGGGACTTTAAATGAGGCGAGTCATGCAAATAAAAAATGAAGGTAAAGTAAATTAGATTAATTTATTGTACAAACCACATAGAAACTCAATGCATGATAACAGTGGTAAAAGAAACATGATAATGAGCTGACAATGATGGTGAATAGATATTTCATACTAAAAATACATGTTGGTACAATGGTAACAATGAGTACATTGTAGATGTAAACTGTAAGGCTGAGACTGTATGTTATTCAGAATACTCTCGTCAGGAGTATCAAATGTTGTAAATGATGTCTAAAAATATAAATAAGGCTAGTGTCAGAGAACTGGTGTGACCAGAAATGTGTGGACTGCACAGAAAATACCAAACAAAAGCGTAACTAAAATAAGAGGATTTATTATAACGTGTGACAGTGAACTAAAACGCACAACCAAAATAGAAATAGTGAAGCCAACCAAAAGCATATAACTAGAGCAGTAAGGAAAGTCCAAACCATAAACTTCAAGCCAGGCCAGGGTCATCCACGGGAGATCAGTCAGAGGAACTGGGGAGCAGGACGATGCAGGTTTCCGGATGCAGGTTTCGGGATGCAGGTCTCAGGATACAGAGGCACGAGGAACAATACCAAGGCAAGCTCGCACAGCACTCTCAGGTTTAAATACACTTCCTGCAAACAGTTTCAGGTGATGCTTGATTGCAGGAGATGATATCAGGTCCTGACTGTAAAGAGACACCTGCTGGTGGACACTGGAACTGCAGCCCCTAGGTGTGGGGGCTACAGTGCCACCAACTGGTGAAAGCGTTCCTAACAGCTAGTAAGTGAATAAATAGAAAATTCTCTGTAAGAAACAGGGCAAAATGGGGAGTCTCAACAAGGTCTAGGGCTTACATGTCAGTTAAGGAAATTGGAGATGGCTCAGCTGCAAACAAAGAGACAAGGGTTGTCAGTGGTAATGTCAACCCCGGGGCTGAGGCGGGAGTAATTCACCCGGGCCAAGGGAGCAGCCTAAGACAGACCAGTGGTGAAGATAAATAGAATAAGGGACACATCCAATCCATACCAAGCTGAAAAAAATGTATATCAGTAATTAAAATGGTACATACATAGAGATATGTGAATAGGTATATATCTGGATTAGGAGAGAGGTGTGCAATATATTGCAGGATGTGCCCCAAGGAAACACATGGGGTCATGGAGAAAATGAAACACGAATTATCGTGCACAGGGATAAGAGCATAAGCAACCCCAACAAAGAGAGAGATAAGGAAGGGTGAATGAACACACCAGCAACCTCAACAATGAGTGTGGTGGGTTAATGCACAGACGTCAAGTAAATAGAAAGCAAGTGAGTGAAAACACACACTGGTGGAGCTGCAAAAAGTTCTTACATGAGTGCTGGAAGGAGATGGACTAGTGTGAGCGTGTCTCTATCGTGTGCCGATCAGGAAAAGCGCAGCTATGGTCAGCCTCAATTTATGCACCCAGGACCCGGGGGGGGCGTGTCCCCGCCAACGTCATGCTAGGCGTCCAAAATGGGAGGACGTAACTCTGGACTGGCTGTGACGCCGGGGGAAAGACAACACCCGCCTCACCTGGAGCGTCTGATGGAAAAACACACAAAGGGCCACCAGCTGAGCGGCGTCAATTGAAGTCAAACATGGGGCGTGTAGGCATGACGCCGATGCGCAGGAGAACCCCCCCGCCCACATCCCCACCATTGAGGGGGGATGGAGGGGGAGAAGGCACTGCCGCGCATCGCAACCCCGGAGGTAGACAGACCACGGACACCCCCGCTCTCCGTGCAGACAGGGAGCTGATATCTACAGGAGTGATTGAAAAAAGACAAAATGCAATGGGAACGGTGGGTAAATGAGTTGCTTCCCATGGAGGATGAATTGAATGCAGTTGTTAAAATCAAAGGATTGTGGTGTGGCAGATCATGGGGAATACTCCAGATGGCTCAACCTACCTCCCAGCTCTCTGACCAGAAACCCTCCTTCAGGTTTCTAGAAAGAAGTGGAAGGTTCTGGTGACCTCATCTGTCAAGTCCACTCAATCCTCCCTGAGCCACTCCTCCTGGCCCAGATCAAAACATTCAGGCCTAAACCTACAGTCAAGCCTGACTAAATTTTACTTCACCTAGCAAAACCCCGCTAGAAAATGCATCTACACTATGGGGGCGCTACACTGGAATAGTACGACTGCACTGGCATAGTGCTAATGTGGTGCCTATATTTAAAAAGGGATTCATGTCATTACCAAGTAACTATAGACCTGTTAGTTTAACGTCTATAGTTGGGAAGATGCTGGAGAGTTTAACCACTTCAGCCCTGGAAGGATTTCCCACTTTAGGACCAGAACACTTTTTGCGATGCGGCACTGCGTCAATTTAACTGACAATAGTGCAGTCATGCATCGTTGTACCCAAATGAAATTGACGTCCTTTTTTCCCACAAACGGAGCTTTCTTTTGGTGGTATTTGATCACATCTGTAGTTTTTATTTTTTGTGCTATAAACAAACAAAGAGCGACAATTTTGCAAAAAAAACAATATTTCTTACTTTTTCCTAAAATACATATCCAAAAAATATATATAAAAAAACAAATTTATTCATTAGTTTTGGCTAATATATATTCCTCATATTTTTGGTAAAAAAAAAAAAGAAATAATAATCGCAAATCGGTGTATATTGATTGTTTTGTGCAAAAGTTTACGAACGATGAGAATTTATGGGGTTTTTATTTATTTTTTTACTAGTAATGGTGGTGATCTGTGATTTTTAGTGGAACTGCCACATTGCAGCAGACATGTCGGACACTTTTGACACTTTTTTGGGACCATTGGCATTTATACAGTGATCAGTGCTATGAAAATGCACTGATTACTGTGTAAATGTCACTGGCAGGGAAGGGGTTAACACTAGGGGGCAATCAAAGGGTTAACTGTGTTCCCTGGGATGTGTCACCAACTGTGTGGGAGCTGGGCCGACTGGGGGAGGAGAGTGATTGCGGCTCCCATATACTGGGAACAGAAGATCATTCTCCTTCTCCCATCAGAACAGAGATCTGTGTGTTTGCATGCACGGATCCTGTTCTTTCACTGCGGGGGTGTGATCGCGCGGGTAGCCGGAGGACATAGAGTCCACCCTACCCGCTCCCTGGCTCCCCCTCTACACAGTGAGCCTGTGTGCACGCCTCCGGTGGCGCGCGCACGGCCATGATGCTTGATCTCGCAGCCGCCATCATCAGGTGACAGCGATTTGCAATATCGAGCCAGACTGCCGCCCTCAGATGACGGCGGGCAGTCGTTAAGTGGTTAATAAAAGACCACATAGATAAGTTTTGCTAGATATAAAAACATGTTAAGCAATAGCCAGAATGGATTCATGAAATACAGAAGAATCAGATTTCTTTTAAAAAGGAGGCAAGCAAAACCTTGGAGAGAAGGGTGGCTGTGGACATAGTATACTTGGATTTTGCAAAAGCATTTGACACAGTTCCCCACACATGACTTATATGTAAGGTAAAGTCTACAGGCTTGGAAAAATAATTTTGTAAATGGATAGAAATCTGGCTAAAAGATCGTATCCAGAGAGTAGTGGTTAATGATTCTTACTCTAAAAGGTTTAAGGTTATTAGTGGTGTACCCCAAGGTACAGTACTGGAACCTTTACTTTTTAATATACACTATATTTCCAAAAGTATTGGGATACCTGTCTTTAAATGCACATGAACTTTTTGTGGCATTCCAGTGTTAGTCCGTAGGGTTCAATATTGAGTTGGTACACCCTTTGCAGCTATAACAGCTTCAACTCTTCTGGGAAGGCTGTTCATAGGGTTTAGGAGTGTGTCTATGGGAATGTTTGACCACTTTTCCAGAAGCTCATTTGTGAGGTCAGGCACTTTTGCTGGATGAGAAGGCCTGGCTCACAATCTCCACTCAAATTGATCCCAAAGGTGTTCTATTGGGTTGAGGTCAGGACCAGACCAGTCAAGTTCCTCCACCTCAAACTCACTCATCCATGTCTTTATGGACTTTACTTTGTGCTCTGGTCCAAATCATTTGGTGGAGGAGGGATTATGGTGTGGGGTTGTTTTTCAGGGGTTGGGCTTGGCCCCTTAGTTCCAGTAAAGCATCAGCATACCAAGACATTTTGGACAATCTGATGCTGCCAATTTTGTGGGAACAGTTTAGGGATGGCCCCTTCTTGTTCCAACATGACTGCGGACCAGTGCACAAAGCAAAGCAAGGTATATAAAAAGACATGGATGAGTAAGTTTGGGGTAGAGGGACTTGACTGGCCTAACCTCAACCCCACAGAACACCTTTGGGATGAATTAGAGCAGAGACTGCAAGCCAGTCTTTCTCGTCCATCATTGCCTGACCTCACAAATTTGCTTCTGGAAGAATGGTCAAACATTCCCATAGACACAGGCCTAAACCTTGTGGGCAGCCATCCCAGAAGAGTTGAATCTGTTATAGCTGCAAACTAAATATTGAACCTTATGGACTAGGACTGGGATGCCATTAAAGGGGACCCAATATGTTTGGTAATATGGTGTATGTAAAAAAATATATATATGTTCAGTGAAAAAAAAAAACACTTTTCTTTTAATAAGTAAATCATGGTTTTCTGACGATACTTCACTTTTCACCAACAAGACAATTTTCATGGGTGGTTTCTTTTAGAGTAGTTAATAAGAGCATTTTCCTTTTTAATTAATTTGTGTTTGCAATATGCATTAAGTGTGTATTTTCCTTGAATTATAATTATGTTGTTAAGTTTGTTATTGTTAGCAAATGATCTAAAATTACATTGCTGGCTCTGATTAACTATATTTTGTGGATGGTATATCAAAGTGAATATGCCCTTCACTGAAGGAAAAAGGATAGCATAATAACTTTCTCCATCTATTATAAGGACATGAGTTGTAAAAAGGCAGGTAGTAATCTGCAGTGTTTAGCGTTGTATTGTTTTGATTGATGCAGGATAGTGTTTCCTAGCCCTGGTGCTTGGTATCAAGGGCTGAAAGGAACTGAGCTACACTATGTAGCATTCTGTACACTGCATCATTAGATACCCAAAAAGTCTGTATATTTTACACATCTGATATATTTTGTACTATTTAAAAAACCTAATTATTATGTTACCCACTTGCTGAAAAGGACTTTTTCTGACACTTATTTACATTAAGTAAAAATCTGTATTTTTTGCTAGAAAGTTACTTAGAACCCCCAAACATTTATATATATATATATATATATATATATATATATATATATAATATATATATCAGAGACCCTAGAGAATAAAATGGTGGTTGTTGTAATTTTTTATGTCACGTGGTTTTTGCGCAGTGGCCTTTTAACCACTTGCCGACCGCCAACCGCAAGTTGACGGCGACAAAGTGGTTTGATATCGCAAACCGCCGTCATATGAGAGATCGTGCACTGTGTTCAGGGAGGGCCAGGGAGCGGGTGCGGCAGACTTGATCGCCGCCGGCTACCCGCGATGCCCCCCCGCACTGAAAGAATGGAGGTCCATGTAAGTAAACACAGACCTCCGTTCTGTGAGAGGGGGAAGGGCTGTGATCACAGCCTTCCTCTACATGGAAGCTGTGATCACTTCCCTTCCCCTGCTAGGGCAGCCCACACACAGTTAGAACACGCCCAGGGAAAACAGTTAACCCTTAGAGCGCCCCCTGCAGGTTAACCCCTTCACTGCCAATGGCATTTTTTTCACAGTAATCAATGCATTTTTATAGCACTGATCGCTGTATAAATGCCAATGGTCCCAAAACAGTGTCAAAATGGTCTGACATGTCTGCCCCAATATCGCAGTACCGCTAAAAATCGCAGATCACTGCCATTACTTGTAAAAAATGAAAAATAAATAAAAACCCCAAAAATGAATTCTCATCATCCGTAAACGCGACCACTTTTGCGCAAACCAATCAATAAACGCCGATTGCAATTTTTTTTATCGCAAATATGAGGAAGAATATAAATCGACCAAAACTGATGAAAAAAAATGTTTTTTTGTATTTTTTTTTTATTTGTATTTTAGCAAAAAGTAAGAAATTTGGGTTTTTTGCAAAATTGTCGCTCTTCTTTTGTTTATAGCAGCGATCAGAAAAGATGCAGCGATGATCAAATACCACCAAAAGAAAGCTCTATTTGTGGAAAAAAAAGGACGCAAATTTCGTTTGGGTACAACGTCGCACGACCGCGCAATTGTCAGTTAAAGCGATGCAGCGCCGAATCGCAAAAAAGGGCTCTGGTCCTAAAGTGTGAAATCCTTCCCGGCTGAAGTGGTTAAACACAGTTTTTTGGCAATAAATATACTTTAATGAGTTAAAAAACAGAACATAATATATAACCACTTTTTGTGTAATATGAAAGATGATGTTACACTAAGTGAATAGATACCTAGCATGTCATGCTTTGAAATTACACGAAATCGTGGAATGGTGCCAAATTACGATACTTAAAAATCTCAATAGGTGAAGCTTTAAAAGGTTTTACAGGTTATCAGTTTAAGTGACTTCAATGAATGTGTGCTATCCCTGGCTAACTTATATTACTGTGTACAGTATACCATAAAACCTATTGTGTGGCTGCAAACAAAATTGTGTTTCTACAATTCTATCACTCATATAACCAAAATAAATATTGCTGCGACTACCCCTTTAAGAATAGTCACACCCAGGAAGGTTATTTTGTGGGGGTCGGATGACATTGTAAATTTCAAATTCAAGCTGTTTTTGTTCATTGCCATGACGCACTGATTTATAGACTCCCTAGATTCATTACAAATCATAAATATGTCATCAATAAATCTGCACCAAGTCATGATGTTATCAGTCAGGTCATTCAGTCTTTCATCTGCTAAGGATGACCTCTTCCATTCCCCAAAGTATAGGTTGGCATAGGATGGGGCACAACACATCCCCATTGCTACACCCTGTACCTGGAGGGATTGGGAGCCATCAAAAGAGAAAACATTGTGTGTCAAGGTAAATTCCAGGGACAATGAGATAAAATTATGAAAATCTCGAATTCTCTATGGGACTGGGATAAGAAGTGGCTAATCTAATTCTAATCTGCGATTTTTATCGGGATTGTGATATTGCGGCGGACATGTCAGACCATTATGACAATTTTTTGGGACCATTGCCATTTATACAGCAATCAGTGCTATGAAAATGCACTGATTACTGTATAAATGTTACTGGAAGGGAAGGGGTTAACCTGCAGGGGGCGCGCTAAGAGGTTAACTGTGTTCCTTGTGTGTGTTCTAACTGTATGGGGACTGGGCTGGCTGGGGGAGGGGAGTGATCGCGGCTCCCATAGACAGGGAGCCCGCAATCACATTCCTTCCGCCTGTCAGAACGGAGATCCGTGTGTTTACATACACGGACCTCCGTTCTGTCATTGCGGGGGAGCGATCGCGGGTAGCCGGCAGACATCGAGTCCACCCTACCCTCTCCCTTGCTTCCCTCAAAACATTGAGTGTACATCCAGCGGCGCACGTGTGCTCATGATACGCAATCTCGCGGCCGCCAACAGGTGACGGCGTTTCGCAATATCGATCCACTTTACCGCTGTCAATTCACAGCGGGCGGTCAGCAAGTGGTTAATGTGTTTCATGTACAAACATACAATTCATTAACATGCACTCTATATGGAAAGTTCTTTAGTGCAATCTGTGCAAAAATGATATGTGCAGAAACATCTATGCTTTTTACCATCCAACACCTGTTAAAATAAATCTTCAGTGATGACAGCCTTCAATGTAACCACTTCTTCCACATCCTCTGATCTCTTAAAGCAGTTCATCACCCTATTTGAAAAAAAATTACTGTGGCTGCTGACTTAATAAAATGACAGTCACCTGTCCAGGGGTTCAGCACCATACTCATCCAATTTGATTCTTTGCTGGTCTTCAGGTCCCTGGACCGGTATGTTTACTATGGGCAGTTGTAATTCCTTGCAGCTTCTCAGCCAGCTGCCCACTGTACATGTGTGAGATGCACTTTGTGAATGGTGCTCCAGCCTTCTGGGACCTGTGACGTGTCCCAGAAGGTTTATGAGTGTGGGGGAAGGGGGGTAGACTTCTAGTAGATCCAACCAGAAGTGGCAGTGGGTACCTATCAAAATCTAGGCACCTGCCCCCCCAACCAAAAAAAGTTAGTCTTTAGCTAGGTATAATACGATGTGTAAGAGCATAACGTTTTTTACCTGCGCACCTAAGAAGGTTTCCACTATTTTGTTGCAATGGACACAGTGAAAGACTGCTATAATTGGAGGGTGGTTAATAGTTACGCCCCGGGGATCGACTGTGTGGTCCAATGTAAAGCAGTTAAGCTACAGTATTCCAGTTAGACTAAACTGTGTACAGTAGGTTTACCATTGTGCTTCCCATATCTATCCCTATATGAACAGTTTTAGAACTGTGACACAAGTTAAGTGTGCATTGTTCAGGCATAGCCATGTTGCACTAGAAAAAATGTATGTGTTACAACTATGTGTTCCCTACAGGGTAGTCAATACAGACAATAATGCAGCTAGTCAGTCATTTATTAAAAGAAAATCTTCTTACAGTATGTCCTGTATGTTTGGATGTTTAAAGTAAGCAAGGGTTCCATACACCAACAGGAAAAATTACTGTTTAAATTAATGATCCACTTTCAGTGCATTGGGAGAAGGTTGGTTGAGTAATGATGCAGTGCCATATCTTAGTGAGTTCTGATGAGTGGGTATAGTAAGATAATGCTAAATATGTTTTACAGCATTGATCTTCTATTTGGATAGCCTGAAGAATGGGGGAATTTCTGCAGATGCATCTATTTAATTATGGACAATACAGGTACGGATTGTTAGTATCAATGGTATAATCTGAATATAGCCTGTCTAGTAATCTACATTATTTATGCAAGAGACTTGCACTGAGAGCAGATGGGGATAATGTTGCAGGTCCTTTCACCCATTAAACCTCATGGGTTTATGCCTTAGTTCTATCTCTGGTTTGTTCATTATGCAGTTTCTTGTATTTACTTTTAGTTCTTTATATGCTAGTATTTTCTTCTAAAATCATTATATGTACAGTAAGCAATATGTTATTCCTTATAAAATTGCCAATAGAAATTTGTTGTAACTTTACTGTGCAATGATTGTTAACTCCTCCACTGCTTGGACATGAATCGTTACTATAAAATATAAGAAGCGTCAGAAACTCAGAAGCCACCCATCAATCATCTTCCAGTAGGATGCATCCTTAGGCTTGTACAGTGCTTGCAGCAGTGGATGCTGCTGGTTGGGCCAGCTGTAATGTATTGTAAATAACGAGATAGCTGATATTGCGGTTCATAGCTCAGGGAATTGGCATTGACAAAATAAGACAAGGGTTGATTTATCACCTGGCAAGCCTGTCAGTTTTCAAGGATGGTGCAGGCACTCTTTGGATAGCACTGCAGCAACAAGGTAGAAAAGAAACATGACTGTGACATTTACTATTGCTCCACTGAATAGATTTCACTAAGATGTACATAAGAGTTCACAATGAATACCTACTTGTGAATTTCAGTGGAGTTTCCGAAATATATCTTCCAAGCCAAAATTAGCAGTTTTAGAAATTTGCAGTTCAATGAAAGCATAGTGCAATGTTTAAAGCTATTTTTTATATATTATGTTTATTTATTGTGTTCATAACTAAATGATAGCTATTTATTTATTTTAGCCAGGTATATGAGAAATATTGCATATAAATATTTTCATAAATACATTCTAGCCAGAAGATGGAGATCTGGGCTTCCCTGGGTATCTATTCCTAGCTGAACTGTTAAAAAAAAGCTGTTTACAGAGCTCAATAGCTCACACTTACATTTTCATAGCTGAATAAGTCAGAAGCATGACTCGTCCCCTCCCTCCTCCACTGTTCAGACAGCGTAAAGAGTGTGAAGGCCAATTATTCTTCTGTGCTCTTCTTATAAAATCCATAATACTTTGGGATACTAGTACCAAGGGTGCAGCTTTTAGAACATTGTAAAATAAATATATAAATAAACTGTAAAAGAGGAGGTTATGTCACATAAATACATACCAAAAATCATGTCAAGCCTTAAAATTGCTTGTCAAGCCTTACAATTGCTTAAAATCGAAGTGACGAAAAGCTACAGTAACAAAAATTGGCCATAGGCAGCAACTCACCAGTTTTGGGTTGGCTGTGAATGATAGCCCTAGAAATATTGCTTCCAATCTAACTTGCATAGCAATACACTATATGTGTGGGGAAACTGTCCTTTTTGTTTGTGTACACACCCAATGTGCATACATGCATTTGAATTTGCATCCTTGTAGGTGCAGGGGGCTTTTAAACTTTTTCTGGGGTGTTTTTATGTATTCTTTTCTTTGTGGCCGCAGCAAAAATTACACTCTGTGACATGTTCAGCAGCCATTACCACCTTCAGACTCAACCCATTCAAGTAAAAAGGGCTACGCTGCAACTGCCTTGCAACTCTATGTAATGCACACGGTTGCAGTGCTATGCTGCTCTTTTTCAGGATTAAGACAGACAGTGAGGATGCAACATATAGACACACAGAAGGAGTGGAGCGATTTGCTTAGTGGAGCGCGGAGCTGTGGATGGGCTGGGAGTGGCTGACTCAGGTTCTCAGTCGTGCATTGAGATTCTGAGCCAGCTACCAGTCAAGCATCTGGGTAGATCTTGACATTATTGTTGAGATCCCTGCAGAGCCTGGTTTGGCTCTGTGACATTGGCTGACAATGGGCTTTAGCTTATGGTCGGCTGATTCTGGGTCAGCTTTGGCCATACTTTTCTTTTAACCTCTTGCCGACTGCCCCATGTACATTTACTGCTGGGCTGTGGATCCTGTGAGCAGAATCATGTACAGGTACATGATTCTGCAATTCCGGGTCTGGGGCATGCATGCACGCTGCTGGGGACCCCCTCCCTCTGTGATGGGACACAGCAAGAGCCTTTTAGCGAATCAAGAGGAAGCAATGTTCATTCGAGGCACATGCAGAATGTCAATCTGCGTATGTAAACAAGGCAGGTCGTCATCCTGTGACAAGGTAAGGCAGTGATCTTGTGTTTCTGCTATGCAGAAACACGGATCTCTGCCTTCCCACATTACAAGCACCCCATTCAGTTAAGAAGCACTCCCTAGGAACACATTTAACCCTTTGAGCACCCCTGGTGTTAACACCATCACAGCCTCACAACTACTCCAGTCACCATCTTGCTCTATTCTGTGTTCTCTCACATTTTCTAGTTTCTGCTCTCTACTGGCATCTTCCCCTCCCTTCTAAAACATGTACTGGTTACCCCCTATGCTTAAAAAGTCCTTGTTGGACTCCACCAGTCTGAACAAATTAAGATCCATTTTGTTGATCTCACTTACCTCCATACCTCTAGAATGCCTGGTCTACAACCTTCTGTACTGCTATCTCACAAATAACCTTTTTGACCTCTTAAACACTTGCTTTGGCCTACACAACTCCACAGAAACTATCCTTTTAAAATTCATTAACAACTTACTAAAACCAATGGCCTGTACTCTGTACTCATGCTCAATGACAACTACTCTGTACTCATACTATTAGATCTTTCTGCTGCCTTTGATACAGTTAACCACCCAATCCTCCTAAAAATACCTTAGTTTTTAAGACTCCGCTGTTTCCTGGTTCTCCCCCTACCTATTTGCTCCTTCAGTGTCATCTACAACTCCGTCTCTTCCTCTCCTACACTCTTTCTGTAGGCATCCCTGAAAACTCTGTCCTTGGACCCCTTCTTTTCTCTATTTAGATCTTCATCCTTGCTAGGTTGAAGATCTCAAGAAATTGCTGGACGGCGACTCTCTGTTGCAACACCTCTTTATTTTGAAAAATGATATATCCAAACAGTCATCACATGGGTCAGAGGTACAGGATTAGAGCTAACACGTGTCACATCATAAGAGATGCTTAGTCATAGCTACTGAGTAAGGTATGACTGCAGATATATATAGAAAGGTAGAACCAACCACAAAGGGCGGGCTCTAACCCCTCCTTATTTCAATCAAACTGAACTGAGTGAAAAACACACCTGAATACAAATAAAGTTTTTCTCATGGAAACCATAAAACAGGAAAACAAACCCAATAGAGCAGTGGTTCTCAACTCCGGTCCTCGGGACCCCCCAACAGGCCAGGTTTGCAGGATAACTGAAATACACCACAGGTGATATCATTTGCTGCTCAGTGATTGCAGTGTTCTAGTCTGCATCTCCCCAAGGTAATACTTAAAATCTGGCCTGTTGTTGGGTCCCGAGGACCGGAGTTGAAAACCACTGCAATAGAGTCTAGCACACAGACATTTGGAATACCATGAAAAAAATTCAAAACATGTGAAAATTCCCATAAAAAATACATGATGATATATACAAAATGTATCTATAAAATCTGTTTGTAGCGGGGCGTGGTTTAGCTTGGGAAGGAGATGGCTGCTTAGGTGGAGAGCTCCTGCATACAGAGGACATCTAACAGCTCTTTTCGGGGAATCCCACGCTACCAGCACCCAGAGATGAGCTGGGCAAGAACACCCCAACACCTGGGCACCCTGCATACCTGACTCATGGCCGCACACACACTACAGGGGAGCGATCGCGGACGGACACGCTCTCCCCCGGCCTGAGCAATCCAGCGACATCCAGACACAGGGATATCGGATGAGCTCTTAAAACACCCCATCCCACCTCCCCATCCCTCCAGCTATGATCCGCACCCTTCATTGTGCGGATCGGAAACAGCTGGCCGCGCCGGCCGAAAATTTATGCTGCGGCTTTTGCGGCCTAAGCAATCCAGTGGCATCCAGACACAGGAAGAGCAGATGAACACTTTGAACACCCCATCCCACCTCCCCATCCCTCCAGCTATGGTCTGCACCCTTCATTGAGTGGATTGGTAACAGTCATCTGCTCCGGCCGAAAATTTAGGCCGCGGCTTTTGCGGCCTAAGCAATCCAGTGGCATTCAGACACAGGGAGAGCAGATGAACACTTTGAACACCCCATCTGTTAGGAACTGCTATGATAACCCTCGGCTATCATCTCCCCGTCAGTCTGTCTTAAGCTCGGGCGCCCGTGAGAGAAATAATTTCACCCGAATAGGAGATGCACACAGACACAAGTATGGTAAAATCAATCTCTGTTTACTGATAGGAAAAAGGGGCGTTTATATACATTTCATACAAAGGGGAAAAAGCACAATACTTCTCTATTCAGACAAAAGGAATATTGCCTTGTCGGCAGTTACTTCTGTACATTGCGTTATTTCTTCAGGGAAAAGATAACAGTTAAAATATGATCACACCGAAGTAACATCTACAATGTTGCAGATGGCCATACTGAGTACAGAATGTCCCGTGTGAAGAAGCAAGAGCCTTGTCAGCATAAATTATTACACAATGTTAAAGCAACATTTACCATACAAAATGGAGAGACTAAGGGTAATAGGTTCCTTTCCCCTTATAATCCCCTCTTAAAACCAATACTCATGGTTTTCTCCATACTTCCAGGACCATACTAGACGTCATCAGGGACATATAGTTCCCTGGGAAAGTTAGTGGACATAGGACTCTCGGATCCTTTGTTTCCTTGCTGCAAAGAAAGGACTATGTCCACCCGTCTTTATATGATGAAATTCTTTTTCTTCTGTCTATGTCTTTTAATGTACTCAGTGTATTGGCCAGCATTTGAGGGGGGTGTTTGGTTAGGAAGTAGGGAGGAATACATAGAGAGATTGTCAACTCCTTTACTAAGCATTTTCCTAAAACATGGAATGACACAGCATACCACTATACCTATAACTATGGGTATGACTAATATGATAAGACCCAGCTGAATAAGGGCTTGCTTTCAGCTGGTGAACCACCCAAAGTATTGATCCCAAGGATTGTCTATGCCTGAGTTAGTTACCAAAACATTGTTGAATAAATATAATTTATCCATTCTACATTCTAATTAACAGTTATTATGGGGATAAGTGATTCAAATCCAGCTGTCACTTGATCTCTGGCTTTGAGTTCACCTTGGACCCCTCTTTGAACATCTATATATATGTACCCTTATGAATATAAAGATTTACACTGACAAAATACTATAGGACAGTGAACTATATGGCAGTAGTCAAAGGTAAAGGTGGCCACATATATATATATGGTGTGTTATACCAGAGCATTGTGAGAGTGGGAGTTACCCTTTTGGGTAATGACCACCTCTGTACTAATACGCATGAGAAAAGTCAATAAAATCACTAGAAATGAGGGTAGGATCAGGGAGATTAAGGGCCATTGTCCAAAATGCAGGTAGCAGTTCATTTTCAGGGTCAAGGTTGTCTACCTCCCTTAATACCCCCTTGTCTTGACTTTCCTTTTCGAGGTCAGGGCTTTCTGCCCCCGTTAATACCTCCTTTCTTGCTTCTGAGACCTCTGGGTCAGGTCTCTTCTTTACCAATTTTACTCCGGTGGCATGAATCCAGGCAGGGTTGTGTTCTGTCAGGACTACAATTCTGGTTATAGCTATCACTGCGGTCTTGGGGCTATAAATGAAGTCCGAAACACAGTGCTACAGGTCTGCCTATGTGTAATCCTACTGAAAGTGAGGGCTTAAATTTTTTTTAATAATAAATATGCATAAAACATAGGTGTGTTCTGAGTTGTAACCTAGGGATGATCATATAATCATCCTAATCAATGTCTGTATCTTCTATTAACAATCAAGCAGTTAAATGAGTGGTTTTCCCACGTGACCAATAGAAAGCAAAACAAAATTTAAGCAGTGCTGTAAGAAATCCATCTTGGAGCCGGGAAAATAAATAATTCAGATCATCACATATCCAAAAGTTTCGCTTTCTCAAAAGCAGCCACATCTCCTCCTGTCACTGGATGTTCTCTCGTCTCAAATAAACACATTCATTAGTACATTATGAAGATACAGCTTTTTCATGAGAACCGAGCATAAGACATTCTCTCGAGATAAGGCCAGAAACAAACCAGACTAACAGATATTTAAAGTGGAACCCTAACATACAAAATGAATACCGTCAAATCCTTTTGAAATCAACATTCTATAGGTTCACATAAAGCATTACTCTAGCTACATTTTAATAAAAGACTCCTGACTTAACCCATTCTTCCAGCATTTCCCCCTTCTGTTGAACTTACAAAATGTAGATTCTTATTTAAGCTCCCACTCCATGAGCCTGTCTTTTTGGGGATTTTCATAAAAACAGCATCACTTTCTCATACAAGCAGTGTGGCTAATCCTGGTTTGTCATATAAGTCAGGGTCTTGTGTGGACAGCGCTGCATATATTACATCACCCGCAGCCCTATCTGCTACCCTTGAGATGAGTCCCTTTATGCATGGTACCAGACAGCAGCCTACGCATAATAATACTGACAGTATCACCGCAACCGCGGTGGCCAAGGTGGTCAAAAACTCGCCCCATTTGCCAAACCAGCGTTCCATCCATCCGGTGAAGGGGTCCTTAATCCCGCTATTTCCTGCCAGCTCCTGAGACAGCATCTCCAAGCCCTTCAATGCTCGGGAGACACTGCCATCTGGGGCAGTATTATTAGGGATAAATGTGCAACACGTGGTGCCAAACATTACACAGACCCCTCCCCTCTTGGCCAGGAGCATGTCCAAGGAGATTCTGTTCTGCCAGGCTGTCAGTGAGTTGGCATCAAGCTGCTCAGCAAAGCCCTTGACTGCATCTCGTGTGTAGCTATCAAAGTGCTGTTGATTGTAATATATATAGTTTATCCAATCGGTATTTTTATTTATAGATATAAACAGAAAAATTGATTCAAAACCTGCTGCTATTTGGTTTCTAGCTTTAAATTAGTCAGGGACGCCTCTCGGTACGCCTATAGCATCTATATATACAGATCTATCAAAACTTCCCCCTGCAATATCTCGCTTGTTTATCTTATTTAATTTTATGCTGGTGGCCTTATCCCATATAGGAACACCTTCTAGTTGGGCAGGGAAAATTAAAAAGGGTTGAACTACTTTCACCAGCGTACATATTTCAGCCCAATCTGAGCCCAATAAAGGCCTTAGTTTATTGTCTCCACACAACCACCAAGTGTCTGCTAGAGCTTGTGTTTGATTGGCAAACAGTGAGACGGGGAATCTTCCATCACTTCTGACCTGATATGTAGTTGTGCAATATCTAAATTCATGTGAAGTCGGTTTAAGAGTATTATTAAAACAAATGTAATTCCTCTTATAGACTGTCACACCTACTGGCTTGGTTTTCATTATAGTCACAGGAAACTTATCGATTTCTGTTTTGCAACCCTCATTATCTGCTTTACCTTACATACCCATCCTTAACCACTTCCGGACCGCCGTACGTCGTTTGACGGCGGTACTTTGAAGTGGGATACCGTTGTTATGGTAGCAGATAGCTACCATAACCCCGGTATCATTTTTACGACGGCCGCCCAGGCCATTCGCCGCCTCTACTGGCCTTTCGCCGCCCTCCCCCCCCCGTGGAGAGGGCGGCGACTATTTTCACTAGAGCGCCGCTTAGGCGGCGCCTCTAGTGAAAATAGAATGCGTCTTAGCGGCCGACTTTTTTTACTATGGCCCCAATACCATCGATAGACGATGGTATTGTTGCCATAGGGTGAAGTTTCATGGCGGCAGTTTGCTGCATGCCGCCAGGCCTTCACCAATTCCTACCCATACATTCCATTTCGTCTATTACTCCCAACGTTTTGTCTTTAGCTATTCAAAGGACACTG
>BLSH010483974.1:362422-376353 GCA_018402905.1 Glandirana rugosa | reverse complement strand
TAGGAGGTACACTAGCCTGTACATGTAAATTTGAACAAGCCCACTTCAACATGAATCACACCCCTCATTCTGCAGCCAGGCCCACTAACCAGTGACACACAACATGTCTTCTCTCCTCTCCAGCCAAAAGAAAATAAACATATTGCCCTTTCTTTCTGTAATCATTAATGAACTGTACACACATCCCATAATGATATATTATACACACTGTACTCTGCAGTGATTCACTATTAGAAATATTCCTCCTTCTCCTGCAGATCTGAGATAGTTATAACAATCAGTGCTGGTATGGCTGGTATGGTGTATATGAGAACATCCCCAGCCGTACCACAGAAAGAAAGAAAGAGCCGTGATGTTTTATATCATCATGTGACACAAATAAATGTCGGCATGAGAAAAACACAAAAAAAGTGCAGCGCTAACTTACTAATCAATAACACAATAATGGTGGAACCCCCTAATGTATGGAAATCTCAATACACTTGAATATCACCACAATACCGCCCACCAGTGCTGCTTATCAGTGCCCATCAGTGTGGTGACACCGTGCCCACCAGTGCCACTTATCAGTGTAGTGATACCGTGCCCACCAGTGCTTCTTATCAGTGCCCATCAGTGCACTGACACCATGCCCCTCCACCAGTGCCTCTTATCAGTGCAGTGACACCATGCCCCCTACCAGTGCATCTTATCAGTGCCCATCAGTGCAGTGACACCATGCCCCTCCACCAGTGCCAATCAGTGTGGTAACCCCCCACCAGTGCTGCTTATCAGTGCACATCCATGCGGTAACCCTCCCACCAGTACCCATCAGTGCGGTAACCCCTCACCAGTGGCACTTATCAGTGCCCATCAGTGCGGTAACCCCCCACCAGTGCTGCTTATCCGTGCCCATCAGTGCAGTAACCCCCCACCAGCACCACTTATCAGTGCCCATCAGTGAGGTAACCCCCACCAGTGCCACTTATCAGTGCCCATCAGTGCAGTAACGCCCCACCAGTGCCACTTATCAGTGCCTATCAATGAGGTAGCCCCCACCAGTGCCACTTGTCAGTGTCCATCAGTGAGGTAACCCCCCTCCCACCCGCCGCCATCTTATCAATGATAGCAGAGATCTCTGCTATTTCTGGAATGCCTGCAATGTGTGAACATCACTCTGCTTTCCCCTGCCTGCGCAGCTCTGATGCGGCTGTGACAGGGGAAAGAGTGGTGTTCACACATGCCAGGAAATCCATAAATACCAGGCATGTCTTAGTAGGAGATCTCTGGTATTCCAGGAATTCCAGAAATAGCAGAGATCTCTGCTATCATTGATAAGACGGCAACGGGCAAGGAGGGGAGGGGGGCGCTGGCAGGGAGGAGGAATACCACCTCTATGGGCAGCACAGACCGGGGGTTTGGGGACCCCCTTCGCCCACTCCAGCAAGTAAGTCCTCCTAGCTGCTTCTGCTAGAGGACTACAAGTGGGAGTGTCAGACCGCTGCTAACAGTACAGGATGGAGAGGCTGCAGCGGTCTTACAAACAGGATATCACAGGGGAATAAAGTTTTTTCAGCAACTTCAGAAGGCTACTACAGGGGAACTACAGAACCCAGAAGAAGATGGATGGCATAGTTGGTAAAGGTAGGAGATCAGCAGCAAGGACATGGAAAAAAGTGTTTTCCCAAAGTTCTGCTTTAACCACTTGCTGACCAACCACTGCAGTTGTACTATGGCAGGTTGGCTCAGCTGCGTGAATGGACGTCATTGTACGTTGGGCGCGTACACGGCGATCTGTGGGTGCGTGCGCACACCCAAACAGCGGGTCCAACGGCCTCAATGTCCGCTGGCCATCCACTATCACTCCAGAGAGGCAGAATGGGGATCTGCAATGTAAATATAGCACATCCCCGTTCTGTCAGGGAAGTAGAGTGAGATTGTCTGTTCCTAGTGATTAGGAACAGCGATCTCTTTCTTCCTCCAGTCAGCCCAATATACGCTAATTGTGATTTTTTTTTTACCAAAAATATGTAGAATAATACATATTGGCTGAAACTGAGGAAGAAATTAGTTTTTTTTTACATTTTTTGGAAATTTATTATAGCAGAAAGTAAAAAATATTGTTTTTTTTTTCAAAATTGTCACTCTTTTTTTGTTTATAGCGCAAAAAATTAAAACCACAGAGGTGATCAAATACCGCCAAAAGAAAGCTCTATGTGCAAGAAAAAAGGACGTCAATTTTGTTTGAGTACAGCGTCGCATGACCACGCAATTGTCAGTTAAAGTAACGCAGTGCCGTATCATAAAAAATGGCCTGGCCAGGATGGAAGTGGGTAAATCCTTCCAGGGCTGAAGTGGTTAATGAACATACATAATTTTACTCATAACCTATAGTAGTTTTTATTCTTTATTGCTATGATCAAGACTAAAAAAAAATATTGACAAAATATTTTATTTAGGTAAATATGAAATATCGCATATGGATTTATTGCATTCTATAGGCCAGCAAGTAAAACATGCCCAATAATGCATCCTACAGTAATTCTGTATTTTTTGTTTATATATTGAACTTTTGCAATTTCACAGCACAAGCCGAATATACAAAAAGGGAAACATTTTCTAAACATACAATAAAAAAAATATGATCTTAGTGATATACCTAAATAGTTCTATGGATATTTGGAAAGGAAGGTGCTTATTAGGTAGAGCAGGGGTCATCAACCCTGGGGCCGCAGCCCACTGCTGGGCCGTGGGCTCTCAGCAGTTGGGCCGCGGGCGGGCTGGCTGCATGAGAGAGCCGGGCGGGCAGGCGAGCAGAGATGAGACATCTCTCTGCATCACCGCTCCTCCGACTTCCGCCCTCACAGTGCAGGACTTTAGTGTAGGAGGTGTGAGCAGGGAGCAGAGAGTTAACATCATCTCTCACTGCCCGCACCATGCGGGATTGTTCAGGGTTTGGAGGTGCGGCAGGGAGCAGAGAGACCACATCTCTCATGCCCACACCCTATTATCACTCTCCTACCCTCAACACTGACCACATTGACATCCTCATCTGGTGGCACTGGCAGGCAATGGCAAGTGACATCCTCATATGGTGGCACTGGCAGGCAAGTGACATCCTCATCTTGTAGCACTGGCAGGCAATGGCAAGGGACATCCTCATCTGGAGGCAGGCAGCATGGCAAGTGGCATCTTCATCTGGTGGCAGACAATGACAAGTGACATCCTCATCTGGTGGCAGACAGCACGGCAAGTGGCATCCTCATCTGGTGGAACGCAGTGTGGCAAGCGACATCCTCATCTGGTGGCAAGCAGCGTGGCAAGTGACATCCTCATCTGGTGCCAGGTAGCGTGGCAAGTGGCATTCTCCTCTGGTGGCAGGCAGCGTGGCAAGTGACATCCTCCTCTGGTGGCAGGCAGTGTGGCAAGTGACATCCTCCTCTGGTGGCAGGCAGCGTGGCAAGTGACATCCTCCTCTGGTGGCAGGCAGCATGGCAAGTGGCATCCTCATCTGGTGGCAGGCAGCGTGGCAAGTGACATCCTTATCTGGTGACAAGCAGTGTGGCAAGTGACATCCTCATCTGGTGGCAAGCAGCGTGGCAAGTGACATCCTCCTCTGGTGGCAGGCAATGACAAGTGACATCCTCATTGAGTGCCAGGTAGCAGGGCGAGTGGCATCCTCATCTGGTGGCAGGCAGCGTGGCAAGTGACATTCTCCTCTGGTGGCAGGCAGCGTGGCAAGTGACATCCTCCTCTGGTGGCGGGCAGTGGCAAGTGGCATCCTCATCTGGTGGCAGGTGACGGAGAAAGTGACAATCCGCATCTGGTAGCAAGTGACACACTCGGGGCTCCCACTGAATCTCCATTATGGTGAGTTGAACTATTTCATTTTATATTACAAAGTAGTAATATAAATAATGCACTTCAATCATCCTGACACCATAACAACCATGGTGCCTTGATGATTGAAACGCTAAACACCAGCCATTGCCCATCGCATACCCCCCCCCCCCCGCACGCATTCGCCTTCGAGCCTCAACGCAATTTTCTAACACACAGCCGGTCCCCAGTGCCAAAAAGGTTGGGGACCAGTGAGGTAGAGAATATACTTGGTGCATCACGTCCTATTGTCCTATTGGTCGATCAACATTAGTGACTGGAGGAAAGCTTAAAGGTGGTGGTTTGGGGGCAGCTACAGAAAATATTGTGTTGTTTGCTAAAAGGCATGTTCTTTTCTTGCTTATGTGCCAATGATAACTCCTTCTCTAACCCTCACTGTAAATTAACATCCTCCAATGAAATTACCCGTGCTAGTGAACATTACATTTTTTATATCTGCAGCTGAGGCATTACCTAGAGATTGAATAAATTCTCTACACTCTATCAACTAAAAGACCATTAGATTTCACAGGACTGTCCTATTGTGTGTGTACATAATCACAAATAAATTAAAACTATGTGCATAAATTTATATATATCATGCTACATGCTCAAAAAATAATGTTCCCTGTGGGTCTGCTGCTTTCACTGTGCGCCTAAATCATTAATCTTATGCTTATTGTTTGCCAATAGATTAAAATGAAGTAAACTAAACCATTTGTAAATTCATATACAACATAAAGAGTGTTTTGTGCTCAAGATACTGCTCCCTGTGGATCCACTGCTTCCAATTTGAATCTACCTCAATGAACTTATTTTACTCAAAAAAGTCCATAAATCAATGAAAAGTTCATAACATGTGTGAAAGCGCTCCACGCTCAAAACTGCCAGCTCTAGCATAGCCACTGCCTTTTTTCACCTCTTGCACACATGATGGTAAAGTTGCCCCTCAATAGGAGTGCAAAATGACACCCAGCTTTTCAGTTACCACAGTCAAAACAGCTTGGTCACTCCTGCAACTCTGCTGCAGTTTCTGACAGTCTCCCTCTTCGCCTTGGCTTCCTCCTCCAATCACTGTTCCAGCAGGGGCTTGGGCTCTTAATATACACTCAGGCAAGGAGAGAAAGGGTAATCCAAAATAGTGTGAAACCTTTTTATTAAAAGTATATACTAATAACTGCACTCACTTACAGTGACAGTAGAATCTCTGCTGTGTCAGGCAATGTCTCTTGCTAAGCTACCTGGAATACTAGACCGTTCCTGGGACAATTCCTTGAATGATCCTGTCTTTATTTGTCTTGAATGGAGTTGAGCGGACACCTGGATGTTCGGGTTCGTCTGGTTCAGCTGAGCTTCGCGGAAAAGTTTGGGTTCGTTACCGAACTTGACCCGAACTTGACCCCGGACCCCGAACCCCATTGAAGTCAATGGTGACCCGAACTTTTGGGTTCAAAATTGGCTGTAAAAAAGTCCTGGAAAGGGCCAGAGGGCTGCAAAAGGAAGCAAAATGGGGGTAAGAGTAGAACTAGTGCCCTGCAAACAAATGTGGATAGGGAAATAACTTAAAATCACATAAAAAAAATAAAAATGGGAGGAGGAGGTGGATGTGGAGTAGGAGCCTAGAGGTTGACTAGGCCGTGATGGTGGCAGTGTAGGTGGAAGTGGAACTACACCCGAGCATGTTACCTTTCTTTCATAAAAAGTTCACATAGGACGCAGAGTAGAGTGAACAAGCCACCGACTCTATATAGTGATATCAGACTCTTTCTACAAAATAAGAAACCATTAGAGGTACAATCACGTCCTACGTGAACTTTTTATGAAAGAAAGGTAACATGCTCGGGTGTAGTTCCCTAATGAGATATAGAAACAAGGAAGAAAGTAATACTTCAGAGTCTGATATGTATGTATATTCTAGGACTATACCCTCAGTTCACTATGTTTTGACCTGGAGACCCTGGGACTGATGATTATATCCCCTATGTCCGCCCCCATGAATGCTCTCTCGGGTCGCATCGAGTCATATGTAAGCACTATTTTAAAATACATGCAGTATATATTAAAATGTACCTAATGTGTAGGATGAATTACCAAATGTCCGAGCACTGATATTATTGTTCTCTCCTTTCTGTTAAGCAACCCCGGCAACCCACACCCATGCTGTGATAAGGTCCTGAAGAAGCTTGATCTGAAGCGAAACGCGTCGACCTATTGCAGACCTAATGCATACACATCATGGTTGTCTTGGTAGCTGGTATCGCAGTTGTTGGGTATATGACCTTAACTAGTATAGACTTGGAGATCATCCATGTCTGAGCATGGATATATCTATTTTTTATACTGGAAACATTTTGCTCTGTTTTTTATCAATGCTGTAATAAAAATATATTTTTTATGAACCTCCTTGGTTATCTCGTGGTGTGCCGTTAAACGTCCATTTGTGTGGGGGATTCCCACATTCTTTTTCTGTAGTTACTATTTTGGGACGGTGGCACGCTCTAGAAAGTTTTTTGTTCTGTCTCACTGTTATTTGTTTTTTTTTTTTACTAATTGGGGTAGCCCCCAAAATATTGAGACATATTAAAAAAAACAAGTATACCAATGGCTGTGTGAGGCCGGTCTAAATGTCTATTCTGCACAAGGTACAGACAAGTCTTGTGGGATCCATGCCTGGTTCATTTTAATAAACGTTCGCTTGTCCATGTTGGCTGTGCACAGGCGGCTGCGCTTGTCTGTGATAACGCCCCCTGCCGTGCTAAACACACATTCAGACAATACACTGGCTGCAGGGCAGGCCAGCACCTCCAAGGCATAAAGGGCAAGCTCAGGCCATGTGCCCAATTTGGAGACCCAGAAGTTGAATGGGGCAGACCCATCAGTCGGTACGTGTAGGCGTGTGCACACATACTGTTCCACCATGTTGCTGAAATGCTGCCTCCTGCTAAGACGTTGTTTATCAGCTGGTGGTGCTGTTTGTTGTGGCGTGCTGCTGACAAAGCTTTTCCACATTTCGGCCATGCTAACCCTGCCTTCTGAGGTGCTGGTGGTGCCACAGCTGCGTTTGCGACCTCTTCCTCCTCCTCCGCCTTCGCCTTGTGCTTCCACAGAGCCCCCTGTGTCATTTGGGAATGCCCTCAGCAGTGCGTCTACCAGCTTGTGCTTGTAGTAGCGCATCTTTGATCACGCTCCAGTGAGGGAATTAAGGACGGCACATTGTCCTTGTACTGGGGATCCAGCAGGGTGGCCACCCAGTAATCGGCACAAGTTAAAATGTCGACAACTCGGCTGTTGTTGAGCAGGCACTGCAGCATGAAGTCGCTCATGTGTGCCAGGCTGCCCAGAGGCAAAGACAAGCAGTCCTCTGTGGGAGGTGTATCATCTGTGTCCTCCGTATACCCCCAGCCACGCTCCAGTGATGCCCAGGAGCTGCGTTGGGTGCCACCCTGCTGTGAACACGATTCCTCCTCCTCCTCATCCTCCAAAACTGTGCCCTGGCTTGAAATTTTTTTACCTGGCCTATGCTGGTGCAAGAACCCACCCTCCAAGCCACTTGTGAATGACTGGCCTGATAACCGTGGAAATGACCCCTCTTCCTCCCCCTCTTCCTCCGTGCCACATCCTCTTCCATCATCGCCCGAAGTGTTTTTTCAAGGAGACATAGAAATGGGATAGTAATGCTGAGAACAGTGTCATCGGCACTGGCCATGCTGGTGGTGTACTCGAAACTAGTGTTGAGCGAACCTGGACTGTAACGTTTGGGTCCGTACCGAACTTTCGGGTGTCCGGGACCCGGACCCGAACACGGACATTTCAAAAAACGTTCGGGTTCTGGTTTCTGGTAGTTGATCACGCATGTTGAAAAGCTGAAGGGTAGCCAATCAACAAGTGTTTCACTGGTTTGCCCTTAGAAGCCATCACAGCAATGCCTACTAATAGCATGGCTGTGATTGGCCAGTGCATCATGTGACCCAGCCTCTTTATAAGCTGGAGTCACAGTGCTGCATGTCACATGCTCTTGGGTTAGCGTAGGGAGAGGAAGCTGCCGGCGTTTTTGTGAGGGAGAGATTGCAGACATTTTAACATCTGATCCTGCATCCTGAGATTACTTCTGCTGTTGCACTGAGGGACAGATTGCAGAAATGTGAGATTTCACATACTGCTGCTTTGAGTGACAGATTGCAGATCAAACTCTGCATAACACAACTATCGTTACAATTGTGCACAACGATCAGATTGTTGGAGTAATTTGAGATTTCACATACTGCTGCTTTGAGTGACACATTGCAGATCAAACCCTGCCTAACACAACGATCGTTACGATCATACACAACGATCAGATTGTGCGATCGTACACAACGATCAGATTGTGGGAGTAATTTGAGATTTCACGTACTGCTGCTTTGAGCGATCTGACTGCACTAGGTAAAGGCTTCTGCTTAGAGGGACAGATTATTGTTCAAAAATCATTGCCTACTCCTATAGGGCCAGCTGTTGCTGTAAGTGACACATTATTTTTCAAAAATCATCTCCTAGTTCTAAAGGGAGAGTTTCCAGCTGTTGCTTAGAGGGACAGATTATTGTTCAAAAACCATAGCCTACTCCTATAGGGCCAGGTTCCAGCTGTTGCTGTAAGTGACACATTATTGTTAAAAAATCATCTCCTAGTTCTAAAGGGAGAGTTTCCAGCTGTTGCTTAGAGGGACAGATTATTGTTCAAAAATCATTGCCTACTCCTATAGGGCCAGGTTACAGCTGTTGCTGTAAGTGATACATTATTGTTCAAAAATCATCTCCTAGTTCTAAAGGGAGAGTTTCCAGCTGTTGCTTAGAGGGACAGATTATTGTTCAAAACCATTGCTTACTCCTATAGGGCCAGGATCCAGCTGTTTCTGTAAGTGACACATTATTGTTCAAAAATCATCTCCTAGTTCTAAAGGGAGAGTTTCCACCTGTTGATTAGAGGGACAGATTATTGTTCAAAAACCATTGCCTACTCCTATAGGGCCAGGTTCCAGCTGTTGCTGTAAGTGACACATTATTGTTCAAAAATCATCTCCTAGTTCTAACGGGAGAGTTTCCAGCTGTTGCTTAGAGGGACAGATTATTGTTCAAAAACTGTTGCCTACTCCTATAGGGCCAGGTTCCAGCTGTTGCTGTAAGTGACAGATTATTTATTGTTCAAAAATCATCTCCTAGTTCTAAAGGGAGAGCTTACAGCTGTTGGTGTGAGCAGTGCATTTCTTGCACCAAAATAAAAAGTCCGGCTACGTTGGTGTTTTCCAAAAAAAAGGTATTAATTGGTATTAATAAATACTTACATAGGGATACATAGTACATTTGCGGGCCCAATGAGGAGAGCAAATAAGGGACGTTGTCATGGTGCTGCTGGTGATGCTGGTGCTGCTGGTGTTGGTGAACCTCCTGTTGGAAGGAGAGGACGTGGTCGACGTGTGTTAGCTACACGCACAAGGGAAACACCTTCCTCAGGTAGCCAACAGAACCTTCACCGGTATATGGTAGGCCAGAATGCCCCTCAACGATTGGTGAGGCCAGCACAAGTACAGGTGATAGTAGATTGGGTGGCTGACAATGCCTCCAGTTCCTTCATATTGCCTCCCTCCCGGTCCCTTGATGAAAGCTCAGAGTTGGCACCTGAACCCATGGCCATCTGTCTTTCACCTCAGCCCCTTGTAAATTAGCCAAGCAGTCTGAGACCCAAGTCCTGCAAGAGACTCTTATGCTTTTTGATGAATCTCCTAGTGCGCTTTCCGTAGGCCATCCACCTAGCGCTGCCCCAGAAGTGGAAGACATTGAGTGCACCGATGCCCAACCACTTCTGTTGCAGGATGAGGACATGGAAACACCAGCGCAGCACATTTTTGATGATGATGAAACACAGGTGCCAACTGCTGCAGCTTGCCTCAGTGTGCAGACTGACAAGGAGGGCAGTGGTGAAGGGTGGGTGGAAGATGATGTGGAGGATGATGAGGTCCTAGACCCCACATGGAATGAGGGTCATGCGAGTGACGTGTGGAGTTTGGAGGAAGAGGTGGTGGTCGCACAGAGGCACCAGCACAGCAAAAGAGGAAGCAGGTTGCAAAAGCAGAGCGAGCGTCCCCTAGACAGTAGGCCTGCTACTACCCACCGCACCCAGGGACCTAGCACACCAAAGGCAGCTCAAAGGCGTTCCCCCGCGTGGCAGTTCTTCAGACAATGAGCTGACGACAAGACACGAGTGGTTTGAAGCTGTGCAATGATAGCCTGAGCCGGGGCATAAATGTTCTAAACCTGAGCACAACCTGTATGATCAGGCATCTAAATTCAAGGCACAAGTCGCATTGGAATAATTACCTCAAAATCCAAGAAAGGTCTCGGCCTCCTCCTGCTTCCTCTTCTGCTGCTGCCTCGGCCTCTTCCTCCACCTCTACAGTGACAGTGTCACCTGCCACCCAGCAAACAGACGATATGACAGCAACGCCACCATGTCCGCCACCGTCCCCAAGCATTTCCACATAGTCCCATGGAAGCTTACAGCTGTCCATCTCCCAAACACTGGAGAGAAAGAGGAAGTACCCCCCTACCCACCAGCGATCCCTGGCCCTGAATGCCAGCATTTCAAAATTCCTGGCCTTTGAAATATTGTCATTCCATCTGGTGGACGCGGACAGTTTCAAAAACCTAATGGCGGTGGCTGTCCCACAGTACATGGTACCCAGCCGCCACTACTTTTCCAGGCGAGCCATCCCTTCCCTGCACAAACAAGTCGGGGACAAGATCAAGTGTGCACTGCGCAACGCCATCTGTGGCAAGGTCCACATAACCACTGATACATGGACCAGTAAGCACCGGCAGGGACGCTATAGCTCGCTAACTGCACACTGGGCAAATGTAGTGGCGGGTGGGCCTGAGCCGGCTAGCGATTTGGCGCATGACCTTCCACCACCGAGGATTGCAGGGCATTTCTCTTTGCCTCCTGTTGCCTCCTCCTCCTACTGCGCTTCCTCCTCCTCGACCACCCACTCATCCGCTCAGCGTAACACCTTCACCACCAACATCAGCACATCCAGGGGGAAACGACAGCAGGCTGTTTTAAAACTGATATGTTTGGAGGATAAACCCCACACTGCGCAGGAGCTGTGGACAGGCATTGGACAACAGACCAATGAGTGGTTGTTGCCACTGAGGCTCAAGCCCGGCCTGGTGGTGTGCGACAATGGCCGAAATATCGTAGCGGGCTCTGGGCTGAGCCGGTTTGCCTGGCGCATGTGCTGAATTTGGTGGTACAGAATTATCTAAAAAACTACCCGGATATGTCAGAGCTGCTGCATAAAGTGTGGGCCGTCTGTGCACACTTTCGGCGTTCTCACCCTGCTGCTGCTCGCCTGTCTGCGCTGCAACGGAATTTCGGCCTTCCCGCTTACCGCCTCATATGCAACGTGCCCACAAGGTGGAACTCCACCTTGCACATGCTGGAGAGACTGTGCGAGCAGCAGCAGACAATAGTGGAGTTTTCACGATTTCAGCATGTATTTGAGTGATATTATGATGTTTTTTCACATAATTTAATATGCTAATTCTATTTGATATATTTATTTGATTCTGATTTGTATTATTTGGATTTATTAGCGCTACACTATATTTTTGTTTTAACCAATAGTGGAGTTTCAGCTGCAGCACGCACGGGTCAGTCGCTCTGCGGAACAGCAACCCTTCACCACCAACGAGTGGGCCTCCATGCGAGACCTGTGCAGCGTATTGCGGTGTTTTGAGTACTCCACCAACATGGCCAGTGCCGATGACGCTGTTCTCAGCGTTACTATCCAACTTCTATGTCTCCTTGAAAAAAACACTTCGGGCCATGATGGAAGAGGATGTGGCACAGCAGGATGAGGAGGAGGAGGAGGAAGAGGGGTAATTTCCACGGTTATCAGGCCAGTCATTCGCAAGTGGCTCGGAGGGTGGGTTCCTGCACCAGCATAGGCCAGGTCAAAAATATTCAAGCCAGGGCACAGTTCTGGAGGACGAGGACGAAACAAACAAAAAAAATACAGTGTTGGCTACCTCCTCCTCCTCCTCGACCACCGCCTCTTCCACCTACACTGCCATGGTCACAGCCTGGTCAACCTCTAGGCTCCTACTCCACATCCACCCCCCTTTCCCATTTTTTTATTTTATTTTAATTTATTTTCCCATCCCCATTTTTTTGTAGGGCACTTGCCCTACTCTTACCCCCATTTTACTTCCTTTTGCAGCCCTCTAGCACTTGCCAGGACTTTGTTACAGCCATTTTTGTGCCTAAAAGTTCGGATCCCCATTGACTTCAATAGGGTTCGGGGTCCGGGATAACGTTCGGGCAACGTTCGGTGCCGAACCCGGACTTTTTTCCAAAGTTCGTTCGGACCCTCCGAACCCGAACGTCCAGGTGTTTGCTCAACTCTACTCAAAACACCGCAATATGGTACACAGGTCTCGCATGGAGGCCCACTCGTTGGTGGTGAAGTGACGCTGTTCCGCAGAGCGACTGACCCGTGCGTGCTGCAGCTGAAACTCCACTATTGCCTGCTGCTGCTCGCACAGTCTCTCCAGCATGTGCAAGGTGGAGTTCCACCTTGTGGGCACTTCGCATAGGAGGCGGTGAGTGGGTGGGCCAAAGTTCCGCTGCAGCGCAGACAGGCGAGCAGCAACAAGGTGAGAACGCCAAAAGCTCGCACAGACGGCCCACACTTTCTGCAGCAGCTCTGACATATCCGGGTAGTTCTTTAGAAATTTCTGCACCATTAAATTCAGCACATGCGCCAGGCAAGGGATGTGCGTCAAACCGGCTAGGCCCAGAGCTGCTACGAGATTTCACCCATTATCGCACACCCCCAGGCTCAGTGGCAACAACCACTTATCGGTCTGTTGTTCAATGCCCATCCACAGCTGCTGCACAGTGTGGGGTTTATCCCCCAAACATATCAGTTTTAAAACAGCCTGATGTCATTTCCCCCTGGATGTGCTGAAGTTGGTGGTGAAGATGTTACACTGAGCGGATGAGGAGGTGGTAGAGGAGGAGGAAGCGCAGTAGGAGGAGGAGGAGGCAACAGGAGGCAAAGAGAAATGCCCTGCAATCCTCAGTGGCGGAAGGACATGCACCAAATGGCTAGCCGCCTCAGGCCCACCCGCCACTACATTTGCAGGGAAGGGATAGCTCGCCTGGAAAAGTAGTGGCGGCTAGGAACCACGTACTGTGGGACAGCCACCGCCATCAGGTTTTTAAAACTGTCTGTGCCCACCAGACAGAATGACAGCATTTCAAAGGCCAGGAATTTTGAAATGTTGGCATTCAGGGCCAGGGATCACAGGTGGGTAGGGGGGTACTTCCTCTTTCTCTCCAGTGTTTGGGAGTTGGAGAGCTGTAAGCTTCCATGGGACTGTGTGGAAATGCTTGGGGACGGTGGCGGACATGGTGGCGTTGCTGTCACATGGTCTGTTTGCTGGGTGATAGGTGACACTGGCACTGTAGAGGTGGAGGAAGAGGCAGAGGCAGCAGCAGAAGAGGAAGCAGGAGGAGGCCGAGACCTTTCTTGGATTTTGAGGTACTTATTCCACTGCAGCAAGTGCTTTGAATTTAGATGCCTGGTCATGCAGGTTGTGCTCAGGTTTAGAACATGTATGCCTCGCTTCAGGCTCTCATTGCACAGCGTGCAAACCACTTGTGTCTTGTCGTCAGCACATTCTCTGAAGAACTGCCATGCCGGGGAATACCTTTGAGCTGCCTTTGGTGTGCTAGGTCCCTGGATGTGGTGGGTAGTAGCAGGCGTACTGTCTAGGGGACGCTCACTCTGCTTTTGCAACCTGCTTCCTCTTTTGATGTGCTGGTGCCTCTGTGCGACCACTACCTCTTCCTCCAAACTGCACACGTCACTCGCATGACCCTCATTCCATGTGGGGTCTAGGACCTCATCATCCTCCTCCACATCATGTGTCCACGGTTGACGACGTCGAAAGGTGTCACACGTATGACTGTTCCTCCCGTCACCACTTCCCACCCACCTTCTACTACACCTCCTCCTACTACTCCAGGATCTGGG
>BLSH010483974.1:341069-357834 GCA_018402905.1 Glandirana rugosa | reverse complement strand
CACGACCAGCTGCTCTCTTCACATCACCTCTTCCCCAGGAAGAAACATGACACGGAGGGCCTCTACCAACACCCATCCAGAATCGAAATCTATCCCGGTCACTCTTAAGGTTTACTCGCTCAATGCACGGGGATTAAACATCCCAGAAAAAAGAAGCAGTATACTTACTGATGCAGCAAAAACAAAAGCCCAGATCTTATTCTTTCAGGAAACCCATTTCAAAACCGGGTCGTTCCCGAAGCTTCATTCAGCTCGCTATCCAATAGCCTTCCATTCCTCTTGCTCAACTTCAAAATCGAAAGGTGTTTCCATACTCCTGGCCAAATCCGCCCCATTTGCCATCACAGATCATTTAGCAGATAAGGAGGGCAGATACATCTTTCTTAGAGGCTCGTGGAGAGGGAAACCAATCACTCTAGCCAATATCTACTGTCCTAATACTCGGCAAGTCACGTTTCTAAGAGAAGTTGTGACGCAATTAACCCTTTTTCAATGGGGCATGGTGATTATGGGAGGAGACTTCAATATTCCTCTCGACCCCCTTTTAGACACATCTACAGGGACCTCGTCTCTCCCTTACCCAGCATTGAGGCAAATTAAAATGCAATTAGCATCTTTGGCCCTGCACGACACCTGGAGGACTCTCAATCCGCGGGAACGCGATTATACCTTTTATTCCCCATTACATCGCAGGTACTCCAGGTTGGACTATATCTTTCTCTCCCAACCTGACCTTCCATCCCTATATCAAACTTCAATAGAGCCCATGGTCCTTTCAGACCACCACCCAGTTACCCTCACTCTATCCTTCCCAGAGCACACCACTATTACCAAGACCTGGAGAATGGACGCGTCCCTCCTCTCGGACCCGGCGGACAACCGGACCCTGAGAGAAGGTTTAACAGATTTTTTCATCCATAATGACACACCTGGGATGCCCCCCTTGACTCAATGGGAGGCTCACAAGTGTGTCGTTAGGGGCATTTTTTTGGCATTATCAGTAGAGAAAAAGAAAGAAAGAAATGCAAAACTTCTGGATCTCACCAACAAAATTGCCACCCTAGAAAGGCAGCATAAAAAATCGCTTGCACTACAGACAGCACAGGAGCTTTTAGACACCAGAGCGCTCTTAGTGGAGGAATTACATAAAGGAGCCCGACGTAGATTTCTCCCCTCGCATAAGCTTTTTTATGAATCGGCGAACAAACCTGGGCGGCTATTAGCTAGAGCAACCCAACAGAGAACTCTCATGAACACTGTTCATCACATTACAGACGCACAGGGGAAGCACCATCAGAGCACCGCATCAATTGCCAAACAATTCCAACAATTTTACAGCAAACTTTATAATTTAAACCCGACAGAACCTAAGCCCCATCCCACGAGAGAAAATCTCATTAGAGAATTCCTACAACAACATGGACCCAAGACTCTCTCAGATACTGAGGCACGGGCCCTGGAAGCTCCCCTGACCTCAGAGGAATTGGCCACTGCCTTAAAAGCCATGAAGCCGGGCAAAAGCCCCGGGCCGGATGGCTTTCCAGTTCAATACTACAAAAATTTCATTGACATATTAGCCCCTAGATTTCTAACAGCCTTTAACACCCTAGCGGATACACAATACGAATCGCAGAGACTATTAGAAGCATATATTGCGGTGATACCCAAGGAAGGGAAGGATCCGGCCTACGTTGCAAACTATCGTCCTATCTCTCTGCTAAACGTAGATGTGAAATTATTTGCCAAAATCTTGGCTACTCGCTTAGCCCATCACCTCCCAGCCTGGGTCGATTTAGATCAAGTTGGCTTTGTTCCTGGACGTGAAGCCAGGGACAACACCATCAAAGCCCTGAATCTACACCACTGGCTCACGAACACGCAACAGGAAGGATTTTTCCTGGCCATGGACTCTGAGAAGGCTTTCGACAGGGTGGCTTGGGACTATATGAAGGCCACTTTGCACCATTTGGGAATCAAAGCCCGAATGTGTGCTCTCATCATGTCCCTTTATCACAATCCAAGCGCTAGAGTACGAGTCAACGGCCACCTGTCGGAAGCTTTCTCGGTCCACAATGGTACTAGACAGGGCTGCCCCTTATCTCCACTATTATATATCTTGACATTAGAGCCCCTTCTTAGAGCGATTAGAGCAAACGAAAACATAGTGGGAATACATGTTCAAAATAGAGAATTTAAAGTCGCAGCTTATGCTGATGACATCCTTCTTTTCCTCTCCAAACCAAACATCTCGCTCCCTAATCTTATGTCGGTCTTAAAACAATTTGGAACAATCTCTAACCTTAAAATTAATTACTCGAAATCGTTTGCCCTGAATGTGTCCCTTCCATCGGACCAACAGAGGGACTGCCAAAGGAACTTCCCTTTCCTCTGGCCGGAAGATGGTATTACTTATTTGGGCATATTACTGCCCCGTAAGCATAGAAATTTCACGTCGACGCTGCAAAAGGTCCAACAGGACCTGACAAATTGGGATAAACTCTCGATTTCGTGGTTTGGGCGAGCAGCCCTTCTCAAGATGGTAGTCCTCCCCAGGCTCCTATATAAGTTACAAACAATTCCAATTGCACTTCCTCACTCCTTCTTCAGAGAATATAAAGCTATATGCCGCAAGTTCCTGTGGTTAGGTAAACCCGCTCGTATTGCCTGGTCCAAACTCATCCTGCCTAAATCCCAAGGGGGTATTGGTCTTCCAGACCTCCGCAGATACTACCGAGCGTCTCACTTAGCCAGGATAGTAGACTGGTCGGTTCACACCCACTGCAAAAGATGGGTGCTCCTAGAACACCAGTTAGCACAGGTGGATCTAAAAACTGCCCCGTGGCTACGGACAACACACATTCCCAAGGCGGCGCAAACCCACCCTCTCATTGGCGCGACCTTAAGAGAATTTGACAAAGCGTGTGTATCTGATTCTGCTTCTTCAAAACTCTCCCCCCTCACTCCCCTCTGGGAGAATCCTGACTTTCCACCCGGAATATCTGGGAAGTTCGCTAAAACGGAATGGCCCCATGAAAAGATGTTAGCACAACACTTTTTTAGAAGGGGAAGACTTCTGAAGCATTCCGAGTTAGCGGAAAGCTCCAACACAGGCTCCTTCCCCCTTTGGTCCTATATGCAGGCCAAACACTTTCTTGAAGACAAATCCCATAAGACCCACTTCATGAGACCCCTTACTCTCCTCGAGTCTTTTTGTTCTCATTCCTCTCCACAATGCCACGTAGTAGCTGCTTTACACTCATTCCTGTCCGCCACACCCGAGACACTATTGCAGTCTGAGCACACCTACTGGAATGGCGTAGCAGGCAGGGAGCTGAAACAAGAGGACTGGGACCGCATCCATCTTTATATACATAAAGGCTCCTTAAATGTCTCCACGCAGGAGAATGGCTACAAAATCAAGACCGGTGGTATAGAACCCCGGACCTGATAAACAAATTTTACCCATCTGTATCAGACAGTTGTTGGAGATGTGGCACAGGTAAGGGTACTTTCCTCCACATTTGGTGGGACTGTCCCCGTCTTCTCCATTACTGGTCCGAGGTCCATGCACTGGTCACTCAAATCTCGGACCTTGCACTAGAATTTAGCCCAGCACAATATCTGTTACATGTGTCACCGATCTCCAAAGCAGCGTACTTCAAATCAGTAGCGATGCATTTGATCAACGCTGCAAGGATGTGTATCCCCGTGCATTGGCGCTCAACTTCGCCCCCAACAATTGCAGAATGGCTTAGCCGTATTAACAGAGTTGCTGAAATAGAAGAATTAATTCATATTTCACAGGATAATGTACGTAAATTTTCCAGGACATGGGAACCCTGGTTCTCCTTTAAACTCACGAGTAAATACCTGAATTTAACCACCTCCCCTTGAGATGTAGAGGAATACAGCTCGGTTTAAGTTCTAAAACAAACGCCCCTTCACAGGTCCTCCTCGCTGTTGTGAGCCCTCACTTGTAGGAGAGAGTAGCTGGTCAATTCCCCCCCCCCCTTTTGCCCTCCCCACAAGACCTCATTACCCGATATTAGGACTCCCATCCCTCTATTGGCCCTACCTTGCCGCACCCCAGCTCTTGGCCCTTAGTCCCCCTTGTCCTATATCCAGATCCCCATTGTACCCTACCCTTCACCTTACTACCCATTCTGGGTAACGTGTTCTTCCTTTCTTCCATTCGCTATGTACTAGTTATTGTCCCCCTCTCTAGCCATTTCCACCACCCTTTTCGGAAACTATACTGACAGATGACAAGTTTAGACCCCTTGACCATGGGAAGCGTATTCCACCAAGCTCCTGAAGAATATTCTCGGCCTCTTATTCTACTCAACTTAGACAAAGGCCAACATAGTTGCAACTGTTTACCTCTCTTATTTTCCTTTTTCTTTTTATTTTCATTTTGTTTTTCTTCCAAAGTGTACTTTATCTAACTGTCATTACACTGTATTACTGGTTTTTTTTTTGAGGCTCTGGATTTTGTTGCATTTGCACTTAACGTATTGTATGGAAATTTGTGAAACTTCAATAAAAATTTCTTGTGGAAAAAAAAAATAATCTGTCCCTCACAGCACAAGCATGAACCTCTCCCTCTAGCAGTATGTGATGATTTTAGAACAATAATCTGTCCCTCACAGCACCAGCAGGAACCTCTCCCTATAGCACTAGGAGATGATTTTAGAACAATAATCTGTCCCTCACAGCACCAGCATGAACCTCTCCCTATAGCACTAGGAGATGATTTTAGAACAATAATCTGTCCCTCACAGCACCAGCAGGAACCTCTCCCTCTAGCAGTATGTGATGATTTGAGAACAATAATCTGTCCCTCATTGCACCAGCAGGAACCCCTCCCTCTAGCAGTATGTGATGATTTTAGAACAATAATCTGTCCCTCACAGCACCAGCAGGAACCTCTTCCACTAGCAGTATGTGATGATTTTAAAACAATAATCTGTCCCTTACAGCACCAGCAAGAACCTCTCCCTGTAGAACTAGGAGATGATTTTAGAACAATAATCTGTCCCTCGCAGCACCAGCAGGAACCTCTCCCTATAGAACTAGGAGATGATTTTAGAACAATAATATGTCCCTCACAGCACCAGCAGGAAACTCTCCCTCTAGCAGTATGTGATGATTTTAGAACAATAATCTGTTCCTTACAGCACCAGCAGGAACCTCTCCCTATAGAACTAGGAGATGATTTTAGAGCAATAATCCGTCCCTCACAGCACCAGCAGGAACCTCTTCCTATAGAACTATGAGATGATTTTAGAAAAATAATCTGTCCCTCACAGCAGAAGCGGGAACCTCTCCCTATAGCAGTAGGAGATGATTTTAGAACAATAATCTGTCCCTCCCAGCACCAGCAGGAACCTCTCCCTATAGAACTAGGAGATGATTTTAGAACAATAATCTGTCACTCACTCATACATGCACACTCATGGGTCCCCAGCACATCGGCCTGGATGTTGGGAGGCCCCCTGCGTGAGGTGGTATACTGACAACTGCGCTTCGAGTCTCAGGCCCAAGGCGCCTCCAAGATGGCGGCCACTACTCCGCGCGGACGAGTCAGATTCCACTGCAGATCCCCAGGAAGAGACACCAGGTTGGTGGATCACCCACATCCCCCCGCTTTCTGATCCAGGGTTCTACAGCCTCCCCAGCAAGCACGGAGGCCCTGCTGAGGTGCATGATGGAGAAGGCCTTACTTTCACCCAGGAGTGACATTGCATTTAGTCCTTTGGGACAGCACCCTCCCAGGCATCCATGTTCAAGCCTCTGACATTGGGCTAATATTGAACTGTTTCTCAGAGATGCTGGCAGCAGAATGTTGCCCACATCACAGAGACAATTAAGGCTGATATTAACAGTCTGGGGAGCCGGATTGAAGCTATTGAGCAGGCGGTTGATAATGCCACCGCCAGAGTCAACCAAAACACAGTGTATCCAGACCCTCCAGGATCAATTGGATGCAGCCCTATCTAAACTTGATGACTTGGAGAACCAAAGTCAGGGCAACTTCAGGATTAGGGGGGTACCAGAGTCTGTTAAAGATGTTCAAGGGGCAGTCAAGACTCTCCTGAAGGGTTTGTTACTGGAAGCCCCGGCCCATGAATTGGACCTGCATAGAGCCCACAGGGCACTCCAACCCCCACGTCGGGACGGTCTCCCCAGGGACATTATAGTTAAACCTCATTTCACCACTAAGGAGGGGGTGATGCATAAATCCCGTGCAGCTGGAGAGCTCTCTCTTCTGGGATTTCCCATTCAGCTGTTTGCAGATGTCTCACCCACAATGATCCAGAAACGAAGAGCCTTAAAACCTCTCCTCACAGTTTTGGTGCAAGAGTCGCAAAAGCAAAAGTCAATCAAGTAGGGGGCGTGGCCTGATGGCACTGTGAATGGCTGCTTAAGACTACAGATCCTGGGCACAGTCAGCTATATCTACCTTTCAGCAGCTGACCACCGGACCGAAACCAGCATCAAACGAATCCTTGTCACTCCAGCAGCGACCAGCAGCGATGTCAAAGCGGAGGAAGGAGTACAAACTGCCCAAAAAGCTGACAGAATACTTTCCCCTTCCGGCCCTCACAGACAGCCAAGATGGCGCCGGCGGCCTCACAGGAGACACAGTGTGGCTCCACACACTACCCAGCAGGGACATCAGCCTTATAGAAACATAGAAAAGTGACGGCAGAAAAAGACTGAGTAGTCCATCGAGTCTGCCCCTTTTTATTTATTTTTTTTATTTTTTTCCTATTTTTTTTTTTTTTACATTAACCTTGTTGTTTGACTATGGATTTATGTTTATCCCAAGCATGTTTAAAGCCATTTACTGTTGACTGTCTCACAACCTCTGTTGGTAGTTTATTCCAATCATCAACCACCCCTCGGATCTGGGACATCCACCCCTCCTAACATCACAGGTGAGTCCTCTCCCCCTCCATCTCCTTCCACATGAAGCCCAGCAAAGTCTAGATTGAGGACAGCAGAGCCTGAGACAGCCCAGCTCTGCACTCTCACCCCCCCTCCCTCACAGCTCTGCTCTGCCTTAGATGAATTCCCAGCCTCTGATCAGCCTGTGTCTGAACAAACCATGAAAGCTATGCTCCAGTCACTAAGGCATTCCCTATTTACAGACCTCTCTTCAACAGTCTCTTCCTTAGCTGACACTGTTCAGCACCAGAACAAGCGCATACACATGATTGAAGCCAGGCTGGGTGATATACAACTAGCACATAATGACACTGTGGATTCACTGACTGCACATGAAGAAGACCTACAATTAATTCACCTAAAACTGTCAGAATTAGAAGATCGTTCCAGAAGGAACAATATTAAGTGCCGGAATGTTCCTGAATCAGTCCAGCAGGCGGATTTAAAAAATTTCTTGCAAACCTTAATGCGCACCCTTATTCCTGATCTGACCGATAGAGAGCTAGAAATTGATAGGGCGCACAGACTACCGAAGCCCCCGTATCTAGCTTCCTCCATACCCAGGGATGTACTCGCCCGCAGTCATTTTTTCAATACCAAGGAGCACGTAATTTACGCAGCAAGGCACGCCAATAGACTACCCGACCCCTTCAATGCCATCAATCTGTATGCAGACCTATCAAAGGCAACAATGGATAATCGTCGCCAACTTGCGACGATCACCAAAGCCCTGGTAAACCACAAAATCCCCTTCAAATGGGGATTCCCCAACAAACTGCTGGTCACACATTTGAACAAAACCTTTGTTGTGCATACTCTTCAAGAGGGTCTCAGACTCCTACGCTCTTGGCATATCCTACCTGTAGATACTACCACTATGCAGGGCCACGCCAGTTCACCGATGGATACCAGTGAGTCGCAACAACCCAAGTAATCCCACAAAAAAAGGTCTGGTTGTCCTCTTAGGCAACAATGCTGACAGTCCATGGCTCCATTCGGCTATGCCTGTCTGCCTGAACTGTTACCTAGGTCCTACCTTTGTCTTTTTGGTTTAGGTAGGCCTGGTTACCCCCCTCCCCACTTAACCGATAGAGCAGCTCGGTTTGCTGCCCATTAAGCCTGTGACATCCTTTTTGTCCCAGGCTCACACTTTATACGTTCCCCCTCTATCCAGTACCAGGATCTGCCTCTACCTCATCCCTCACCGGGATCAATCGTCAGCTGCAATCCTAAGGCTCATCGTACTCTAAGGAACATGCCTTTCAAAATTGTTTTCCTCAATACTAGGGGACTAAATTCACCCCAGAAACGATCCTCCCTCCTCAGAGAAGCGAACAAGATGCAAGCAGACATCCTCATGGTCCAGGAGACCCACTTCTCCAGTCTCAACACCCCTAAGTTCTCTCTGAAGAACTACACACGGATATTTTTGGCTTCCAGTAAGAAAAAGAGAAACGGAGTCCTAATAGCCTTCAAGGACACATTACCAGTCACTGTGCACAACACTACGATAGACCCATTTGGACGATTTCTCATAATTTCCTGCTCACTAAACAACAATCCCTACACATTGGTGAATGCATATGGGCCGAACAAACAACAGCTCCGATTCTTCAAGAGACTATACAAAAAAGTACCCCATTCCAACAACAATCGTCTAATCATGGGCGGAGACTTCAACCTCGTTGGGGACCCGGCCATGGACACTCAAACCACCTCACGTCACCATAGACCAGCTCTCAACCCAGTACTCCGAAAACTAGGACTCTATGATGTGTGGAGATGCCAGCATAGTACGGAGAAAGACTTTTCATACTTCTCCTCCTCACAACTTTCCTACTCCCGAATTGACCTCTTCCTGGTGGACAAACTCTCAATCCAAGAAATCACGAATTCTACAATTGGGCAAATCTCGTTGTCAGACCATGCCCCTATATCCCTATCAGTTGGACCTTGCTCAAACAAGTCAACAAACCTATGGAGACTCAAGCCCTCTCTTTTGGCAGACCCTGACAATCTGAAGACCCTTACGGAAGAGCATCTGAAATTTTTTGACCTTAATGATCACCCTGGCATAAACTCTTTTACACTATGGGCAACCTATAAAGCTTACATGAGAGGAGTACTTATTAAGCTTCATAGTCATGCTAAGAGGCAGAGGATGCGGCGTATTGATGAGGCACTAACCAAAATTGACCTCCTAGAAACAGCAAACAAACTTTCCTCTTCACAACATGTAACAAACGAACTCTCCATTTGGAGACAAAAACTTAGAGCACTTCTATTATATAACTATGAAATCTCTCTCTGAAAAAGGAAGGCCAACTCTTATGCCTTAAGCAACAAAGCCAGCGCCCTGCTAGCCAGACAACTTAAAACTCAGACCGCCAAATCTAAAATCTCTCTGATCCACCACCCCACCACCAAAAAACCCCTGACCAATCCACAACACATAGCGGACGCTTTCAGCGATTTAACCACTCCCTTTACAACTTAGAGGAAGACCCACTCACCCCTCAGCCTACAAAGTCTCAAATTCAGGACTTCCTAACCTCAATAGACCTCCCAACAATCTCTCAGACCCAACAAGTCCAACTAGCCCTTCCCTTCTCTCCTTCAGAAGTTAAGAACGCGTTCCAGTCGCTTCCCAATAACAAAGCTCCAGGCGAGGATGGATAATGCAACGAATATTACCGAACACTCGCTGACCTCCTGATACCCAGACTTGTTATCCTTTTCAATGTAGCTGCCTCCTCTGCCCCCTTCCCGATTGATATGTTACGTTTTACCATTGTAACCATTCCGAAACCCGACAAAGACCCCTCCTCCACTTCAGACTACAGACCAATATCGCTCCTAAACACAGACGTAAAACTATACGCCAAAATAATAGCCACCAGACTGCAACCCCTGCTAACGGATCTCATCCACCCGGAGCAGGTCGGTTTCATCCCAGACAGACAAGCCCCTGATGCTACCAGAAGGGTCATTAACCTATTACACCAAACCACTCAATCCCAAACGCCTTCTCTGCTCCTATCCCTGGATGCGGAGAAGGCGTTCGATAGGGTTCACTGAGGGTTCCTTCAAGGAACCCTACAAAAATTTGGAATCACAGGCAGATTCCAAAACGCGATCCTCTCCCTCTACTCCAATCCCTCGGCCAAGGTCTTAACAGATGGAATGCTCTCTAAATGATTTATGATCACAAATGGCACCCGTCAAGGTTGTCGCCACCAAAATTAGACAGGACTCACGAATCCAAGGTATCTCTCACCAAGAAATGGATCATAAGGTCAGCCTCTTTGCTGATGATACTAGAGTTGAGTGAACTTCTGGAAGTCCGGGTTCTGCTGGTTCGGCCGAACTTCGGGACAAAGTCCGGGTTCGGGTCCGGACAGAACCCAAACTTTGTCCCGGACCCCAAACCCCATTGAAATCAATGGGGACCCGAACTTTTAGGCACAAAAATGGCTGTAAAAAAGTCCTGGAAAATCCTAGAGGTCTGCAAAAGGAAGGAAATGGGGGTAAGGGTGGGACAAGTGCCCTACAAAGAAATGGGGACAGGGAAATAACTAAAAGCACTTTTTAAAAAATAATTTCAGAAAAAAAATCAAAAATGGAGGTGGATGTGGACCATCTTCAAACTGTGTCTGAAAAGTATTAATTAACGGTAGAAGCCATACAACTGTTCTAAAATCATCTTCAAACTGTGTCAAAAAAGTATAAATAAGCCGAGAGAACCCATATCACTGTTCTGCAAACATCTGGAAACTGTGTGTAACACTTTAACTAAAACCGGGAGAAACCATACCAAACCAAACCCAGATGTTTGCAGAACAGTTTGTCCCGGTTTTAGTTAAAGTGTCACACAGTTTCCAGATGTTTGCAGAACAGTTTGTCCCTGTTTTAGTTAAAGTGACACACACAGTTTCCAGATGTGTTCAGAACAGTAGTTCAGGTTGTCCCGATTTTAGTTAAAGTGTTACACACAGTTTCCAGATGTTTGCAGAACAGATTGTCCCAGTTTTAGTTAAAGTGACACACACAGTTTCAAGATGTTTGCAGAACAGTAGTTCAGTTTGTCCCGGTTTTAGTTAAAGTGTTACACACAGCTTCCAGATGTTTGCAGAACAGTGATATGGGTTCTCCCGGCTTATTTATACTTTTTGACACAGTTTGAATATGATTTAAGAACAGTTATATGGCTTCTACCGTTAATTAACACTTTTTCAGACACAGTTTAAAGATGGTCCATATCCACCTCCATTTTTGATTTTTTTTATGTTTTTATTTAATATTTAAAGTTATTTCCCTGTCCCCATTTCTTTGTAGGGCACTTGTCCCACCCTTACCCCCATTTTCCTTCCTTTTGCAGACTTCTAGGACTTTCCTGGACTTTTTTACAGCAATTTTCAGAACTTTTGGTAAAATTACCAGAACCCCGGACCCGAACCCGGACTTTTTTTGAAAAGTCCGGGTTCGGGTCCGGGTCCTGGACACCCCAAAGTTCGGTACGGACCCGAACTTTACAGTCCGGGTTCGCCCAACACTAGATGATACCATTCTCATGGTTTCAAATCCAGACCAGTCCCTCCATGCGATCCACGAAACCCTCCAACACTTCACAGAAGTTTTATATTATAAACTGAATGCCTCCAAATCCACGGCCCTCCCGCTAAACATTCCTCCGAAACAACTCACCCGTTTAAAAAACGAACTCCCTTATGCATGGGCCACCCAAGCTATCCCTTACCTTGGGATTAAGATACCACTTGTGCAATCTCAACTATATGACCTCAACTATAAATCTTTCTTAAAACAACTGCCCCTGCTTTTGCGGGAGCTCCGGACACAATACCTCTCCACATTGGGGAGAATTGCCTCACTAAAAAATGTTGATTCTGCCCAAATTAATGACCTATTCTGCACAGTTATAACCCACATCCCCCAAACCTTCTTTAAATCTGCACAGAGCATAATCTCAAAATTCATCTCCCTGTTGCGCCAGCCGTGTTCTAATCAGACATCAGCGGCAGGGGTGGGTCTGCCCCACTTAAAATACTACTATCTGGCCACAGTGCTTGAGCAAGTTTACTACTGGTGGCACCCATCCCCCACTAAAATATGGTCCATAATGGAAAAGACTCGCACCCCTCCCGACAAACTGACAAACTCACTACTACTCCTCTCGGCAGGGCATCATCTACCCAAACACTCCATGCTTCCCGCCGTATCGGCCTCACTTAATGCCTGGCAACAGCTCAAGACCTTTCAGAACCCCAAAAAGCCCATGAGAAAGATCCCCATATCCCTATCCGCCCTAGAAATCGTAATTCCAAACCTCTCCACCAAACTCTGGACCTCCATGGGAATTACCTCAATGGAAGACCTCCTAGCACTAGGGACACTAAAACCCTTCTCTGACCTACAACGCCAATTTGCCTTACCGATTTCTGAAGCGTATAACTACGCTAGAATATCCCACTATTTGAAAACCTCTGGCCTCCGCGCATCAGCACACATTCCAGAACCTCTTCACTTCTATTTGTCACAAGCCCAGCACCCTAGACATGGTATTTCGTACCTCTACAAATTCATTGTAGGCCAATCTGCTTACTTGCAACCACCTACCTTAGCCAAATGGGATGCGGAGTTTAACCTAACCACCCCGCTGGAAAAATGGAATAAAGCCTTCCAGATCACCTGCAGGGCCTCATATTGTGCCAACCACTGGGCACTTTATCAAAAAACGACCCACAGATGGTACCTCTCCCCCTCCAAGCTCTCCAAAATATTCCCCAATTCTCCCAATACTTGCTGGAGAGCATGTGGCTCAATGGGAACCTTGGCACACAGCTTCTGGTTCTGTAAATCCCTAAGCTCATTTTGGAAACAAATCTTTGCCCTACTTTCCTCAATAACACAGACCCCCACTCCCCCTTCACCTGATCTGGCACTTCTCCATCTGCACATGGAGCAGTTCCCCTCGATTGCATGAGTTGTGGCAATCCACCTCCTCCTTGCTGCCAAGCTGAATATTACCAGAAACTGGAAAAAACCTGACCCCCCTTCTCTCACATCTACCATTGCAGACCTAAATCTGCAGTGTGAGATGGAGAGAATGTTAGCCAGGAAGAACCTTGCTATGACCAAATTCCTCCACAACTGGTCCGCCTGGCTCACCCGGCTCACCCACCCAAAATGCACAGTAAGATGATGACTTTACATCTTAGGTACAGCGAGAGCCCTCACGCACATAAGAGAATCCTGGTACACCCCCCTCTATCCCCTCTTCCTCTGGAGCTAGTGCTCCTCTTCCATGTCATGCACTGTACTTCTTGAAATTGTTTCTCCTACTGGTTAAGCGCTATATTCTCACCTGTTTCTGGTTTATTACACGAATTGTTCATTGTTTGTATCTCTGCTAATGTAGAGCTCTAGATGGAACAACAATTACATGGCTATGTAATGTAACATACTCTATACTATAAAATTCTTTAATAAAAACCTCCTGAAAGTAGAATAAGCATAACTAAAAAAAAAAAAAAAAAAAAAAAAAAATCAAGTCAAAGTACTGGTGGTCGTTTCACTTCCGCCTGCAATTTATTCACCATAATTCTCTTCAAGAGAGAGAACGTGTCCTCTTTCAACTTGGTCTGATTTCACAGGAACCCCAAACTTCATCAACAGAGAGCCACCTTGGAAATGCAGAGACCTCCACCCGGGAGTCCCCTCACTCCACTCTGGAGCAAACAGAGCAAGAGACAGAGTGAATCCAGGCCCAATCGCTGAGAAGTCTGACCCTTTCCTTTGGCTTAATCCTTGCCTTTGGGCCTAGCCCTGGGTTTGAGGTTGCTTATGACCTCTTGCTCCCTTAGAGGAGAGCTAGGGTGTTCCCCTAGGTTCCCTCCAGTTGTTAACCCTTTTTCAGGATGGTTCGCCCGTTTTTTACTATTTTTTTGGGGTGTCCCCCCCTTTTGTTCTTTCCCCTTAGCTCCCTTCAGAGCTGTCTCCACAGCAAAGCAAGGCTGCACAAGCCCTCTCTAGAGGAGGGGAAACTTTCAAAGACTCGGAATTGTCAGCATTGTTTGTTTGCTCACATAATGGTCCTATAGTTGCCACCAACAAATTTTATGAATAGACTTGGTTAATGTTACAAGATTTATGCAGGTTTTTGTCAATCTCTCTAGCCGGGGGGGGGGGGTCCCCGGTCATAGCGGTACCACATGTGCCTCCTCCCACTGGTGATTTGAGGTCTCTCCCCACTGGGACAGCAACCTAGGACTAGGTTGCCAACACTTGGGCCCTGATTTACTATACTTCCCAAATCTACTCCAGCAGTGCCTTAAAATAACTCCCAGTTAGGCCCCTTTCACACTGAGGCGTTTTACAGGCGCTATTTAGCTAAAAATAGCACCTGTAAAGCGCCTCAAAAATACCTCCCCACCCACCCCAATGTGAAAGCCGGAGTGCTTTCACACTGGGGTGGTGCGCTTCCAGGACGTTACAAAAAGTCCTGTAAGCAGCATCTTTGGGGCGGTGCGGTGAGCGGTGATACACCGCTCCTCCACCGCCCCTGCCCATTGAAAACAATGGGCAGCGCTTCCGAAGCGGCTGCACACCGCCTCGGTAGCACGGCGCGCCGGCACTTTTAACCCCATTTTAACCCCTTGTGGGGGGTTAAAAGTGCCCCGCACCCACCTGCATAGCGGCGCCGTAGCGCCTCTATAACAGCCCTAAATCCCCGCTGAGACTAGCGGGGATTTACCACTACCGCCTGCCAGCCCCAGTGTGAAAGGGGCCTTAAAGGCAATTACAACTTCAGCTCTCACACACTCGAGTAAAATAGCACACATGCGAGCTCTATTTGCCTGTGAAGATGCATCTCAGGTTACGTGTTGATGTTGGCTGGGTTTGAACTTGCGGTTGTATGCAAGTTCATTGCCATAAAAAAAAAAAAAACATTACCACCCCTCTCTCTAATTGTAACAGCCTTAGCCCCAGGGGACATGTCTGAATAGAAAAAAAAAGTTTCTAATTTTTTTTTTTCAGGAGCAGTGGTTTTAATAATGGTTAAAGTGAAAAAAAATTCATTTAACCACTTCAGCCCCGGAAGGAATTCACGCTTTAGGACCTGAGCACCTTTTGCGATTTGGCACTGCGTTGCTTTAACTGACAAATGCGTGGGTGTGCGACGTTGTACCCAACCAAAATTTGCTTCCTTTTTTAACCACAAATAACGCTTTCTTTTGGTGATATTTGATCTCCTCTGCATCATTTGTGATTGCCGCTCTAAATAAAAAAAGAGCGACAATTTTTCAAAATAACCAGTTTTTCTTCGTTTTTGCTAAAATACAAATCCAATTGTAAAAAAATAAAAATCATTTTATTTACTTGTTTTTCGCCGATTTTTATTCTTCCTCCTATCTTTGTTAAATAAAAAATTGCAATCAGCGTTTATTGTTTTGTTTGCGAAAAGTTGCTGTGTTTAGGGATAATGCAAATTAATTTCTGGAGTTGTATTTTTTACATGTTTTACTAGTAATGGCAGCGATCTGCGATTTTTAGCGGCACTGCAATATTGTGGCAGACATGTCGGACCATTTAGACTTTTTTTTTGGACCATTGGCATTTATACAGCGATCAGTGCTATAAAAATGCACTGCTTACTGTAGAAATGCCATTGGCAGTGAAGGGGTTAACCTGGAGAGGGTTAACCATGTTCCCTATGGGGAGTTCTAACTGTATGGGGGCTGGGCTGCCAGGGGGAGGGAAGTGATCATGGCTTCCATATACAGGATGCCTGTGATCACCGCCCTTCCCCCTCTGTCCAAACGGAGATCCATGTTTACATACACCGACCTCCGTTCTTTCACTGCAGAGGGGCCATCGTGGGTAGCCAGCGGCGATCGAGTCTGCCCTATCCACTCCCTGCCCCCCCCCGGAACACAGTGTGCATGCAAGCATGCCTCTGCCAGCACACGCGCGCGTGCTCACAATGCTAGTCATCACCGCTGCCGTCAGGTGTGGGCGGTTTGCGATAATGAACCACTTTGCCGCAGTCACGCTGCGGCGGGCGGGCAGCAAGTGCTTAAATATTGTGCTTGATGGGTCCCCTTAGTATGGATCTATGCGATGTTTAGAACAGTGGCACCGCAAAATTACATTTGTAAAGGAAAAATTGTCATTCAAAATCGGTCGTGGCTGGAATGCATTGCTGGTTCCCTGCAATATAGATAAAGATCACTGAAAAAGCATTGTGTTGGGGGTCCCACCCAGTCCATACCAGGCCCTTCGGGTCTGGTATGGATTTTAAGGGGAACCCCACACCAAATTGATAATAAAAAATTGTGTTGGGTCCCCCAAAATCCAAACCAGGGGGGGGCGTGGCTTGGACTCCGAGGATGATGGCCGCTTAGACCTCGCGCTCCGCCACCTCACAGCCGTCCTGTAAACTACAGAGGACCACAGACGACATCAGCCGCATTGGCTTCGAGACCCACTAGCGCTCGCCCGACACAGGCTAAAGGGGTACGGAAGTTACGCCGACTACAGCAGACACCAGGAGACATCAAATGTCCTGCCGACACTCCACCGCCTCGCGCTCCAGATTCGCCGGTAGTAGGAGCCTCAGGTTCGGTGCGGGGGGGGACCAAACCTAAAACCCCCTGGGTTGTGTTAAAAAATAATAGTTAAACCACACCCCAAGGGGAATTTTAGGTATGGTCTGGGCTTCCCGGACCATACCTGACCCACCCTGGGGGTTGTGTTACGAAAAAGTCACTAGAAATAGATATAACGTCCCTTGGTC
>BLSH010483974.1:328725-341059 GCA_018402905.1 Glandirana rugosa | reverse complement strand
GCCCGTTTTTCTATTTTTTGGGAGGGTCCCCCCCTTTTGTTCTTTCCCCTTAGCTCCCTTCAGAGCTGTCTCCACAGCAAAGCAAGGCTGCACAAGCCCTCTCTAGAGGAGGGGAAACTTTCAAAGACTCGGAATTGTCAGCATTCTTTGTTTGCTCACATAATGGTCCTATAGTTGCCACCAACAAATTTTATGAATAGACTTGGTTAATGTTACAAGATTTATGCAGGTTTTTGTCAATCTCTCTAGCCGGGGGGGGGGGGTCCCCGGTCATAGCGGTACCACATGTGCCTCCTCCCACTGGTGATTTGAGGTCTCTCCCCACTGGGACAGCAACCTAGGACTAGGTTGCCAACACTTGGGCCCTGATTTACTATACCTCCCAAATCTACTCCAGCAGTGCCTTAAAATAACTCCCAGTTAGGCCCCTTTCACACTGAGGCGTTTTACAGGCGCTATTTAGCTAAAAATAGCGCCTGTAAAGCGCCTCAAAAATCCCTCCCCACCCACCCCAATGTGAAAGCCGGAGTGCTTTCACACTGGGGCGGTGCGCTTGCAGGACGTTACAAAAAGTCCTGTAATCAGCATCTTTGGGGCGGTGTGGTGAGCGGTGATACACTACTCCTCCACCGCCCCTGCCCATTGAAAACAATGGGCAGCGCTTCCGAAGCGGCTGTACACCGCCTCGGTAGCGCGGCGCGCCAGCACTTTTAACCCTGTTTTAACCCCTTGTGGGGGGTTAAAAGTGCCCCGCACCCACCTGCATAGCTGCGCCGTAGCGCCTCTATAACAGCGCTAAATCCCCGCTGAGACTAGCGGGGATTTACCACTACCGCCTGCCAGCCCCAGTGTGAAAGGGGCCTTAAAGGCAATTACAACTTCAGCTCTCACACACTCGAGTAAAATAGCACACATGCGAGCTCTATTTGCCTGTGAAGATGCATCTCAGGTTACGTGTTGATGTTGGCTGGGTTTGAACTTGCGGTTGTATGCAAGTTCATTGCCATAAAAAAAAAAAAAAAAAAAAACATTACCACCCCTCTCTCTAATTGTAACAGCCTTAGCCCCAGGGGACATGTCTGAATAGAAAAAAAAAAGTTTCTACTTTTTTTTTTTTTTCAGGAGCAGTGGTTTTAATAATGGTTAAAGTGAAAAAAAAATTCATTTAACCACTTCAGCCCCGGAAGGAATTCACGCTTTAGGACCTGAGCACCTTTTGCGATTTGGCACTGCGTTGCTTTAACTGACAAATGCGTGGTTGTGCGACGTTGTGCCCAACCAAAATTTGCTTCCTTTTTTAACCACAAATAGCGCTTTCTTTTGGTGATATTTGATCTCCTCTGCATCATTTGTGATTGCCGCTCTAAATAAAAAAAGAGCGACAATTTTTCAAAATAACCAGTTTTTCTTCGTTTTTGCTAAAATACAAATCCAATTGTAAAAAAATAAAAATCATTTTATTTACTTGTTTTTGGCCAATTTTTATTCTTCCTCCTATCTTTGTTAAATAAAAAATTGCAATCGGCGTTTATTGTTTTGTTTGCGAAAAGTTGCTGTGTTTAGGGATAATGCAAATTAATTTCTGGAGTTGTATTTTTTACATTTTTTACTAGCAATGGCAGCAATCTGCGATTTTTAGCGGCACTGCAATATTGTGGCAGACATGTCGGACCATTTAGACTTTTTTTTTGGACCATTGGCATTTATACAGCAATCAGTGCTATAAAAATGCACTGCTTACTGTAGAAATGCCATTGGCAGTGAAGGGGTTAACCTGGAGAGGGTTAACCATGTTCCCTATGGGGAGTTCTAACTGTATGGGGGCTGGGCTGCCAGGGGGAGGGAAGTGATCATGGCTTCCATATACAGGGAGCCTGTGATCACCGCCCTTCCCCCTCTGTCCAAACGGAGATCCATGTTTACATACACCGACCTCCGTTCTTTCACTGCAGAGGGGCCATCGTGGGTAGCCAGCGGCGATCGAGTCTGCCCTACCCACTCCCTGCCCCCCCCGGAACACAGTGTGCGTGCAAGCATGCCTCTGCCAGCACACGCGCGCGTGCTCACAATGCTAGTCATCACCGCTGCCGTCAGGTGTGGGCAGTTTGCGATAATGAACCACTTTGCCGCAGTCACGCTGCGGCGGGCGGGCAGCAAGTGCTTAAATATTGTGCTTGATGGGTCCCCTTAGTATGGATCTCTGCGATGTTTAGAACAGTGGCACCGCAAAATTACATTTGTAAAGGAAAAATTGTCATTTAAAATCGGTCATGGCTGGAATGCATTGCTGGTTCCCTGCAATATAGATAAAGATCACTGAAAAAACATTGTGTTGGGGGTCCCACCCAGTCCATACCAGGCCCTTCAGGTCTGGTATGGATTTTAAGGGGAACCCCACACCAAATTGATAATAAAAAATTGTGTTGGGTCCCCCAAAATCCAAACCAGACCCTTATGCGAGCACGCAGCCCTGGCATGGCGGGGGGTTGGGGACGAGTGAGTGTGCCCCCTCCGAACCTTATCAGGCCACATGCCCTCAACATGGGGAGGGTGCTTTGGGATCTGGTTTGCATTGTGGTGGGACCCCAACGCCATTTTTCCCAAAAATTTGGCATGGGATTCCCCTTAAAATACATACCAGACCTGAAGGGCCTGGTACGAACTTTGCGGGGGACCCCTACTCAACATTTCTGTTTAATTTTGGCATGGAGTTCTTCTTAAAATCTATGCCAGACCCTAATCCGAGTGTGCATGCACTGTATTTAGTCTACACAGTGGTGTAATGGTTAGCACTTTTGCCTGGGAGCAAATAGGTCACTGGTTCAAATCCCTCACTTGTCCCCCCCCATCCTGACCTCCAGGCTGCATGCACAGAAAGGATCTGGAGTTTAGGGGAATCCCCCAGCATTTTGTAACATTTGGAGATGGCTTCCCCTTAAAATCCACCCGAGTCAAAGGGCTTGGTATGGATTGGGAGGACAATACATTATAGCCACAAGCAAGTTAAATTACATTTTTGTTTAATATAGGGGAGGATGTGGGAGCTATATGTGGTGTGGGTGGGGTTCATTGAATTATTTGGCGTCACCACACAATTGCTTGCAGCCCATGTGCATATAGCACTTCCTGTTTCCAGCCACATTATATTTCCTACTGATGTATATCTGTAATGACTATGCAAATATAAATAAGATGACTTAGATAGTTCCCACTGCCATATGCAAACTGCTAGCTGAGTCAATGGAAAGCTGAGATCCCCAAATCAGTTTGCAGATAGCACTGCAAACTGCAAACTCAGAAAGGAATCAAATTGCATCCATGTGAAGACCCATGTGATCTGATTCTGCTCCGTAACAAAAAAGGGTCCTGTGCGAGTTTGGTCAGGATGCGATACAAATTCAGCCATACTATCTGTATGGCTGAACTTGCATAGCACAGATCGCATGAGATTTGCACTGCAGTGCAAATCACACGCAATCTCGGACACCGCAGCAGTGTGATCCGGCCCTAAGGAAGGTAATCCACTTCCCCAAAACCACCACCCTCCAAAACTAATTAAAGTTACAAAAGAACAAGCAAAATGAATTTAATTTTATTTTGCCAACAGAAACACGTACATATTTACTGGCATTAAAGTATTTGCAGTATATATACATTTAGCAAAACCGCAATTGGGTTCAAAGGGTCCTGCTCATTAGGAGCTTACAATCTAAAATTGGACTAAACCTTACAGTGGTCAATTTTAGTTTCACCAGCCATAACTGCCCACACATTTCATAAAATGACTAAACACCCACATGACATTAGCTGCAAACTAACAAAGATAATTAACAGTCATTCTAACAAAGCATTACAACATAATATTAAAAAAGGCACAGATTAAACCAAGAACATTGAGTATAAGACAAACACTACACACCCCAATCAGACAGCATGGTAAAATCAAGCCACTTTTGATGGTCAAAACGCACAATCATTTCAGCAAACAGCTCTAGTAAACCATTTGTCATTAGCAAAATATCATTGCTTCTTCCACAAAAAACCACAGCACCAAACCTGACCTCTCATCAGGCCAAACGAGCACCCCCTACTGAAATGCCTTATATAAGCTAGCACTGGCACACACCCACTAGAAGTACACGCCCACCAGTATCTTTCAATCTGTCTTTTCTAATTTATTTCACCTGAGAGGCTGCCATAACAATACTATTTGCTGTGTTAACCCTTGGCTATGTTCATCGTATAAGTCCAGGATAAAATTCTAAAGCCTGGTACACACGGTTCAACGGTCATATACAACAAGTCGTACAAACGACCGTTGTATGCGAAATCGATCCTTAGTACGTGCGATTAGAACAGCCTACGTACAACAGGAGTTGCATGAGCAGACTACATTTAGTGCATGTCAGTATGCAAGTTACATTATCCAACATGCGATTTGGTCCGTTTGGTCGTACGACCGCCGGACCGTGTGTACGAGGCTTAAAGCCCCGTACACATGGTACAACGGTTGTACAACCAAACGTCCAACTTTGGACCAAGTTGGATGTTGGCTGTTGTGTCTCACGTACTGACATGCACTAAGCGTACAACCAAGCCTAACGTAGTGACGTGTTACGAGCATATAACGAGGAAGTTCAGGTGAATGTGATTTGTGAATTAGGAACGTAGGTTTCCCAGAACGGACACTTCTGAGTGTTCCTGACTTCTGAGCATGCCTGTTTTGCACGTACAACTTTGTTGGATCAACTTCTCTGTACACACGGTACAAAGGTCATACAACCGCTTGTTGTACAACCAAAGTTTTCTAGTCTGCTCATCCAACTTCAGTTGTACAACCGTTGTATGACGGCTGTTCTAATCACGCGTACTAAAGCCTCGTACACCCGGTTCGACGGTCGTACGACTGAACGGACCACATCGCATGTTGGATAATGTAACTTGCATACTGACATGCACTAAACGATCATACAACCAACATGTGACCAAGCCGAACGTAGTGACATGTAATGAACTTATAAAGAGAGAGTTCAGGAGCATGTAATTAGTGTCCGGCCATTCCTGACTTCTGAGCATGCGTGTTTTGCAGAGTACAACTTGTTGGACCAACTTCTCTGTACACACGATACAACAGTCGTACGACCTCTTGTTGGTACTACCAAATTTTCTAGTCTGCTCATACAACTCCTGTTGTACGACCGTCATACATAGGCTGTTCTAATCGCGCGTACTTACGATCGATTTCACATACAACAGTCGTTCGTACGACTTGTATGCGACCGTTCAACCGTGTGCATGAGGCTTTACAGTCAGATGATCGTACAACAAGCTGGTTTTACAACCGTTGTACTGTGTGTACGGGGCTTAAGTCAGTGGTTATCAACCCTGTCCTCAAGTACCCCCAACAGGTCACGTTTTCAGGCTTTCTATTATTTTTGCACAAGTGATTTGATCAGTTTCACTGCCTTGGTAATTACCACAGCTGTTTCATCTGAGGGAAATCCTGAAAGCATGACCTATTGGGATGCCTTGAGGACTGGAGTTGAGAAACACCTGATGCAACCAACAGTTTTCTAACCAGATGAACCTGTGCAGTGTAAACCCTACAATTTGAAATGTCCAAGTCCCTGGCTGCAATGAGCTTCCAATTTAAAGTCCCAAAATAACTTGCTTACATTACAGACTATTTGGACAAGAGACTAATAAAATGCCAGCCTGTCTTTGGATTGTGGTGAGAAACCCAACCAGGGGTTATTATAAAGTTCAACACAAGCATTAGCTTATCCGGGATGTGAACCAGCAACCTTTTAGGTGCTAGGTGGTTTTGCTAACCACTAAGCTATTGAGCAGTGAGCAAAGCAAATGTGCTGTCCATCACTGTGGTGTGAACCAGCCCTAAGTCCATAGCCATGCTCAGTATCACAAGTAATATACAATAGATTGTCCTAAGTAGTGGGAAATGTGCCTTTACACACACATGAACTATAAGGGCAGCCCAGGGTTCAGTATAGAGTTGGGCCACCATTTGCAGCTATAACAACTTCAACTCTTCTGGGAAGGCTGCCCATAAGGAAGTGCATTTGTGAGGTCAGGCACTGATGCTGGATGAGAAGGCCTGGCTCGCAGTCTCTGCTCTAATTCAGCCAAAAGGTCTTCTATCAGGTTGAGGTCGGGACTCTGTGCAGGCCAGTCATGTTCCTCCATACCAACCTCCCTCGTCCATGTCTTTATGGACCTTGCTTTGTGCACTGGTGCACAGTCATGTTGGAACAGGAAGGGGCCATCCCCAAACTGTTCCCACAAAGTTGGGTGCATGAAATTGCCCAAAATGTCTTGCTGATGCCTTAAGAGCTCCCTTCACTGGAACTAAGGGGCCAAACCAACCCCTGAAAAACAACCCCCACACCATAATCCCCCCTCCACCAAATGATTTGGACCAGTGCACAAAGCAAGGTCCATAAAGACATGGATGAGTGAGTTTGGGGTGAAGGAACTTGACTGGCCTGCACAGAGTCCTGACCTCAACCAGATAGGACACCTTTTGGCTGTATTAGAGCGGATATTGTGAGCCAGGCCTTCTCTCCCAACATCAGTGCCTAACTTCATAAATGCACTGCTGGAAGAATGACCAAATACTCCCATAGACAAACATCCTAAACCTTATGGACAGCCTTCCCAGAAGAGTTGAAGATGTTATGGCTGCAAAGGCTGGGCCAACTCAATATTGAACCCTACGGACTAATACTGGGATGCCACTAAAAATCATGTGTGTGTAAAGGCAGGCATCCCCATTGCCTAGCTTGTATATCTGGCAAGATTTGCAATGGTGTTGGAACCCTCCTACACTTAAATACTACATTTAGACATAATTTAGGTAAGGCCCTGAGTCATGTTAACAACATAGAGAGCACAAACAACATCTCTACATAAAGCAACGTGCTTGAGAATCGAACTCAGGACCTCTCCAATGGCTGGCAGAGTTGTTACCTTTTAAACCACAGGGCTTACACACAGCAAGCTCTCCTACACATAAATACACAGATACTGCATTTCTAGGAATATACAGGACTTACATTAGTCAGGAGTTAATCGTCTAAATGTAATCTGAGATTTTTGGTGGTTTTTGCTGCGTGAGCATAGAATATATTAATTATTATATAATAAATGATTATATAATAAAAAAAAATTGTTATATTAAAGTTATCCTCAGATTTTTGGTAATGACATTTTTATTTCTGATGTTGGTACACATATCACATTTTTGGGGCTCAAATTAGGATCATTTGAAAAGAATAAAAAAAAAAATGGCACTAATTTTAAATTTCCATAATAAATGGTATTGTTTGTGGTTTGTAAAGACACCTTTGAGAGAAAGATACATTTATTTTCAACATGGAATGGATTTATTTGATAAAGTAACAATTGTACCATTAGAATGAATGGCAGAAACTTGCACTTGGCAAAATAACTCTCCTCTTCACAGTGTTATTTTACACTTCACAGTAAAATAACACTCATTTTGGTATTTACTAACTACTCTCCATGAGAGTTATTTTGAGAGTTGTTTTGTGTCTGAGCATGCTCAGTTGTGCTCAGCTGTGCTCTGTGCCTAAGAGTAAAGAGATGGGTTATTTATCTCTTCTCAGACTTTTTAAGATATTTCAGTGTAGAAATCACTTTTTCACACAGTTTAAAAGCAGATTATCTTTAAGCAATATACCACATATTTTAGTGCAATTTAGGGGATCAGATTATGCTCCAAACATTATTTCTATTTGTACAACTCCAGGTCTGGACTGAAGTAAGGAGTTGGGAGTTATCTGTGAGCTGGGAGCTTTAGTAAATTCAATTTTGGGTGTAAATCTACTCCAGTGCTATTTTGAATACCGTTGGTAGCTCTATTTAGCACCATTTGCCATTTTTGAGAGTTAAATAGCTCTCAGGAGTAAATTTACTCCACTGAACGCTTTAGTAAATAAAGCCCTTACTGTCCCCCTCTGGGGGACCTTGAGTAGGCCCATGAGTTTTCTGCCCTACCCGCTCAGAGCCTTGCTCACCCCCAGGCTCTGCTTTTTGTTCTTGTTTTTATTTTTTGTTTTAGCTCTCATGTATTACCAGTGTATTGTCATGAATATACCTCTCATGTTTAACCACTCTACCAGTGGTTCTTCTGTCCTCTTCCCCCTTCCTCCCTCCCTCCTCCTTTCCCCCCCTCTTGGTCTCTCCTCTTCCCCTCTTGGTTTATTGCTCTTTTCTCCTTTATTCTTATCCTACACTGTTTTAATGCTGTATTTGTAATTTTTTTTTTACGGAAAGGTCCCACTCTTTTGTCCAATTTCTTGGCCACTCGCAGGACTACTTCCTGAGGAGCAGTCTTCTATTATGTTTTCTCAGTCTCGAGGCCCTCTCAGTTGACACCATGGTAAGTTTTATATTTGTTCTAGCTCTCCCCCTCTCCTGACGTCCATGGCAGATCCACAATTTTCTATCTCTCACATTAATATAGTACACAATGCCCAGGGACTGATCTCTCCCTCCAAAAGGCGCAAAGCCCTTCAACATTGCTACTCCAGGGGCTTTGAGATCATATTACTCCAGGAGAACCACTTCCCCAATAGCTATTGCCCCCCTACACCCCAAATACCCTGACTTCTTGCTGGCCAGCTCAGATACTAAAACCAGGGAAGTGGCTATCCTCTTTTCCAAACAGGTCCCCTTTATTCAGACCCAAACAATCAAGGACCAAGGAGGTTGCTTTATATTGGTCAAGGGAGCCAGTAATGGTGTTATCTTCACATTTGTCTCCTTTCGGACGTCCCTTGGTCAGACCACTCAATGGTCTCCCTTAGACTAGAAGCTTCCTGCCTCCGAGGAGACCCCACCTCTGGAGACTGAATGAGTCAATCCTCTCCAACCCGACTCACTGCATCATGCTGGAAAAGGAGATCCAGAATTATTTCTTGACTAATGACACAGCAGAGGTCTCCCCGGGTTCCCTATGGGCAGGACACAAAGCGGTACTTAGGGGCAAACTCATCCAGTTGGGGGCCAAACTTAAGTGGGAACGCCAAGCTGAGCTGGAGAAACTTGAGAAGGCCTTCAGGTTGGCTAGTAAGGCACACAAGCAGAGCCCCTCGACGAGTTCCCTGAAATCCCTTGACGCAGCCAAACAGTCACTGAACCTAGCGCTTACCACGTCATCTAATCGACACCTCCAATGGTCTTCAGGGCGCTTTTACCTGACCAACGACAAAATAGGCACGAAGTTAGCTTCCAAGCTTTCCCCTAAATACAAACTCCTGTCCTGCCCAAAGGTTAAATCCTGTTCAGGCACCCTCACTCAAAACCCTGAACGCATTCTTGATTCATTCCATGGCTACTATTCAGCATTTTACTCCCAAACCCCAGCTGATAACCCCTCTGAGTCTGCCTCATTCTTGAGGGGGATTTCCCCTCTCTTACTGGAGAACCAACATAGGCATGATCTGGACTCCCCGATCATGGAAAATGAAGTCATCCAAGTGGTTAAGGACCTTAAATCTTTGTCAGCCCCAGGCCCGGACGTTTTTTACAATTTATACTACAAGACATTTGCCCAAGCTCTGGCTCTGTACCTGACACGCTGGTTCAATTCTCTCAGGGATGGACCCCTCATCTAACCTGGCCTACATAACAATGCTCCCCAAGCCAGGCAAAGACCCGAGCAAGGTCAACAATTATAGACCCATATTGCTAATAGATAATGACCTCAAGATCTTGTCTAAAATTCTAGCCAACAGGTTGGCCTTATTTATTGGTCAATAAGTGCATGAGGACCAAGTGGGGTTCATCCCGGGCAGGCAGGGCCCAGACCAGATCCGCAGGGCGCTGGATCTAGTCTCGGTCCTGAACTCAAACTGGGCTGGAGACTCACCTCAAGAGGATCTCTTCCTCTCCTTGGACCTCCATAAGGTCTTCGATTCTATAGCATGGCCTTACCTTTTCCAAATTTTGGATACCTGCGGTTTCGGCCCCAAATTCAAGAATGTGATTTCGGCCCTTTACTCCCTCCCAAAAGCCCAAATATGCTTCCAGGATTATCTTTCTTCCCCCTTTGAGATTAGAAAAGGGTACTAGACGGGGCTGTCCCCTTTCCCCCCTCCTCTTTGCTGTGGCCATGGAAACTTTGGCCACAGCAATTAGGAACCACCCTAATATCCAAGGGGTTCATTGGCCCTCGAATACACAAATGTGCCCTCTTCGCGGATGATGTCCTTTTTGTAACTTCCCCCTTAACCTCCCTGCCGGCCATTTCCCAGACGCTTTTCTCCTTTAGCCAGGTGTCAGGTCTGCCAGTTAACATGACAAAATCGGTCATCCTTAATGATTCAGTCCCAGCCCAAACGGTGGAGTCTCTCAGGAGGAGTTTTGCTTTTTCTTGGAGCTCTACAACTATTCCCTACTCGGGTGTCAGCATTCCCTCCAAATTCAGTCAAACCTATGAATCTAACTACCCTGGACTTCTTAAAAAGCTACAACTGGATCTTGCAAAGTGGTCCTCCCTGGGCCTATCATGGGTAGACAGGATCAACACTGTAAAGATGACCCTCCTCCCCAGGATTCTCTATTTTTTTCCACTCCCTCACCATACCCATCAACAAACAGCACCCCCTAAAACTTCAATCAGCCATCATCCAGTACGTCTGGGGGGGGCGCTTCTCCCGCCAGATCCTCACTCGCCCTAGATCAAAGGGGCTGGGGCCACCCAGACCTCTGGAGCTACTATTTGGTGGCTCAATTGGCCCAGTTCTCGACCATCTATTCCAGGGGTCGCAAACCTGAATGGGTGGGGGTGGAGAGGCAGGCAGTTCCCTCGTACACCCTGGACTATCTGGTATGGTATCATCCGAGACTCCGTCCCCCTATCTTAGCTCCAACTCTCTCGCACTCCATTCACCTGTGTGACATAATTCACAAAACCAACACTATTACTTCAAAATGGCGTCCACTAGGGAATTTATTCAACAACCCCCTCTTCCCCCCTGGTCAGGATGTTAAGGCTTTCAGGTGGTGGCTGAATAAAGGTTTATATAGGATCGGACATTTTTTTAATGCAAACGGCCCTCTCTCACTCAAGCACTGTAAAGAAAAGCTGGAAATGCCCATGTCGGAGAGATTTCGATTTGCCCAGTTATCTCATTTCCTCAACTCATTCCTAGAGGATAAAAAAGCCACACTCCAAATCACTCCCTACTAGTGTTGAGCGAACCCGGACTGTAACGTTCGGCTCCGTACCGAACTTTCGGGTGTCCGGGACCCGGACCCGAACACGAACATTTCAAAAAGCGTTCAGGTTCGGGTCCAGGGTTCTGGTATTTTACTCCACGTGTTGAGAATCTGCAGGGCAGATTCAATCAACAAGCGTTTCACTGGTTTGCCCTTAGAATCCATCACAGCCATGCCTACTAATGGCATGGCTGTGATTGGCCAGTGCATCATGTGACCCAGCCTCTTTATAAGCTGGAGTCACTTGATGCTGCAGTCACATGCTCTTGGGTTAGCTGTAGGGAGAGGAAGCTGACAGCGTCAGGGAGAGATTAGAGACATTTTAACAACATCTGATCCTGCATCCTGAGATAGATTACTACTGCTGTGCTGTTGCTCTGAGGACAGATAGCAGAAATTTGAGATTTCACATACCGCTGCTTTGAGTTGCAGATCAAACTCTGCATAAAACAACGATCGCCACGATCGTGCACAACGATCAGATTGTTGCAGTAATTTGAGATTTCAAATACCGCTGCTTTGAGTTGCAGATTGCAGATTAAACTCTGCATAAAACAACGATCGCTACGATCGTGCTCAACGATCAGAGTGTTGGAGGAATTTGAGATTTCAAATACTGCTGCTTAGAGCTGCAGATTGCAGATTAAACTCTGCCTAACGTAACGATCGTTACGATCGTACACAACAATCAGATTGTTGGAGTAATTTGAGATTTCACATACTGCTGCTTTGAGTGACACATTGCAGATCAAACCCTGCCTAACACAACAATCGTTACGTTCGTACACAACAGATTGTGGAATCGTACACAACGATCAGATTGTGGGAGTAATTTGAGATTTCACATACTGCTGCTTTGAGCGATCTGACTTTACTAGGTAGAGGCTTCTGCTTAGAGGGACAGATTCTTGTTCAAAAACCATTGCCTACTCCTATAGGGCCAGCTGTTGCTGTAAGTGACACATTATTGTTCAAAAATCATCTCCTAGTTCTAAAGGGAGGACGAGTGTGGTTGTCGACCTTCGAGAGGGAAATCTTGATCCTCTACTAAAAACTTGTTATTACACAG